>JAUTXW010003036.1:0-20000 GCA_030620095.1 Kuschelorhynchus macadamiae
AAATAATTTAAGTATCTTGGATAAACCTTTGCAAATTTTTACTTGAGCTTTAACTATTTACATTTACAATTTTGCACCACTGTCTAGAATCTCTCTGCCTAACTAAACTATCAAACTGAGCTGTATTGCATTCAGACTTAGGAAAGTCCGCCAGTCTTGCTGAAACTTTAGAGAAGCTCTATGCCATTCGCCTTCAACATTTCAACAATATAAACAGAATTATCATAATATTTAATACTATGAGTTCTAAAATATCTATATTTGAAAATTGTCGATAAAACAGCATTGTTGACATATTAGGTTACTTTATTTGCGTTACGTTACCTTTCTTTATTTTCAAAAATATTAAAAATTTTATTAACGGTCTTATTAAACTCGCCTTCCTGCATATTACTTATTTAATATACTTACAGAGTAAAGACACAAAGAAAAACGCCTAATTAAACTTCAAACCCGTGCGGAATTTCACCATATTTGTGGTTCTTGCTGCACAATAGAGGATATTGCGATATATATTTCTTTGAAAATCTGAAAGAAAAATATTGTTCTGCATTCACAAGTATAAGTATTCTGCTTTTCTCAGACTGTGTTAGTTTTATTATTTTTTACTTTAATTATCTCTCAAAACCCCATTATTAGATTTTCATGAAAAATTACAAGAGTGGTCTTTATCTCGATATTTTTCCAAATATCTGTCTGAAATGAATGATAAACCTTGCGAACTGATATTTCCTTCTTACGGTAATTAAAGTTAAAAATATATAAACTTAATTTAAACTAGAAATGAACTGAGTGGGATTAAAATTTGTTTAACCGCTTTACGGAGTTTGCATGAACTTGAAAGTGTTGACACAGTGTTATATTACGATGCTTATTGTTTGACAAGTTTGGTCTAAAATCTGAGTGGAATCCTTGGAAATAATTAACATGACTTCTCTTTAATAAAACAAACAAAATTTGTACTTTGTGAGAGACATTTTTTTGAAGTTTTTTTTCCATGAAATTAAAAATAAACTCATTGAATTACCCAAAGCAAGAAACTATAAAATTATATTAAAATATAACTTTTAAAAGGCAAGCTTTTTTTTTCATGCACTGAATCTGAAAAAAATAATCTTTCCGCCTCAGTTAGGAAAAGCATGTGGTGTAAATACAGTATTTCGCAATATGCCCCACGGTTTTATTTGCACTATTTAGAATTGAAAGATCTCCCAAATATAATAGTGGCAGCAATGTAATCATTGAATCTGTTTCAATATCTTAGTTATATTTTTGCAGAATTTCGTTTAAATTTTAACTGCAATAATTTCGCTCCAGTCCACCAAAGGTCATATAACTCTATATTCCATGCAAATTAACGACAGTCATCCTTCGTGTATTTTAATATGAACGGGATTCGAATTAAGGGCTTTTCAAGATTCTTGCTTTACGGATGTCATTATATTTGAGGATAATTCTCAAAATAGTGTTCTTAAAATATTTTAGACTTAAAGTCCTTTTATTTTCAAAAACATTAAAAACTTTTGTCTTTTTATTAAATATGCCTTCATGTAGACAATACACTTTCAAACCCATAAGGAATTTCTCTGTATTTGATATTCTTGATGTAAAATTGTCTAATTTTTTGGGAAATCTCTATGAATGTATTGCTCTTCATTCACAGTCATATGTAAACTGTTTTTCTCAGACTTTAGTGGTTTCATAAATTTTTAATTTAAATTATCTCTTAAAATTCAGTTATTAGATTTTCATAAAACATTACAAGGCTACCTCTACCTACATCTCGATATTTGCTTAGCTATCAGTCTGAAATTAATAATTATAAATGAACGTATATCACGGACCATTATGTGTAAATTAAATTCATAGTTTTATTGTATTTATATGTAAAGACCAATATTTATAGTTAGAGTTAATATGGAATTAAAATAAGATAAAATATGGTTATTTTTTATTCTTCTCCAAACTTATAGAAAATATGTTAAATAAAAATTAACTAAGTATGTCTAAAATTTGTTCGACCGCATTACAAACTTTGCTTGAACTTGAAAATATTGACACACTGCAATAGAGCGATGCCTATTGTTTGCCAAATTCGGTTTCGCATGCCTGACTGGGATGCTTGGAAATAATTAACTTGACTTTTATTTAACAAAATAAATAAAGTTGAACTTTGTGATAGCCAATTTTAATTTAATTTTTTTTTCGTAAATTAGTTATATTTATAATAAGATATATTATTATAATAGGATAATATAAAAAAAGTTTTAAAAGATAAGCATTTATTCAGGTGCAACGAATTTGAAATAAGCTTGCCTCGCTGTCTGCGTGTGATGTAAATCCCGTATTTCGCAATATGCCATAATGTTTAGACTTGGACGATTTGTCTACTGAAATACTTGTAGCCATGTAATCGTTCAACCCTCTGAATTATTTTAAGTATCTTTGCTAGACTTTTGTAAATTTTTATTTCATTTACATTTACAATTTTGCACCACCGTCTAGATTCTCTGCCTAACCAAAGTATCAAATTGAGCTGTAGCGCATGCAGACTTAAGAAAGTTGGCCAGTCTTGCTAGAACATTAGAGACGTGTGTTATTTCTCATAATAGAATATTTTTAACATTTCAATTATATAAACAGAAATCTCAAAATATTTTACACAATGAGATCCAAATATATTTATATGTATTTGAAAAGTATCAATAAAACATTCTTAAAACATTTTATAGTTCTGGTTCTTTATTTTCAAAAGCATTAAAAACTTTATTAACGTTCTTATTAAACTAGCCTTCCTGCAGATTAGTTATCTAATATACTTAAGAGTAAATAACTCGAATTAAACTTTAACCCCTTGAGGAATTCCTCCATATCTGTATTTCTTGCTGCACAATAGAAAAGTTTGTTGTATATATTTTTTTGCGCAATCTGAAAGCAAAACAATATTCTGCATACACAAGCATAAGTAAACTGCTTTTCTCAAATTATAGTAGTTTTATCATTTTTTCTTTAAATAACTCTCAAAATCCTATTATTAGATGTTCATGAAAAATTACAAGACTGGTCTTTATCTCGATATTTTTTTAAAGATCTGTCTGGTGGAACGATATTTCCTTCTCACGGTAATTAAAGTTAAAAATATATCGACATAATTTAAACTAGATATAAACTGACTGGATTTAAAATTCGTTTGACCGCTTTACGAAATTTGCATGAACTTGGAAGTGTTGACACACTTCTATGGTTATTATTGTCTGCCAAGTTTGGCCTCTACAACTTGACTTTTCTTTAATAAAATATACAAAGTTGATCTTTGTAAGAGACAATTTCTTTTTTTCCGTTAAATTGAAAATAAACTCATTGAATTACCGGAAAAAAAGCAAAAATACTATAATAATATTTAAATAAAATTCATTAAAAAAAATGTTTTTTTTTTAAATGAACGTAAAAAAAACAATGCACTGAATCTGAAAAAAAAATCTTGCTTCGCCGTCTCAGTTGACAAAGGCGTGTGGTGTAAATATCGTATTTCGCAATATGCCATAAAGTGCGGGACCCGAAAGAAAACCGGGCGGAGTCAATCGGTTTAGGAAGGTCGGCCAAGAAATCTCTTTAAACCAGTGGTGTCCCGTCGTTCTTTAAATAATATGACACTCCTTTTTGACTAAATGCACTTCAGATAATTAAAAAATGTAACTATGCTTAATGAATCTTTATCCATATTTGTCTGTTTTCTTTCGTGTACCGCACTTCTATATCTCTTTTATGTTGCAAAAACGGCGAACTTTCGAATTTTAAAATTATTTAATTTTGATTTTTCTTGACCGATTTACCTATAAATATATGTTTTCTTGCGTTCTGTCATTAACGGTTCCCGGGCTACTGCCTACGTCCACTATTATTGGACCACCCAGTATTGTCATACATGATTTACAAGTCCAGATTTTACAAGGGCAGCCAGCATCAGATCCAGTGAACGAGATTTATCAAAATTTTATTTTATGCAGTTCGACTTTGGGCCACTCTGGTATGACAAAAGTGGCTGTCTGTCTTTATACTTACTTTATACAGGGGGCCGTCATTATGGAGTACTATACAGGGCGTTTCCTAATTGCGTGCTGATGTTAAAGGGGGTGTTTTTATGTCCTAAAAGTCTTAACTTTTGAGACACAGGATGGTAAAGTTTAAAAAGAAAACATTTTTTTCCATCCCAGTTCTGATGCTATTGTAAATAACTGCATGAAATTTCATACACGTCTTCTATGCATTAAGGAGCATACGGATTTACCCAGGTTGATTACATATGCACGCCACCGGTAGAAATTTTAAAAATTGATTGTTAATAAAAAATGCCCTTTTATGCATAAAAGACTAGTATCAAATTTCACACAGTTATTTATCTATAATAGCATCAGAATTAGGATTTTAAAAAAATGTTTTTTTTTAAAACCCTGTATCTCCAAAGTTAAGACTTTTAGGTTCATATTAAAGTTTTTTCATAAAAAGGTCCAAGAATCCCCCTTTAACATTAGCGCATTAATATGACAGACGGAGACAAACGGTCACTTTTGGCATACCCGAATAGCCCAAAGTCGAACTGCATAAGTTAAAATTTTGATAAATCTTGTTCACTGGAATCAGTGCTGGGTCCCCTACTATAACTATATTGATGTGTTAATTTTGGAAAAATATGAGTTCTGTAGTTTTTCAAATATTAATTGCGATATTAGATATTTTTTGATACCCGGTATTAAACAGAAAATTAATTATTTTGAAGCAGTTTATCAAAAGCTACTTTATGAACAATTTTACAAAACATATGAAAAAAAACTAAGCCATTTTTGAGGTTGACAGATGTGATTCTAATGGTTCGATTTCTTCTAAGTCTTTGTCTTTCTCTGAAAATGATGAGGTTTCGTCGTCACTACTTGAAAATCCCAGTGTGATAACTAAATCATTAATAATCGTTTCAATTTTGCCATCTACTTCCCAGTATTTATCTTCAATAGATCGAGCATGTTTAACATACGATTTCCAATTTTCAGCCGATATTGAGTCAATCGCTTCTAATGTTATTTTACTTAAATCTTTAATTGAAAGTTCACCGGTGTTGCGCTCTCGAATATATTTTTTTACTCCTGCCCATGCAAGTTCAATAGGGTTGAGGTCGCACATGTATGGAGGCAGCCTTAAAGGTGTATGACCGAGGTTACGTAAAAGACGATCAATTTTATACTTTTTTTCTCTAGGCTTGTTGGCTGATATTACTTCATGTACTTGATATTTTCTCCATGTTGGATCACATACAAGATTGTTGGATTTAAGCCACGATATCATATGAGCTTTTGTAGAGTATTTAGTTGGCACTTTATCTTCTACGTGAGAATGATAAGACGCATTATCCATTAACACGACTGATTTGGGAGGAATGTTAGGTAGAGGCTTCTCGAGCAACCACTTTTCAAAATTATTTCTATTCATATGTCCATGATAGTCTCCAGTTGTTAGTCCCAAGCGAAAAACTAAAGCAGCACCTGGAACAAATCCGGCTTCTGAACCAGCATGAACTATACTAAAGCGACTACTAGAGAGGATTCCCTGAACAACACCTGTAACACTTTCACTTTGCCAGCATTTGTTCACTGTCATATCATTATCTACCCAGGTTTCGTCTAGATACACAATATTGCGTCGTTCTTGCCTATATTGCCCTACAGTTGATAGATATTTCACACACCAGTGAAAAATATTTCGTCTCTCAATGAGCAATTTTCGTTTATTTTGGCACTTGCGCCAAACAAAACTATTTGATCGTAAAAGCCGATTTCAGGTTTTATACCCGTACGGAAAATCTATTTTTCTCTTTACAGCACGAAGTAGGGGTTTGCAGGTCGGAACCTTCTTCAAGTTTATATAAAAATCCTCTATTGTTTCGTCGAATTACTTGAAAATCACCATCGTCAAATTTATCTTTGTATGATAGTCGGGGTCTTTTTTTAACAGGAGATTTTAAAGGTGAAGTAGAACATAAGCGATCATTATGTTCTCTTTGAATTTTTCGTACACTAATTTCCGAAACACCAGTGTAAAATGCAGCGCGTTCTGTTCGATTTTGAATTGGAATAGTCAAACTATTATTTTCAGCCTCTCTAGTACATGCCTCTATAACGCTCGCAATAACTTCACGTGCACCGCTTCGAATTGTTTTTCCTCTTTTGCTCGCCATCGTTACTTCGAAAAAATAATTCAAATTGAACACAACGCATTTATATAGAAATGAAAACAAATGCTCGAAATGTATAGGCGCCACTGGAAATAGTTAGAACCTTCTAGCGGCAAGTGCATGGAGACTCTAGGCCCATACCAATTACAAGTGGACCAGTGCGAAATTTGCTAAATCCTCGATTAATTTTCCGCACCGCTTAGCTGGTGCACTTTATAGGTGAAGCAGCAAACTATTACAACAAATAAAATAACATAAAATTTATTTGCGTACACAAATTTTACTTTTCCGCTTGCTTAAGACTATGAACCTTTATTTTAAGGACCGCCCGGTTTTCTTTCGTGTCCCGCACTTTACCTCTTTAGACTTCAACGATCCATCGATTATAATACTGTTAGCAATGTGTAATCGTTCAACCATCTAAAATAATTTAAGTATCTTGGCTAAACATCTGTAAAATTTTATTTCGGTTTTAACTTTAATATTTTCAATTTTGCACCACTGTCTAGAATCCCTCTGCCTAAGCAAAGTATGAAACCGAGCTGCATTGCATGGAGACTTAGGAAAGTCCGCCAGTTTTGCTAAAACATTAGACACCCTTTTTTATTCTTTGGGTTCCAAATATATTTGTATTTGAAAATTGTCAATAAAACAGTATTCTTAACACATTTTATAGTGACGGTTCTTTATTTTCAAAAACACTAAAAACTGTATTACTTAACTCGCCTATTCCATTGTTTGCACTCTTTCGAAAGAAAAGCCAAAGCGTACCTCATTGAAAGACCTATTTACTGCGTTAATGATTTTTATAATGAATAAGTCTCCTTAAAATGTTTTTTATTTCCTTGTTTGCTTAAATCTTTTTGAGTGTCATGTTCCAGCTGCTAGCATAGAATTTGAAAATATTTTATAGGGAATGAACTGTCTGATAGTCCGTTAACATTAATTATTTTTAGATTAAAGTTATACATTTTTTTGATACACTTTAACTACTATATTAGTTCAGTACACTTTTTGTTTAACTTAACTTATTTTGATTGTATAACGATAACAAAATAGAGCTTAAGGTCGCGTAATAGAATATTATTCATCTTTGGTTTCAAAAAACATAAAAAAATTGCATATTACTTATTCAATATACTTTCAATGAAAATAACACAAAAAAAATCTACCAAAAATCTTTAAGTCATCACATTATGATTTTTTAGTAACAAAACACTACAGAGAGGAAATCTCGAAAGAACCCCCTCGTCTGTTCATCTGCAGTTGCTTGGAGGAAAAAAGAAACAAACTGCGAAAAAACTATTTTTTTTAAGTAGTTTAATTCAAGTACTTCTTATTTATCTAACAAAGCTATCTAAGAAGTTTAAATCCTTATATATATTATATATATATATATATATATATATATATATATATATATATATATATATATATATATATATATATATATATATATATATATATATATATATATATATATATATATATATATATATATATATATATTCCTATTAAAATTATTAAATATGTAAAAAAAGAATTAATTCCTATATTAATTTTTTTAACAAAAATTTCTATTCATAAAGGTATTTTTCCAGAAAAATTAAAATTGCTAAGATAATTCCAATATTTAAAAGTGAAAAACGATATTAATGTAATAATTATCGACCAATATCTATATTACCAGTGGTTTCTAAAATAATAGAAAAAATTATTACTAATAGATTAAATCAATATTTGGAAAATGAAAATTTACTCTTTAATAAACAATATGGCTTTCGCAGATCCAGGGATACCGAAACAGTTGTTATGGATGTCATAACAGATATTCAAATTAAAGTTGATGATAATAAAAAATGCTTTTTACTATCCTTGGATATGTGTAAGTCCTTTGATACAGTAAATCATCATATTCTTTTACGAAAATTATATAATATTGGAATAAGGGGCAATATGTATAATTTACTTAAAAATTATCTAAGTAAGCGCAGACAGTTTGTACAAATAAATAATGCAATAAGTAATCAAAAAGAAATAGTTTGTGGAGTACCACAGGGATCAATATTGAAGCCAATTTTAATATTAATTTATATAAATTCAGTTTCTAAATTAAATTAAAAGGCAATATTTAAATGTTTGCGGATGACACAACAATTATTTATTCTGCTGATAGTTTAAATGAATTATTTTTTGATATAAAACATGATCTAGAATTAATTTGTTCCTGGCTTAAATCTCACAAACTATCATTAAATTTTAGTAAATCTTCTTTTATGTTAATAAGTAAAACAAAGATAAATTCTGGTATTTCCGCAATAGTAACAAACAATAACAAAATTAAATATTCAAATACAACAAAATGTTTAGGAGTAATTATAGATGAAAACTTAAGTTGGAAAAATCATATTCAGAGTATTATACAAAGCAAGATCTGTCGTACCATTAAAATTCTTAAAAATCATATATTATTCTTAAACATATTCTAAATTCCAATATTTAATTTCAATTTGGGGATCTGCGTGTTCGTCACATATTAAACCTTTAAAACAATTGCAAATAAACCTGTAAAATGTATTTATAAACTACCATATTTGGAATCTTCTATTAACCTATATAAACCTAACGGATTTTTAAATGTACAGAATATTTACAATTTTAAAATTTGCATTTTAATACACTCTATTATTAATAATGGAAAAAAATTAAATATTATATTTAAAAAATCTAATACTTTACATAATCACGATACAAGACATTACTTACAATTACAGACCATTAAAATAAAAAGTAACTTTGGGAAAAAATCAATTCTCCACGATGGTTTAAAAATATATAATAACTTACCAGACACTATAAGACATACAACAAAATTACTAGTATTTAAAAAATAATTAAAAATGCATTTTTTACAAAAATAAAAATGAATAAATTTTTTTAAAAATATTTGTTTCAACTTAGTTTTTATATTATATTGAATTATAACATAGGAGTTTTTTCATTTATTACAACTTTATTATTATTATTATTTTCTATTGTTGTATGTTAGATTCCATGTAATAAACTTGTAAAGTTGGTTTGGAATAAAACAGTTTAAAATAAGATCAATAATAAATAAATAGTAAAATATTATGAAATCGCCAGCATAAACCGCAGCTTGACACGTAATTTACAAAAATCTTTAAAATACGTCACAAACATTTATGCTTCTTTGCACTTTATATTACTAGTTTGAATCTTAAAATAATTTATTAACTTTAATGAGTTCTTAGTTTGTGCTTAAGGAACCCAACCTTGTTTAATTTTTTGCTGACTAAATTCATTAAAGTCTCAGAACATCAACCTCAAAATCAATAAATAATAATTTGTCATTTCCAGTAATGGTATAGAAAATACTAATTATTAATATTGACGAGTTTAAAATTTATTTAATTTGAATATTTCCGATTTACAAAAATCACGAAAGTATGCATAAGACATTAAAGTTCATTTCGAGAAGGACTTTCACCAAATCAAAAAGCCATTAACTAGCCTGGACTTGTAGCTAAGATAAAGAAACTTTTCAATTTAAACTAGAAATGAACTTAGTAGTTTTAAAATTTGTTCGACCACATTTCAAACTTTGGTTGAACTTGAAAGTGTTGACACACTGCTATATTGCGATGCTTATTGTTTGCCAAGTTTGGTCTGCAACTTGGCTGGAATCCTTGGAAATAATTAACTTGACTGTTCTGTAATAAAATAGACTAAGTTTGAACTTTGTAAAAGGTAAATTAATGGATTAAAAATTTCTCAGTCATATACCATAAAAAAATCGGTATTCGTTTACCCGGAACTTACTTAGTTCTTTTTATTAGGAATGGTAAAGTGTAACCCAATTTAATTCCGTACATAATTAGTATCTGTCTTTTCAAACACTTTTATTTGGTGCCATTTTATTCGACCATATTGGATTTGTAATTATATTTTCAGTTTCTACCTATGCCATACTTAATTTTTGGACATGATTTAAATTAAATTATTTTTAGTCTTTTAGTTTAGGTTTTACACTGATTTTTTTAAGACCGTCATTTTGTACCATCATGTTGCCATGTTAAATTTGTACCAGTAAATCCCTGTACCTCGTTCAATTTTGCTGCAAGATTTGAAAAAAATTAAATAAGATTTTTTACGTTGATTTTTGAGAATTTAAATAAGAAATTTTTTTACGTTGATTTTTTAGACATTTTATTTGACAACTATTTTGTTTCGAATTCGTACATTCTTCATAGCACACTTAATACTTGCCCAAAAATTTGAAATTAATCTGATATGTTGTTTATTACGCTGATTTATTAAATAGCTTATCAGGCCGCCATTTTGCTTTGCTCTCTTGGTTCCTAAGTAACATTTGATTGTGTGAAATTTGAGGAAAATTGGATACCTTGTTTTTTAGTAATAATTTTTTTTAACAAGTCACTAGGCCGCCATTTTGATTCACTATATTGAATTTTTATCAGGTCATACCTACATGACTCTTAATTTTTGACCGAAATTTGTCAATCGGGTAAGAAGTTTTTAGCTACGCCGCGAACTCATAGTTAGACAAGCAGACACACAGACCGACAGACAAATGCAATTGAGATAACATATTTTTTGACACCCCTCGTATTCCAGCTATCTGAAAACTTATCAAAAAAGCAAAAACTGTTCCTTATATGACTCTTTCCGTAGAATTCAGTGCCGATTTCAGAATAAGTATACCGGGATAGTTCAAAAAGTTATTGGACCTTATTTTTTTAAATGGGCCAACCTGTATATTATTCCTTATATTTAGTAGGAAATGGCTAATTTGTTTGGAACAAAAAGCAAAATGTCCAGAACTTTGCTGTTTTGACAGTTTTTGTTTATTAATGAAATATTTCTGTTGTTTTGGTGTTCCTATTTAACTATATGCTATATTTAATTAAGCTTTTTTAGAAGAGTGGCGGTCTACGAAAATTATAAAGAATATGATATGTTGGTTTGTTTCATACAATCTAATGAAACTCTCCAAGCAGCGAGGTAATGTATTTTGAGCTCTAAGGTTAGGATAATATCTTAGGAGTCCTTTTTGTTCATATTAGATATCCAGAGAGAAGACAACCTTTTCAAGTCATATTTACCCGCCTTAAATCAAATTTTGTAGAGCATGGATCATTTTTTCAGCCCCCGTCCTAACGCATTCACCAAACAAAGAGAGAGAAAGAAATAAATGTATTGGGGTATGTAGACACGACACCTTCATCCTCTTGCCAGTAAATAACGGGCTTTGCTGGGACGCACATGTTGATGAGCTCTGTAAAAAACTGGCCACTTTATCCTATGCTGTCTATAGATTAACACAGATTTCAAACACGGAAGTTATTTTTTCGTATTACTATGCACAATTTTACAGCTGCTTAAAATATGGTCTAATTTTTTGGGGTAATTCATCCCACTTAATTCGAGCATTCAAAATTCAAAAACGAGTAATTCGGACAATTTCTGGAGTGTGTAGTTTGCCCACATGTAGACCACTATTTAGGCGATACAGGATACTAACGCTACTCTCGTTGTACATTTATGAGGTGCTTCTATTTGTTAAGAAAAATTTTCAAAAATTCTGTCAGAACACTTACTTACATAATTATGAAACACGTGGCCGTTTGGATCTTGTGTATCCTATTCACTCTCTTAGTGTAGCCGAAAATAATATCTACTATATTGGAGCCAAAATATACAATAAATTACCAAATTATAAATTTGTGCTTAACGAAAATGTGTTTAAAAGATCTGTCAAAGAATATCTAATATCTCAATGTTTTTATAGTGTTCATGAATATTTAGAATCTTAGGCATATATGTTACACTTTGTATCTTTTAATAATTCTTCTATGTACTCTTTGTCAATGTATAAAATTTATATTTAATTTAAAAATTTTCTATCCCATTGCTTATAAGCAGTGGAACCATATGTGACTTGATCCATACTTGTATTTTATACTGTTCAAGGATGTTTATGTTTATGTTTATGTTTATGTTTCTGTTTCTGTTTCTGTTTCTGTTTCTGTTTATGTTTATGTTTATGTTTATGTTAATGTTAATGTTAATGTTAATGTTAATGTTAATGTTAATGTTAATGTTAATGTTAATGTTAATGTTAATGTTAATGTTAATGTTTATGTTTATGTTTATGTTTATGTTTATGTTTATGTTTATGTTTATGTTTATGTTTATGTTTATGTTTATGTTTATGTTTATGTTTATGTTTACGTTTACGTTTACGTTTACGTTTACGTTTACGTTTACGTTTACGTTTACGTTTACGTTTACGTTTACGTTTACGTTTACGTTTACGTTTACGTTTACGTTTACGTTTACGTTTACGTTTACGTTTACGTTTACGTTTACGTTTACGTTTACGTTTACGTTTACGTTTACGTTTACGTTTACGTTTACGTTTACGTTTACGTTTACGTTTACGTTTACGTTTATGTTTATGTTTATGTTTATGTTTATGTTTATGTTTATGTTTATGTTTATGTTTATGTTTATGTTTATGTTTATGTTTATGTTTATGTTTATGTTTATGTTTATGTTTATGTTTATGTTTATGTTTATGTTTATGTTTATGTTTATGTTTATGTTTATGTTTATGTTTATGTTTATGTTTATGTTTATGTTTATGTTTATGTTTATGTTTATGTTTATGTTTATGTTTATGTTTATGTTTATGTTTATGTTTATGTTTATGTTTATGTTTATGTTATGTTTATGTTTATGTTTATGTTTATGTTTATGTTTATGTTTATGTTTATGTTTATGTTTATGTTTATGTTTATGTTTATGTTTATGTTTATGTTTATGTTTATGTTTATGTTTATGTTTATGTTTATGTTTATGTTTATGTTTATGTTTATGTTTATGTTTATGTTTATGTTTATGTTTATGTTTATTTATGTTTATGTTTATGTTTATGTTTATGTTTATGTTTATGTTTATGTTTATGTTTATGTTTATGTTTATGTTTATGTTTATGTTTATGTTTATGTTTATGTTTATGTTTATGTTTATGTTTATGTTTATGTTTATGTTTATGTTTATGTTTATGTTTATGTTTATGTTTATGTTTATGTTTATGTTTATGTTTATGTTTATGTTTATGTTTATGTTTATGTTTATGTTTATGTTTATGTTTATGTTTATGTTTATGTTTATGTTTATGTTTATGTTTATGTTTATGTTTATGTTTATGTTTATGTTTATGTTTATGTTTATGTTTATGTTTATGTTTATGTTTATGTTTATGTTTATGTTTATGTTTATGTTTTATGTTTATGTTTATGTTTATGTTTATGTTTATGTTTATGTTTATGTTTATGTTTATGTTTATGTTTATGTTTATGTTTATGTTTATGTTTATGTTTATGTTTATGTTTATGTTTATGTTTATGTTTATGTTTATGTTTATGTTTATGTTTATGTTTATGTTTATGTTTATGTTTATGTTTATGTTTATGTTTATGTTTATGTTTATGTTTATGTTTATGTTTATGTTTATGTTTATGTTTATGTTTATGTTTATGTTTATGTTTATGTTTATGTTTATGTTTATGTTTAAATAGAGGAAGCAACTGGTGCATGGAGGTCTGATGCTCAAGAAATTTTCAAAAATAGTATAAGTATCATCCATATAAATTTCACATAGTTCAACATTTACATTCCGGCGATGTCGAGCACCGGATGTTTTTTTGCAAGTGGTTTTTACGACAAATCCATACTGATGAATCTTTTGGTAAACTCGTTATCTGGCCGATGAATATTATTTTTCAAATTCAGGAATTTTCAGACGCCATAATACTAGAAACTGGCGGCAGAAAATCACCATTTAATTTTTAATAGGCAAGAACGCGGTCTCGTATTCCATTTTTGGAAGACGCATAGTCTATAGAATTTTTGAAGGGGGTTTCACAGCGCGTCGGTACCTAGAAATCCTTGAGGAAGTTATTCCACAACTGATGGAAAATTTTCCATTGGCACTTTATAATACCTTTTATCTTCAACAAGCCGGTGCCCCAAACCAGTGCTTTTAAGGGCATTTTTAGGCAATAACTTTCCTCAAAGGTGGATTGTTACCCACGGACCTGTAAGATGGCCCCTTAGATCTCCAGCTCTTGCGATTTTAGGTTTTTACTTATGGGGTTTCGTGCAAAAAAAAATTTAAAACGCGATATCAATCTGTTGCGGAGCTTCGCGATTCGCTATTAGAAGAATAACAAAAATGTGTCAATTTTGCATACGGGAAAAATAATTAAGTTAAAATGCTGTAATAAATAATTAAGAGTTCAGAACTAAAAAGCTTGAAAAGTTTAACAGTATTACATCTTTAGTATAATAATTACTAACATGAACTTTGATTTTAATAGGTTTTATCCATAGCTCTACTACTTACTAATTGGACACAAAAAACATTTTAGAAAATCTCGAATTTTGAGCTTATTTTTTAAAATATACAGTTATTTCGAAATGTATTGAATGTATATATTTTTGGTAAGCCTACATTATTCATAATAAATATAAAGAATTATATGCATAACCGTAACTTTGTGAAAATTTGAAATTTCTGCTGACGCTATCTTTGATTTCCCAAAAAAGTGCCGAAATGGAATATTCTGTACAGATATGTAAAATCTGGAATTTTTTTCACAATAACAAACATTTCATTTAGCCGCCATTTTGTTCCGCCATCTTGAATTCGTGCCGCAGTTCAACCAGTCCATCTGGTACTTGCTATTTGTGCAAAATTTGAAGTAAAATAGGTAAGTAGTTTTATAGTAATGATTTTTTAATATTCGACTAGGCCGCCATTTTGTTTCGCCATGTTGAATTTTTAACAAAATATTATAAAGTCATACCCATATGACTTTTAAATTTTGACAAAATTTTGAAGTCAATCGCGTAAGCTTTTACCTATGCCGTAAACAGACAGACCGACAGACAGACCGACGGAATTGTGAATGTTTTTCAGAATTTTTTCAGGATTACAATAAGTACTTCATTTTTACGAGGGAAGCAAAAAACAAAAATACCGTGAGACCATATTAAAACAAAACTTTTTAGAAGACAAGCTTTTATCAAAACGCACTGAATGTGATGCGTTGCGTTTTTTTATGAAAATTTTACTCCGTGTAACTTTATAAATTTTAGCATAATTTTAAACACCTTTTTATTGCTGATAGAGAACTTTATTTATTTTGAAAATTGGTGTAGGTATTGGCTAAGGTGTTATGTGTTTACCATATATAAGGAAAACGATTGATGTCATAACCAAATGCAAAAAAGTTTCAAAATCGCAAAAGTTATTTTAAAACTATTTTAAATCTATATTTTATTGCCTGAAACATAAAAGAGGCTTAATGCCAGTTGCCATTCCTATATTTATTTGGGTAATTTGATATAAGTAAGAATTCGAATTAGGAAAATGTATATTTCTTTGCAAAGTCTTAAAGCAAAAATAAGTATTCTTCTCCATTCACAAGCATATGTAAACACCTTTTTGTGATACTGTAATAGCTTTAATAATGCCTTAATTATCTTTCAAAATCCAGTTATTAAATTTATATAAATAATTACGAGAGTGGCTTTGTAGAATCTTACGGTAATTAATAATAATTAACCCCTTCAAGCCCAACTCGATTGTTCGAATTAGTAATATTTTCCCAAATGCATTTTTTCTCATTAGTGGTGTTTCTGGGTTTTATTATTTTTTGAGCTAAAACAAGAAATTTTGGAAAAAAGATGGTATGAAAATATTAAGACATTAGATTCATAGATGAAACATAGATGGTATAGGGCATCAGAGATATTTAATTCGCTATATTCAAAATAATGCAAATGCATTATTTTGTCAAAACAAAATAATTATCAGGTTTTCACATTAATACATTAGTACCTTAAAGAAACCAATCATAATTTAATATTTTATATATTATTAGTATATCCCAAGGTTTGTGTGCTCAATATCAATATTATTCCATGCTTTTTGCGGCATCTAGCATTTGTTGCCACATGTGACAACATATGCTTGAAAAGGGTAATTATCTTGTAGAACGATACTTCCTTCTAACGTTACCTAGTTAAAATTAAAAGATATTATGTAACTTCTCAGATTAAACTAGAAATGAACTGAGTAGACTTAAAATTTGTTTGACCGCATTACGAACTTTGTTTAAACTTTAAGTTGTTGACCCACTGCAATAGTACGATGCTTATTGTTTGACAAGTTTAGTCTGGAACTTGGCTAAGATCCTTGGGAAGTAATTAATGTGACTTTTCTTTAGTATAGTAAACAAAGTTAAACTTTGTGAAAGCTAAGTTTGAGTCGAAAATTGGTTTGCGTGGAAATGAAAATAAAATAAAGATTTTAATAAAGAAATAAAAATTCAAAAGAAAACCTAAAACTTAAAATTAAATATTTTATGCCATCCTGAAACTATGACGTGACAACATCGGTCTCAAGCTAATACCTAATTAAAGAGTATATTACAAAAGGGACATTTATGTTATGACTGTCTTAATATCCAGTAACTCAAGATATTGTATATATACTGTTTCTTTTTAAGATGTTTTTTTACAGTCAGTATTGCCAATTTTCAAAAATGAAAATAATTAGTAGAATTAAACTTTCTGTCCATAAATACTTCAAAAAATGTATGAAAATGAATATTTTTTGTGCGTGTTAACGTGACGCACGATATTTTCAGATTGCCCTCTCTGTATTCTTCACTTATTGATACAAGAGGTATTATGTGCCTAGATTAGAGTTGTTTAATATTTTTAACATTCATAAAATAAACTAAATAAGTTAACGAGAAAATAGCTTCCCTCGTAAGTTGGGGAATATATCTCAAATTCTTTTTTAAGTCACTCCATAATGGCGTAATTCCGTCATTTTATATTTTTAACCAATATGCCAGGGGACCAGTACCATAAAACACTTAAAATCATCCAATTTAGTCAAGCCATCTCGCAGTTATCTGGTTCATATCGAGGCTCATAAATAAGAATATCGTTCTCTTGAGAAAGCAAGTTTGAAGCCCAAGTTATAGATTCGTTACGTGGATGACATATTATACGGCAACATGGTCATACAGAGCTCGAAAATTTTCTGACTCACGTAAATTCAAGACATCCTAGAATACAATTTACCCTAGAGTTAGAGAAAAACAACAAACTTTCATTTTTAGATGTTCTGGTCCCAAAATAGCATAACAGACATTTCGAATACACCGTGTATAGAAAACCAACACATACCGATAGATATTTAAATGCAAGATGACATCCTCACCCAACACAAATTCAAGTTGTGACTAATACTCTAATACTGCAATTAACTGAAACATCGATGAGACAAAACGAACTTAATATGATATTTGGTGCTTTAAAGAAAAATGGCTACGCACTACAAAGAAGAAAGAGTTAATATATAGAATTCCATAACAACGAAAACCACAAATTATGAACCAGGAAAACAACAAGTAGTCTTACCATAGGTAAAAGGAAGAATTTTTAGAACCATACAAATAATACACAAACCTCAAACAACCACAGGCAAACTACTTGGATACCCAAAAGACAAAATCAAATTGAAAAACCACGGAGTATATAGCAATCCGTGTCAGAACTGTGAAAAGTTGTACGTGGGGCAAACTAGCAGGCGAATTTTAGCAAATGTAGAAGAGCATAAACTCAGTATCCGAAACAAACAAACAACCTCTGCCCTATTACTATATCATCAGGAAACTGGCTACAAAATACATTTCGATAGGTGTATGGAGATGCCAATATAGAGCATTATAAGACCAGAATAATCCGAAAAGGCATGGAAATTGAAAAATAAGATGATTTAAATGAAAGGCAGCAATCGTTAAAACTACCAACAGTATGGAGGACAATATTCGGTTAAACCAAAATCACAAAAAATCAAGCGGAATTAGTGGCATAAGAACAGCAACATCGAGAAAACAAATAACGATCAATGGTCGCTCAGAAATAACCTTCAGTCTTGGTATAAAAGGAATCTTCGCAGTCACTAACCATTTAGTCCTTATTCAAACGTGAAAAAAAAGCTTCTAAAATGCCGAATGTGATTTTGGCGAAATGTCAGCAAAACTCATAGGCAACATCATATGCCCCGATATTATGTTAACAAACGACTATCCTGTTTATTAATTAATTCACTCATGCATCCCAAAAAATAAAAACCATCTCTATAATTAAACATTTTGAATTGTAACATCTCGAAATCTATTTGGAAATTACAGATGGTATATTATAGCATTTTCAAATTTATGTATAATTATTTAGTTTATAGTAACACTGAGACAATTACAAAATTTGGCTAGTTATATAGTTACTGATTTTTACACAGTGTTCAAACACCATCCTGTCGAATAACTCTACGAGTTGGATTTTTCCAAATTTACATATCATACACTTTATAAAAGAAAGTTAATAGAATCTTTATTAATAGGGTGTTACTATTGAAAGTGGCATATTTTAAATATATAATCAGTTTTAGTTAATAAGATACTGGCCTTCTTTATTAATGAAAATAACAATTTTTTCGTTTACAATAAAATATTCTGTTTTTTTAGTTTCTTCTTTCAGTCCATTTCACTCACATGAATTCTGATTAACATATTTACTCTCTTCTTTCTTGTAAATATCAATTTAACACTTTGAGAACACTTGAACTATTAGAAAGTGTCAGTTTACATAACTTTTTGTTTTCATTTATTTATCCAAGCTGCTTTTCTTTATGTTTGCTTGGTATGGAATATTAAACAAACATTTTGCTGATGGTTTTTCATTATTTTAAGCCCATTAGTAATCTGAAACAAAATTGAACATTATAATTTGCAGTTAAATATAACCTTTAAAATATCAAGAATTTTATGTAAATTACGTTTTACATACCTCAATATGTTTTACTGATAATTCATTGGATTACATTTTGTAAAGTATTTTCAACTTCTCTAAATTAAGACAAAAGAAATTTGTTTTTGTTTTGTTTATAAATATTCGGAATTTGCTTGTCACTATGGTTTCATTGGTTTCTTATTTTTCGGCATCCAGCCAGCTTTGACTGTGTCGTGTTTTTTCATTTCAGTCACGATTTTGGTTCTGCTCAGCGGCAATTCGCCAGCATTATTCGGGGGACACCAAATATTATCCCTTATACTAGTGGCGCCAGCAGTGAACTCCACTGTAATTATTATTTTATTTTATCTCATTAGGTTGGCATAAGTCTGAAGTGAGGAAGAATGATGGAGGGATATGTCAAACTTCTTCGAATTTTCTGGAGCTGATTTTCTCGCCCATTTCTATTGGCTCTCCTTAGAGGTGCAACATGTGTCCGGCTTTATAAAAGTACCTTAATGGACCGATCTTTTTAAAATACTGAGAGTATGTCCTAAGTAATATCTTTTAAAGTGCAGTGCTGTTGAAAGCCTAAGGCCTATTTATGGACATCATCTGGCCCTAAATTTTGGTCATTTGATCAACCACGTGGTAAGTCGATTTTCAAATTAGTTTCCTGCTGTGAGTTAATTCGCAATTATCTTTTATAAACAGAATGGCGTCCTGAATTTTGTTTTGGCTGTCGGTCCTCGAGAAGCCTTTCTAGATGTCTGGAAATTCCCTTTTGTTTGAAATTGCTTTTGTTTCAGGTTAAGAACTCAAGATATGGTTTTGGGATATAGTTACAAGTTTATGG
>JAUTXW010003036.1:25000-528301 GCA_030620095.1 Kuschelorhynchus macadamiae
TTCGCAGGAATTTCGTTTCCTGTTTCTCGTACGCATTGGTAGTGATACAAAAATATTTTATCGCTCTTCTATCTAAAAAATCTTTCACTATAAATTGTTTCAGCTGCCTACACAGGAATATCACTATAGCACAAATCTCAGCGTCCGAATAAGGTAAAAATAAAATAGTGTTTTTTTGCTTACCAACGTAATTGTTTTTTTCGTTTACAGTAGCAAAAACAATTCGTGCGGCAAGTAAGATTTATTCCGTGTTGCCGGATTGCACGCTCTGAAATAAAGATCATCCAATGATTAAATATGTTTTTTTCAATATTAAAATTTATTTTTAAATTAAAAATTTAAACATAACTTTAATTATTGGTTAATAAACTCCTGGACAAAATTATCGCACCACCGCTTATTTTTAAAAGAAAATTTAAATAAACATAAATATGAATTTTAAACGTTATTTATTTGTGTAAATACGATAAATAGAACTGGACCATAACAATTTTTAGACTTTATTTTGGTGTTCAAGGTCAAATTTCTTTGAATTACTGAAATTCTTTATTTTGCATTTTTCCTTACATGTACCTAAGGCACAAAGTTTCAGTTGTACTTCGTACTGTTTAAGGTGATTTTTAAAAAAATTGTTTGTGAAACATAAACCATTCTTTTATTAAATATGGAGAGAGCGTCACGGCATCTAACTGAAAATGAAGCGGTCCAAGCAATAACTTTAGTTGGAGAAGGTAGAAGTTACCGTTATGTGGCTGGCGTTTTAGGAGTGCATCACACAACGGTTTTAAGAGCTGTGCAGCGATTTCGGGAGACCGAAGCTTACACAAGAAGACCGGGACAAAGCCGACATAGAGCTACTTCTCAAAGAGATGACAATTTTTTGCGTCTCAATGTTCTAAGAGATAGAACATCTACCAGCCGTAGCATAAACGATTTAATTAGGGAAGTACGCCATGTCAATATTTCCGATCGTACAGTTAGAAGACGCCTTCATGAAGCGAATTTAGATAACAGAAGGCCAGCAACTGGACCTCTCCTCACCAGACAACACCGTGTTAGCCGTTTAAGGTTTGCAAGACAATACTCGGGATGGGATGTAAATGACTGGAGGTGCGTCTTGTTTACCGACGAGACGAGAATTGGATTGCGATCACCAGACGGTCGTTCTAGAGTCTGGAGAAGAGCCGGAGAACGATTTGCCCAAGCGTGCATATCTCCAAGAGAGCCATTTGCTGGAGGAAGCTTTATGTTTTGGGGAGGCATTGCCTACGATGCCTGTACGGAGTTAGTGCCTATATCTAGACCTGCCCTTAATGCACGAAGGTATGTGTTGGAGATCCTTGAAGAACATGTAGTTCCATTTGCGCCATTCATTGGACCGAATTTCTTATTAATGCACGATAATGCTCGGCCTCACGTGGCATTTGATGTCATTCAATATCTAAATGACGTGGAAATTACCTCTTTAGACTGGCCCCCACGCAGCCCTGACTTAAATCCTATAGAACATGTCTGGCACATGTTAAAAAGACGTATTCGACAAAGAAATCCTCCTCCCCGAACATTGGTGGAACTAGAGCAGGTTGCGCGTGAGGAGTGGGAAAACATTCCACAGGAAAGTATTCAACATCTAATAAGAGGAATGCCGCGAAGACTTCAAGCGGTGATTGCAGCTAGAGGTGGCAACACACGATATTAATTTTGCATTATGTTTGTTCTTGGGGTTATTGTTTTATTTTTATTTAAAAGTTAAAATTATAAAAAATCGATTTTTTTTCCTAAAAATAAATTTTGTTAGTTATTTTTTGGTATATCTTGTTTTTTTTTAAATCAAATATGATTGTTTTTGCTAATAAAAAATACACAGTTAAAAATGGTAATTATAATATTTTTTTTATTTCTTAAAAAAAAATTGCTCCCTAAAAGCCAAGTGGTGCGATAATTTTGTCCAGGAGTGTAATTACGCAATTAATAGTGTTAGATATTAAAATGAATAAAATGTTTATTGAATTTCTAAAATTACACGGCTATATAAGACTCTTTTGTCTTAAATAATCTATATTTTTTCGTGTTAAAATATGTGTAGTCATTTGCCTTGTAATATGTTTCATTTTGCTTGACACAGGGAAAGTTTCATTACGAGGGCAGTCCCATTTTTTCTTTTTCATGTTTTTATTTAAGTACCCGGAACCTACCTTATAATAAGTCGTTTTCTGAAGAGAATGAAAATTTAGCTTTTATTTCAAAATTCCGCTATTTTGTTCCTTCATATAGGATTTTTACCAAAATTTAATCATTCCTTCTCTATAAGATTCTTGGATTTTGACCAAAATTTGATACCAAGCAGCTAAGTTAAGCACAGGCATACGGACAGACCGACGGTATAGGAATTTTTAAAAGTTTGGGAACCTTAAAATACAATAGATCTGCAAAAATCTCAGAAGGTAATTTTTTCACGATTACAGCACCTCCCTTCACCAACGTAGAAATGGAGTATTTAGTGTGCCCTAGTTCAATATTGAATCTTAACTGGCTTAAAAATGTAAAGAGAATCGAAAACGGCTTTACAGATTCTGATATAAAGTATTTGCGCTAAATAATAAACGGACCACCGGTACGAACCCTGGTTATCTACTCTATATGACATAACCTTAGGCTAATAAAAGAAACAACTTGTTTTAAACTTTGCCTACATTTTATATAGAAACATTATCATATGGCACATTACAGAGAACTTACTAATACTGTCTGGCTCCTAATTACTTTGCCTAAATAAAAACTGTCTTTTTTAAGATGCTACTACTACGTCGCTTCACTGTAATCATCTCAAAAATTTGAGCGGCGTCGGTCTAATTTAACTTTCCAAAATAGGACATAAAATTAAAATAATAACATCCCGAATGATAAACTACCTGACTGCTACCAGTAAACGCTTAAGATTTTATTAATTTCCTGAAATTAAATTAATGTCTATTCTTCGTGGATAATTCAGAATTATACGAAATTAATTTGAATAATTAATGAATAAATATTGAGATAACGCATTAATAAATTAAAGTGAAATTTAATTAAAATTTAAATATTTCAGCATTAAATCTTAATTTTCTTCATATTTGTTATGACTTGACTGAAGCGGATAAATAATTTACTTTAATAAGCTCATGGAAATGACTTTATAAAGGAAGTAAGTAGCTTTAACTATTTACCAGTCTGTGAGTATTACCACAATATTTCCTCTGAGGTTCATTATTTGGATGGTATTGAAGCGACGAAAATTATGTATTATTATTTTCTAACTTAAAATGTACTTGATATGTTTTTTTTTGTAAGATTCTCAAGAGTCTCCCAGAAATGTCTGTCCTAGATAACACTTTAGATCTGAAGTAAAAAGGAAAAAGCTGAAAAAAGATTTAGCTTTCAAATATTTGTGGTAGCGAATATATTTTTCAAAGTGCTTTCAATTATAGACTGTTACAAATTAATAAATCTTTTAAAGACTAATATTAAGAATTTTAAGATAAGCGGTTCTTGCTTGCATCTACATATTATTGCCGTTGACAATAAAATCAACTAGTGTTATTTTCCCAAATTATTAGTTAAAAAATATACTCACGGTATTCCGTTTAACAAAGAATTGCACACGGTAGCAGTTATTTAAATTTTAGTTCTCAGAAAATTACCGATGACTGAAAAAAGGTCACTTACAGATTTTGCATGATTTTTTATAAAATGCACATACGCAACCCAAAAACGGGGTCGAAAAATAATTGATGACCAAAAAAAAATCATCCATTGATTGATTCCCTTGGGCTAGACTAGAACGTAGACTAAAATAAAATTCTGAGCTTCTAGAGATTTATTATTGACCAATTCCAACCAACCCTCCTGTACAAAATATCAATCTGAGGTCACGAATCAAGTAGAAAATAAATCAAGTTTTGGATATTAAAAGACTAAAGGAACTAGATAACATGGGATTCTTAGAAACCACTAAACGTAATTATGGCCAAAACAGTCCTGAGGATCTCCTTATATAGGTCGAAACGTAGACTAGAATAAAATTTTGAGCTTCTTGAGATTTATTGTTGACCAATTCCAACCAAGCCTCCTGTACAAAATATCAATCTGAGGTCACGAATCAAGTAGAAAATAATTTTTCATTAAGCCGTTAATGGAATTTTAACAAAATATTTCCAATTCATCCTCATATGACCCTTAATTTTTGACCAAAATTTGAAGTCAATCGGGTATGTACTTTTTTTTAGCTACTCTCTGATCTGACAGGCAGACCGACGGAATTGAGAAACCATATTTTTGGCAATCAGAGACGCTAAACTGTGAAGATATCTAAATCTTAGGAGGGTTTTTTTTCACGATTACATATATTTGGCTGCCATTTTGTTGCGCCGTCTTGAATTCGTTACCAAAATTTTATCAGTTAGTGGTGTCAAATATAATCTTGGACCACATTCAATTCTTGCACAGAATTTGAAATCAATTTATTAAGTAGTTCTTTCAAGTTTTCCTAGAAGGTATCTCCTAGGAAGAAAACTATTGAGATGGTCAAATGTTTCATATTTTTGCTACAAGATGAAGATTTAGATTTTTTTGGTCTAACAAAAGAAATTTGTTAAAATCAAGTTTGCAAAAAATGCACAAATTTTTAGGTTTTAAAGAAAACTGTCACTTTTACAAGAAGGGCCTTGCTGACACAACGATAGGATAAACATTTTGACATTACGAACTTTTTTTGCTCGGTATAAGTTACGAAATCTGCAAATATCTTCTTAAATGCCTTTAGGGGTTTTAAAAATGGGTATAGATGAAAAAGTATAATATATTTCACTGATCTTAGTTTAGTCACAGCTAATTTATAATTACAATAATGAGTCGATTTTTAATACATCAATACATATACCAAAAATAAATAAGAGTAAAAAAGTTAAAGTAACAATTACAAAGACACATTAATTAAAACAATACTCAAAAGTAGGCCTCAAGAACTAATACTAAAACATAAATTAAACTGTGTTTGTATTTTGGGAGAGTAGATACATGTTTAGTTTATTTTTAAAAAGTTAGAGATATTGAACAGTTTTTAGAAAAAGTGGTAATTTATTAAATTGTACTAACCCCTTATAAAATACTGACATTTGGAAGTCATTACTAGATCTAGTGTTATAGGCAGGTGCCTGAAAATTATAATTAACAGGTTCTTGCAAGTAGGGTGGAGCATTGCTTATTTTAATTTTAAACACAAAAATTAAGGCTCTATAAAGAAGAAAATCCCCCAATACAGAGCCAGTTCAGGGCAGCGAGCATTGTCTTTATTGCAGTAAGTCTAGGGCAAGATAAAATTATTCTCATGGCTCGATTTTGTAGTTTTTTAAGACGACTTAGTTCATTTTGATTTAATAAAAACAAAATTGTAGATTAGTCATTAAAATTGGATAATACTAATGTAAATAATTTATAAATAAATATTTAAATGTTTTGGACTTATTCAAATACATTATTATTAACTTGAATAAGATAGTTTCGTGATCAAAAATTTTGATAACAACGCTCTTTTGATATTGTGATAAATTTAGTTTTACTGAAGTTTATTTTTAACATATTAGTGCAGCACCATCTATAAATGTTTTTAAAGTATTATTTTTTACCTGCACTAATCTGTCATTATCTGAGCAAGTAAAGCAGACAAGCATATCATCCACAAACAAGTGTATGGAACATAAACCAGGTGTCCCAACTATGCCTTGAATATACAATAAAAATAGTAAAGGCCGGAAAACACTGCCCTGGGGTACTCCTCGCTTATTCTCCAGACAACATAATATTAATCTTTAGTTTTTGGCTTCTATTTTCCAAATAATTGCTTAACCATACAAGTACCGTCCTCCTTATTCCCATGTTGTTTAACATTTCTAATTAACCTACTTCTATCTATAGTTTCAAAAGCTCTTTGTAGGTTCAAAAATACCACTCTCGTTATCAAATTTTTTTCACAACCGGGCCTTGACCTAAGTTCCGACTGCACGCTGCCAATGATGTTATTTAATTCTAAAAATCTCAATAGTTGCTTCTGCATAACTTTATCCAAATTTTTTTCAACACAACTAAGCATATTAACAGGCCTTAATTCAGATGCTTTATTGGTATTTAGAACTTTCGGTATAGGTACTATTTTGCAAGGAAAAAACAATAGTTTTTAGAGCCTCAAAATCAATAACAAAACTTTCTAACTTATCAATAGAGCTTCTGCTTACTATGGGAAAGGATATACCGAATTTGTAAATTTTCATACTGCGTCATTAATACTATCAATGTGAAACTTATTTAAAGATTTAAACTATTCGGCATTTCACAAATATTCTCTACTATTTTACCCTTGCATATTTCAAGCCCTGAAATTCCCGAATAACGAATGTTACCAAATAAACATAATCAGAATAAGAATAATAAATATGTTAGTGTTGTCAAATATAACCTTGGAGTAGATGCTTTATTCGGTATCCAGGGGAGACAATATCAGTTTTGTTTTAAATTTTTCGTAAATTGTCGCTTATTTTAATATATTTTGTGGCTTCTTTTCCTATAATTAATATACTAGTTCCAAACAGTCGAATATTTTGCTTTTTTAATCATTTATATATGATTGATTAAATTTTCGACCGATTACTATTCGTGCATAAGAATTAACCAAAACATTCTGAAAACTAAGACGCCCGCGCCGCGTAGAAAAAATCACATTGTGCTGTTTTCTTTGTTTTCGTTTCTGAAACAACGTAGAAAATAAACTCCACCTACATACTATTTTTCAGAATTTTAGATAATATTAAAGCACTTATGATATTATTCACAAAAACACAATAACTTATGGCATGATCCACAGAAACTCTATGAGATCAAACTATTAATTACTAAGAATTTTACAGAATATCGCAAAATCCAGAAAATGGGAATGTATTCTAGTTTTACCGTTTCTAATATTACAGTACCATAGCCTTCTCTTAAACCTAGAATGTGGCAAACAGTTCCTCCAAAATAATTTTGGTAACGTTTTTAGTATTTAATTATATTTGAGAGATTGACGAACTGGCTTGAGCTGGCTAAAATGATCAGAAAAGTTAGGGAGGTCATGAAGTTCGGATATAAATTTCCTATAATAGTTTTACTGCTTTTATTCCTCATATGACTACTTAACTGAATGTTATTTTTTCCTGTTCCCCAGACATTTTAACCGAAGAAAAAATTTCTATCAATTTCGAAAAATTGAAGCGTATTCAAGAGAGATTGCTTTTATAAAAACCTGCAATAAAACATCAGTTATATTAATGTGACTGTCATAGTCGAAATTTAAATTTCATTCCTTTCTTAGATAAAACTTATCAAGGTCTTTCAAAACGGTCCTGTTAAAATTCGCGTAAACAAGGTAATAAGCGAAATAATTGACATACATTTTTTTCAACTGAAAAAGCAGTTCAAAAAATATCTTTATCTCAAATCTCGCTAAATATTATTTTTTCAACCATATTCGATGAAACCTTTTTACTCATCGAGCCCTGCCTAGCAGAAAAATCGTAAATTGGCCTTTTCCCGGAACTTTCCTCGTAACGAATTCCTCCACAAAAAAATTTTGTATATGCGTATCTAGCTATTTAGTAATAACTTTGTGTATAATGTACAGGGTAAATAGGAAATGACTGCAAATATTTTAACGGGTAAGAATACAAGTAATTTAGAGCAAAAAAAAGTCTTATATAACAGGCAGTCAACACTTAAGGGCTGTTTTGGAATTATATATATTTTAAAATTTACAGTTTTCTTTTGAAAAGGCTCTCTGAATGTCTTACAAATAGGCATTTTGAACGCTAGTTAGATTAGATCATTGTATAAGATCTATTTTTTTTTAAACAAAAGTATTAACGTCCGTAGATACATAAATAAGAAATAAATTACAGCCATTCGGACAAAATATTCTGCCTGTAGTAAGCTTATTTAAGTATAGGGTCCAAAAATAATAGCCTGTTATACTGACAAGTCTTTAAGTGTTTTCCATCATCTCTACCGGCATAACTGACGACGTTTCGCCCTATATGGAGCTCATCAGGCCAATGCAGCCGTGTGGTACAGATGATGGGAAACACTCAACGGTATGTTGAATATAAACGATGAAAATATTAGGCAGTGAGATATTATAACCCATAGAGTAAGAGGTGCCACCTATGGGAACAAATGCGAGGTTTGTAATTTATACCTCTAGTAATGTTTAAAAACATTAATCTAAACGCGACATACTCAGGCTTTCATTGTTTTTCGGGAAGCCGTGCGATACCAATTATTTTATTGGCGAAAAGACGGCTCCCAAAGGTATGATATCCATGATGCCTGCTTTTTAGGCCAAAGTGTTAATAAAAAACAAAAGTATTAACGTCCTTAGATACATAAATAAAAACAAATTTCTTTCTTATCTATTTTTTTAACCAGAAACACTATGCTTTTGAATAAAGAAATTGTAACAAATTGATTAAAAGCACTTATATTTTTAAAAATTTTGAACCACCTATACACTAACAAAAACTACATGCCCTAGAACAACAAATCAAGTTTTTTTACAAATAAAACGATACAGTTATATTCTTTAGAGATTTCCTGTTTCTCATACGCATTGATAGTGATACATATAATATTTTATCGTTCTTTTATTTAAAAATATTTCGCTTTAAGTTGGGGCTGCTACATACAAAGCAATATCACTACAGCACAAATCTCGTCGTCTGAATAAATAGGTACAAATAAAATAGAATATCTTGCTTAACAAAAGAATGTTATTGTCCATTTACAGTAGCAAAAACAATTTATGCTGCAAGTAATATTTTTTCAGCGTTTCCGGATTGAACGTTTTGAAATAAGAGTCATTCAATGGCTAAATATATTTTTTAAATATTGGGATTATTTTAAACTGGAACTTTGGATAATAAAATGAATAAAATATTTAGGTCATTTAATAAATTATACGGTTATATAAGAGTTTTTGCCTTAAGTGGTTCGTACTTTCCCACGTCAAAATATTTCCAGTCATTTCCCTTGTATTTTATTTCACTTAGCTTGAAAAAAGCCTTTCTAGTTTCATTATGAGGAAAATTCATTTAGAATAAGGCAAATAAAATTTGTATCTTCTCAACTTTTATGTGATAAAAAATGAAATCCAGATCGAACTTACATATATTATACTCACACTCGTTTACATCCATACCTACCCAAATGAAACCATTGCTTATATTCCAGTATACTATATTTTGTTTTGTTCTTATTTGTTTTTCTTTTTCAATTTGATATTTTTAATTTAATTATTTTTATTACGTTTTACTTTTTATAATGTTACTTACAAAGACTTTAAAAAACAAATTATATCGTTTAATATTTTCCTCTATGATAAAAAGTTTTATTCCAGGAAGTAGAATTCTTTATACAGTTTATTGGGTCCCCATTTTGTTCCCACGTACAGGAATTGCACTAAAAGTTTTAGAATTTATCCCTGTATCACATTTGGTTTCTACGTGAAATTTCAAGTCAATTGGACATGTAGATTTTTTAACATTTCAATATACCGCCATTTTGTTCCGCTAACATGGCCTAACAACAAAATTGTATAAGTTTATACTTACATCACACTTAAGTCTTGTGAATATTTCAAGCTCAACTAGATAACGAGTTTTTTAATTATGACTTCTTTAACATTTTGGATTTTTACCCGAATGTTACCATTCCATCCACATATTGAAGTAAATTGGATAAGTAGACTTTGAGCGATGCACATTGCACGTGTTTTTCGGGGTCCATTCTTGCTAAAACGCAAAGAAACTGCAAAACTTCGGAGAGTGATTTTTTTATGGTTACAATATTTCCGTCTTACGAGGGAGGTGAAAAAGAAATTAAGTTTTGAGGTAAGCCAGATTGATTCATTTATTGTAATATATGGCTATGGTGCTTCATAAAAAATCGTTTCTCCCGAAAACGCTTTATATATTTGAAAACGTACAACTAATCTTTACAAACGTCTAGGAGACATGAAAACCTCATACACAATCTAATATATATAAATAATATATTCAATTTGATGGGGCCAAATTAACTTTATTAGAAATGTATGTTATGTGTTATCAATCAACTATTTTCACGGATGAAAACATCGTCTACATCGATTTAAAACCTACAAATCAGTTTTAAATGGCAAATTTGGGAATTTCTGCTTCAGACTTTCACTTCAACTTGGATAGCATCCAAGAGGACAAGCTGTGCATTATCTGGATTATGCCAATACATCAAAGTTTCAGCAAATTTTCCAATGCGGACCAATAAATCAAGGACATTATTTCTCTTGATTACTGTGAAATAGTCTGGGTAGATTTTTAAGTTTAAAGAGCGAAGATATATAGAAGTAGAACACAAAATATATTATTTTCATGAAACATTTGCCCATCAGTACAATAACAGTTTTTAATGAAGTATTAACGCATATAAATTTATCAGCAGTATTATATTAAATTTTTTAATTCATAACTTAATAATAAATATTTACATATTAAGAGGATTAATATTTACTGAATTTTCAATGGCTGAACTTCATTTTGTAGAATTAGTATATTCGCTGCCTTTATCGTTTTACAAAATGTAATAATTATGAAAATATTCCAGCCGTTTTAAAGTTTAAACGCCTGTATATTTTGCAATGTCGCCAATGTAAGTTTTGTAGGCAATTTATTATTATTCTTTTATGCTATACCTAATTATCTTATATAGTGGACATCATGTAAAACCTTGATAAAAGGGGTGAAACTGGAAGAATTTTATTGCCATAAATTCCAAATAATTTTAAATTATTTAAAAATCACCATTTTAACAAATAATTAGGCTTTGTTAACTTTTTTCAATTCACAATTTTAGTTGCTTTTTAATGTTCTGGAATATGTTCCGCGACCCATAATTATAGAAAATTTGTAGACGTATATTCCGTCAGAAATTTGAAAACTCCTGTTTTTAAACTATTTTTAATAACCCCCTATAGATACCAGAAGCATACTAAGGGTTTTTAACACTTTCTTTTTAACTTTACCGCTAGTAACAGTCCGAAATATTTCCAAATAAATATAACATGCCATTTTGTTACTTCATTTCTAATTAAAATTACGAGAAACACAAATTACTATATTTATAATTATTTAAAGCTCAATTTAACGTTAACAATAATTTTTTTCTTATTTTCAGTGTTTCACCATTGAGTTCACGACGCATTTTCAGGCATCTTCATATCCAACTTTGCTCTCCAAATTACCCCATATTCTTATTGACGTTTTGTAAATTAATTGACGACAAATCGATGTCAGAATTTTGGCCTCTTTTATCTTTATAATATTCATTGAATGCTGATGTTTCGATACAACAGAGTCACCATTAATGTTCCTTAGGCCTAGTGTATACGCAGCCTATAATTTCTTCTTTATACATAAGAGCAAGAACTTTTACATACTACTTCTGTTGGAAAAGGAGTGTTCGTTAAGAGATACGCACTGTTTGTGTTAAGTGAAGATATTACGTATGATTTGCTAAAAATATATTTGCCCATGTAACCCCGTAACCTGTCTTTTGGCATTTTATTGTTCTCCTATCCTCTTTCTCAGTTATATTATTACATATCTTAATAAAACTCCTATATTCTATTCGAATTATTAGTAATTATCTCTTTGGCAAGTTTGAGGTTTCTAAGTTACAAGTCTTAAAGCTACTCTATTTACCATGGAGTAGCATATAGCCACCTGTGGCTATATTCCTATTTTTGATTTACTACTCTTGGGTTATGAGTTTCGCTACAGGTGGCTATATGCTGCTTCATGGCAAATAGAGTATTAAGTCCGGCGAAAATTTCGGATGTTCTCTTGATAATCACAAATGTCGGTTTTGCTCCTGTTGGTGTTGTTTTGTGTATTCATTTTGGCGCTAGTTGTACTCGTCTTTCAACTAGTTGACTGTACAGATAAAAACCTTAAGTCAGAAAGACGTGTCTATAGTTTGCCAAATTCCATTGCTACCATTAAAAAATAAAAATATCACACATCTGTGCCCATGATACCTAAATTCTACTCCCCTCGAGACACAGACCTAGGCTATTTTTGGTGCACATTTTAAATTACTCCAGTTTGGCCTTTTATCGTTCCGGCAAACAATTTGTTTACATCCATACATATATTCAGATATCCTATTTTGGTTTCTCAAAATATGTTTTTCGTTCTCTAGACACTCTAACACGTCCAAAAAAACTCAACTTACGTTTTTAGAAAATTTTTGAGATTTCAATACGACCCCTACATAGCCTATACTCTTTAGTGGGGAAGTAAAAACATATTTTTAACAAAATTAGTATATATCTAAAGCAACAAAAAGTATTTATTACATTGCTACGTTGTACTCAATAAGGATTTGAGAATATATCTCTCTCAAAATGTCGATATGCTTGCTTTACAAAGTTTGCAACTAAAAATTGATTCGATTTGGTAACTTTGCTTCCAACAAATGAAGCTGCTTACCGTGTTGAACGTTTAACCAACTCCAATGCTGCTATTGTAACGACTGATTGTGCGGATCCATTAAAATGGGGCTGGAACTACTTGTTCGATCACACACAAATTATTTAACTCGATTTTGTGTAAGTGGCAATGTGGCTTTCGAAAACCGAGCATTTTTAGTTTGGTTTTGTGCCTCGAATGTCTGGGCAAAATATTAACTATATCAGCGACAAGGAGAAGGAGATTAATTTTAACAATGTTTTGTACATAGAAGCAAATGAATAATTTTCTTTGCATATTGTCCAGTCTAAATCAATTAACTAATAAAATAAAAAATGTGACAGTTTTGCACTTTCTATGATATTATATAATTTTTTTACCGCACAAAAATATAGTCATATAAAACTGCTGTTTACTGTTACTGTTAACCTTGGAGCAAAGAATACGCATATTCTCTAGAAGTAGGTGCTCAAATTAGCTGCACGAAACTAGGTCAGCTCTAATGATGGAAAAAGAAACGTTGCATTAAAAGTACATATACATGAAAAATGGGATTTTGTGAGATTATGACAGATGAGCAAATCCCAATTATTTGCGTCATATTTGTTTTAGTGATGAGAGCACTTTTTACCTCAATGGAAAAGCCAACACTCAAAATTGTAGATGTTGGAGTGATGAAAAACCCCCATGTGTTTTGCGAATGACATACCCAGTTTACTCCAAAAATAAATATTTTGGCGGGTATTTTGGATAACCATATCATAGGTCCCATATATTTAAAAGGAAATTATTGATGATGCTGTTGCTCAAAACTCACGTGAGTTAGTTTTACTTTGACATTACGTGTCAACAGGACGGTGCCCCGCCACAATATTTTAGATACATTATAAATTACTTGGATGGAACCTATCCGGATAGATGGATTGGTCGCCGAGGTCCGGCATAGTGGACCGCTCACTCGCAAGATCTTACACCACTTGATTATTTTCTATGGGGCTATGTGAAATCTCAAGTATTCAAATATCACTGACGTATGTGCAGAAATAAACTCTCAAACTATTCATAATGTAAGAAAAGAATTCAGTAACAGTATGCTCATTTGTCAAGAGGTGCAAGAGTTAAAATGAAAATTTGGCGTTTTTCTTTTCCCGCTTGTTTTAGTTTTTTAATGTTCGTTTTATCAGTTTTTATAATAATTGTTATAGTGTTTTAATAAAATATTAACCGTTTCATTTTCGCTTAGTATGGAGTATTGACATCGGTAACCTCAACAAAAATATCCCAAAAGTATTATGATTCCATTACGAAACATTGTTATTGCAGTGGCGGCTCGCCAAGGGACGCGGTAACCTCAACGAAAATATCCCAAAAGTATTATAATGATTCCATTACGAGACATTGTTATTACAGTGGCGGCTCGCGAAGGGACGCGGGTGAAGCGCCGCTTCACCTACATTTTCCAATCAATTTACTTAAAAATACAAATATTTTTAAAATATTAAGCATTTTATAATCTACATTTCTATTACAAAAATATAGTATGTTTTAGTAGTTTTTTATTTTTTTATAAATATACATTATTTACGTAATTATACCATTATTTTCTGTCAAAACTAGTGCCTTATATACTCAGAAAATAATAATTACTTAAAAACGTAGCGCACTGAACACCTTTTCATAAGATGAAATAGATTTGTTTACGGCGGTTGCTATAGCAACGCAATGGTGAATATTCATAAGCCCTTAGACAAGGAAAGAGAGAGAGGACGCGTAACACCCGTTTACGGCGCTGGCGCAAATTGAAGCAGAAATTCATTAGGACGCCATTTTATGGTGCCAGACAATCGGGGTGTCACCACAGTTTCTTTTGTGGATTATTCAGCGGAAAGTGTGTTAAAAACTATAAATTTTGTGTTAGAAAAATGGTGGTTTGTTGTGCTTACAACTGTAAAAGTTGGAGTGACAGAAAGGAACCTGAAGTTAAGTTTCACAGGTGAGAAATAATAAAGTAATTTCTCAATTGCATTTAAAAAACCATTTATCTCATGTTCTAAGTAGTTATTTGGTATAATATTTTAATATGATCTAACAGCTGACTAATTTCACGATACTGCGCAGTGTGGGACATAAACATGACTATTTTCATTCATAATTACCTAATTAAATATTCATAATTGAGTTAATCTCCTCGAGTAAATGTCATTTGAGCAGTGGTGGCGTTCATATATATTTTAATAATTACGCTTATGAAAAATTGTTTATTACTATATTTTTGAACCATAATGTTAATATTGTTATTATTAAGTTTGTTTAATATTATTTTATCTAATTACTATTAGTTCTGCAATAGGAAAATTGGTTTATTTTGATAATAAAACATATTCTTTTGAAGTTTCACATAAGTTTTTTTTTAAGATTTCCTACAAATCTGGTAAGGCGAGAACTTTGGGTTCAGAATCTGAAACTTGCAGACTGGTCTCCAACAAAGAATCACAGACTTTGTTCCAAGCATTTTGAAAAAAAATTCTTTTATCGCATTGGCGAAAGAAATTGTCTTTTGGATGAAGCCGTACCGACAATATTTCCAGAACTGCCCAAATATATGCAACCAAAAAAGGTAAAGTATAGTTTTTGTAACTATCCAAATAACATTGTTTGATTAGTAGAAGTAATTGCTATATTTTTTTTACTTTATTATATAATTTATAAGGTATTTAATATAATATTTATTGTTATTTACTATTACTATAGTTAATTTCTCTTTAATGGTAGGCAAAATTTAATAATTGTTCATGTTTAAACAGTTACACAGTAATACCTCTCTGATATGGAAATTGGAGTATATTTGATTGATAAAACAATATATATGCCTTTAAACCACAAATTCTAAACCATCTAGTTATTTATGCCTAAAGTGATAAAGTATGCTAATTACAAATCATAACTATTTATAGATGTTCAAGATATAAACCTATTATAAACCAAATGTTGAGTTAAAGTGGCACAAAAAACTACTATAACATTTATATAACACACATTTTTTAAAGAAATATTAATGAGACTTGATTACCATTTTATATATTTTGGTTGGAAAAAATGTTACTAATTGGTGTACTGCATATTATTTGACTGTACAGTACTAAAAATTTAACAAATCAAATTGTTGCAGACAACAAAGAGATCTCGTGAACAAAATATTCAGAATACTACCTCCACATCAGCAGTAGCTTCTACATCAAGTAGTACCCTGGAAGATATCCATCCAGAGACTCCTAGGAAAAAAAAACTACGTCAACAGCTATTTAGGGAAAGGGTAAAAAGTCAGCAAAAAACAAAGAAGATAAAAATCTTGTCGCAGAAAGTACGAAGGTATAAAAAGAAGGTTTTGTCATTGAAGCAAATCATAAAACATTTAGCTAGTAAAAATTTGATAAGCTCAGAAAATTCTCTATTACTTTCCAACATGTCTGGAATAACCAAAGAACTGCAAAAACGTAAATTGAAAAAAAATGCTAAATATTCTCCAGAATTAAGAAAGTTTGCAATAACGGTCAGTTTTTTTTCACCTAAAGCTTATGATTACATTCGAAAAGTTTTTGATACTTGTTTACCCCATAGGAGTACCATAGGAAAGTGGTTTAAAAATATAAACGCGGAACCAGGTTTTACCAAAGAGTGTTTTGACACTTTAAGAAAACATGTCCAAATATCTGATAGACCTACTCTCATTGCACTTGTTATTGACGAAATTTCAATTCGAAAACAAGTGGAATGGGATGGGAGAAAGTTTCATGGATATGTTTACTATGGGGTAGACTTGGACGATGATCAAAATGCAGTAGCAAAAGAAGCTTTTGTTTTAATGGCTGTTTGCATAAATGGTACATGGAAAATACCAGTAGGGTATTTTTTGTAGACGGGTTAACTGGCATGCAAAAAAGTTCCCTTGTGTCTCAATGCATAGAATTAATTAAAGAAACTGGTGCCCATGTATTATCATTAACTTTTGACGGTGCTCCTTCGAATGTCGCAATGGCAAATCTTTTAGGCTGTGTCACAGAACTGCAAAATATGAAAACATATTTTACAATTCGTAACAGCAATATTTTTGTTTTTTATGATCCATGTCATATGCTTAAACTAGTTAGAAATACATTCGGAGAGAGCAAACAATTAGTAGATGGTCAGGGGAATTTAATTAAGTGGGAGTACATAGAAAAATTAGAAAACTTACAACAATCTGAAGGACTTCATTTAGGGAACAAACTTAGAAAAGCCCACATCAAGTTTTTTAAGCAAAAAATGAAAGTTAGATTAGCTGTCCAATTATTAAGCGAATCAGTAGCAGATGCTCTAACTTTTTGTGAGGAAACTTTAGGCCTTGAAGAATTTCGTGGTTGTAAGGCTACAGTCAATTTTATTAAAATGTTAAATAATATTTTTGATGTATTAAACAGCCGAACCCTTGCTGCACCAAGATATAAAAAACCCATTTTTAACAAAAATATATTCCAAACTAGGAAGTTTATTTCTGAAGCAATTGATTATATTTCAACATTAAAATTTACAAACAATCAATTACTAATACATTCCAAAAGGAAAACGGGCTTTCTAGGTTTTATAATATCTTTAAAAAGTGCCTTGCTGATGTATGATGAAGCAATTTCAAAAAATTATCTTGTTTACCTTCCATGTTATAAAATTAGTCAAGACCATCTTGAACTATTTTTTTCATCCATAAGATCAAGGGGTGGTTGGAATAATAATCCTACCTGTAGACAATTTACGGCTGCTTACAAACGACTTTTAGTCCGAGCAGAAATTCGTGAAGGGGGAATGGGGAATTGTATTCCCTTAGATGACATACCTATACTAGTGGGATCAAGCAGGTTTGAAAAACCAGAACTCAATATTGCACCACCTGATTTTCTCCCAGAGGTATCTGAAAAGTATCCAATGTTGCAAAGCATTTGGGAAGATCATGAATATATAATGAATACCCATGTAATTAGTAAATGTTCAAAAGAAATTATAATTTATATAGCGGGTTTTGTATCACGTAGGTTACAATCATTAATTAAATGTGAAATGTGCATACAATCTTTAATTGGGGAAAAAGAAAATTATTTAAACTCCTTAATTTCCCAAAAAAATCGAGGTGGATTAACATATCCCTCTAAAGACGTAATAGAAATTTGTAAATTAAGCGAACATTTTTTGCGAATTTATGAGCACGATATCAAAAAGAAGAATTTTTTAAGTATCTTAAAAAGCAAAATTATGTTTAGCTGCATACAATCAAAATATTTTAATTATTTAAAAGAACATGCATCAGAAGGTACTACAAACCACTTATATTTTTTGATGGAATCTATCATTTTACAGTATTTAAATATTCGTTTGCATTTTATAAGTAAAAGGCAATCTGAAGTAGTAGATCCCATCAGAAGTCAATATACCAAGCTAATTTTGTTTAAGGGACAATAACATTTATTGTATTGGTTTAGCTTTAGTATTTATAATAATGTATATAATTTTTTTAGTTTTAAGTTTTTTGTAATTGTATTTAGTATGTAGAAACCCTGTAAAATATTTCAGCTATATGAAATAAAATATAACGTAATTAAATTATATACCTAGTTTTATTTCAGTATTAAGAAGGTCCATAAATACATAAAAAGCAGAATAGCGAAATACTAATTTTTCCAAGATAATTTACATTACAAAAATTTAAAGCTAACAGGCGCTCGGTAAAAATTTAAGCAGATTTTAATTTTGCACATGGTTTTCATTTTGATAGAAAATAAATTGCATTTTCGTCTAAAGTCCTCTTACTTATCACCTCTTTTCATATATGCGTCGGTGAACCAAAACGCTAAATAAGTTACATCACAAAAAATGTACATTTATTTCTAATATCAATCATGTGATACGCCACTGAGCAAACATGCGTGGTGCCAGTTGGCCTTCAGTAAAACAGCTGGCGTTATCTGTCCCCTCTCTTTCCTTGTCTAAGCATAAGCCAAATAGAGATTGGGAGCGGCATAAAGTGCTGCTGCAGGCTACAGGCGCTTATTCGCTTGTTATAGAATTAATGTGAATTAGAGCGTTCGGATTATCGGAGGCGGAAGCAGTTTTGCATCGACCGAATCGAATCGAAATTAACTTTAAGATATAGGTACATAACTGTTTTTTAAGAACAAAAACATATATTTAAAATCTTATAAATTCGTATTACTTCCCCTAAGTTAAAAAACGCTCCAAACTTATGGATAATTAACATCATAAATAGCAATTTTAAGCGTGGCACCCCGCCTGCGCCACTATTTTTACCTACAGCGCTGTCCACCTACCTACCTGCGCTTCACCCGTTTTTATGTCCACGAGCCGGCACTGTGTTATTGGTCATCATTTGAGAACTGCCGAATCAAATGTTTTCAAAATCGGGGGTTGAATTAAGAATAAAAAGATCTTTAAAACGATGTATCACTCGAACTCCACTTCCATAAAAAAGTTTCGATACTGCGCACAGCTGTCTTCTTGACATTTAAACCTGTATTTTTCTTCAATAGGGAACTTGCTGATATATTATCGTTCCAAATTTCGTTGCAATATACCAGGCGGTTCAAAATTAGACTGGGGGCCACGGACTTTATGTCCTCACTGTATAAAAATAATTAAGTTTCAAGCGATTTTTTGCAACAATTTTTTTTGTTATTAGTTAAAAAAAGAGAAGTAATATGTAACTTTAGTGAATTTTTGCATAACTATGGAGCTATAATGGAAAATTGTACTATTACTGTTAGCTTATTTAACAGTAATTCTAAATATGTAATATTTAGGTTGATTTTTACTTCTGGGAACTGCCCTAGAAGTGCGAATGTATAATTCGGTACTAGGAAAAAGGTATAGAACTACTTGACCTGTGGTCAGATTGGAAAGTTGTTAAGGTAACTCTCTTAGAATGTAATGATATATTCTACTTCGCGGTCTATTCAATCATAACAAAACAATTTATTCCAAAGTCACACATTCAAAGATAAAAAAAGGATAACGGTCTATAACAAAATCCCGTAATTTAAAATAATTTTGAAAAGATTAAAATTTTCACGAATTCAAATTGTGGAATTTCGCAACTTGCTTTTAAATTACAAAGGACAAAAGGAATGCCCAAATTGTCAGTAATGGGTCGTCGACGCTTTTTCAGCAACTTTTTTGTCATAGTAGAATAAATTCTAAATATTTCTTCTTTTAGTTGAATTGAGAAACTTCCCGGACATCTGTCAACAAAACACAAGTGACATCCTAAAAAGCGGACTAATGAAATTACAGTGGGAAAATGCGAATATTATTCAGTTTAAAAGCCAAATGAATTATTGTCTCTGCCAGATGAAATAGTATAATATATAGCAAGTGTATAGATGTACAAGTATATAGAAAATTTTATTTATTGTATGTGTATATGATCTTCGTTTGGACTTAAAAATCCTTATTAATTCTTTCCTCAATATATGATTCACCAAGATGCGCTTCCCCAAAACCTAATTCTTTTCTTTCTTTGACGAAATAAAAGTTTATTAAGAGGGAAGTTTCATTTTTCCCCTTACCAAGGAAAATAAAACATAATACAAATACAATAACTAATTAACTTCACTTTTTCATAAAAAAAAAAGGATACATAACGAGAGAAGTTGCCAGTAAAGCCAGTTTACCGATTTTTTATTCAGCATTTAAATTCTCTTCTTTAACTTCATCACAAACGACAATGATTCCAATAACTTAGCATCATCAAAAAACTACAAACCATAATAACAGTTTTGAATTTTTAACGGACATATTGACATTTCAAAAATAGATACAACCCACTCACAAATTGATTTTTTAAATATTTACATTTTACCTATTATTGCAAATTCGGGATCAAGAAGCTTGAGCTTGTTCCCTTGAGGCTTTAAACGAAAAGAAAACAAATATGTATATTTTGCATACGAGCACTATAGTGTTTTTATATTTATATACAGATTTAGTATCTCCATACAAAAATTGGCCATCTGGGTAAACCGAAATACAATATATCGAACAAATGTGTGCTGTATAAGGTTTGAAGAGCAGATCTATCAATATGATATTTATAAGGAATCAAGTCCCTACTACGACCAAAAATCATAGCGTGACGCTTGGCTGGATTCAAATTCATACGTTATTTTCACTACAGACTACAAGTCTACCCAGAACATTGTGAAGCAAGAAACACTCATCTTTATTTTTTTTTTACAGTAGAACTTCAAATCATCAGCAAGTAATATGTATTCACCAATATGTTGGAAGGAAAAGGCTCTATAGGAGAGAGCTCTAGGCAGGAGCATTAAGTGGTATAATAAATTCTTCGGCCAACCCTATGCACTTGCATATTAATGAGAGAGATCCCATGAGATTAAAATCCCCAACAAACATAGTTGAGCCTTAGGATATCTTTCAGTTAATCTCTAGAAGCTACCCATAAGGTTCCAGATTTTATTTAGTGAGAGTAACGACTTTGTTGAACATATATGGATTAAAATGTATATCCCAGGAAAGACTATAGTAATCGGAAACGTCTATCGTCCCCCAGCTCAAACGAAGATCAATTTTTTACTCACTTTGAAGATATTTTGACTGAAATTTTTACATCTCACGACCATATATTATGTTTTGGCGATTTTAACATAAACATGTATAATTTCATGGCCAATAAAAATGTTAAATTAAATAATTTAATGGAAACGTTTAATCTCAAACAACTGATAAACGTTCCGACTCGCATAACCCAGTTTTCTGAGTCACTTATTGATTTATTATTTTACAATGGAAATGATGTCCTTGCCTCTGGTACTAAAGATTCTCAAATTTCCGACCATCAGCTAATATATTGCAATCTGAGTCTTAAAACTGAAGCTCTTCCTTGTTATAACTTTACCTACAGGCCTTTAAAACACATTAATTTTGATTTGTTTCAGAATGACCTGCGCATTATTCCGTGGCAGCGTATTTTCTATTTTGGGGATATTGATGAAAAAGTTAATTTGTTAAGTTCCAATATTTTGAATTTGTTTGATTTGCATGCCCCTGTTAAAAATGTTAAGTCAAAGAAAAAGCCATATTGTCCGTGGATCACAGAAAATATAAGACTGATGATACGATTGCGTAATAAAGCACTTAATAAATTTAGAGTCACTAAATTGCCCGCGCATTATGAAAATTATAAAGAATTGCGTAATTTGGTCACCGCTTCAATACGATGGGAGAAGAAAGCATATTTAAATTACAAATTTCAAACTGCTTCACAAAGGGAAAAATGGAACGAATTGAAAAAGATTAATATATCTAAGAAGAAATCAGCGCATATACCCGAATCTTTAAAAAACCCCAATGAACTTAATAGATACTTTACCGAGGGAAGTAATACAGCCCCTTTACCTAATCAAAATCTTTTAAATTTTTACAAAAATAATAAATTAACAGAAAATACGTTTGACTTTTCGTATGTTACGGAAGCTGAAGTGCTTAATATTTTAAAAACTATTAAATCCAAGGCAATAGGAAATGATAAATTAAATATAACCCTTATACTTCTATGTTGCCCTTATATTGTTCCATACGTAACACACGTAATAAACAGCTGTATAGAAAAAACATATTTTCCGGATAAATGGAAACACGCCTTGGTATTGCCACTTCCTAAGGTCAGTAACCCTTCCGATGTTTCTCAACTGCGATCCATTTCTGTCTTGCCAACTTTTTCTAAAATCCTTGAAAGGGTTTTAGAGAAACAAATTTCTGCTTACATAACTATAAATAATATTTTACCTCCTAAACAGTCTGGATTTCGTGCTGGCTACAGCTGTAACACAGCTTTAGTTGAAATTACAGATATCTATAAAGCCCTTGATAGTAACAAAGCAACAGTTTTGATTTTACTAGACTACACTAAAGCGTTTGATATGTTAAATCATGACATTCTTCTAGCTGTTTTAGAGCATGTAGGTTTCGGAGTCGGTTCTTATAATCTGATTAAATCATTTTTAAAAAACCGCTCACAGTATGTGATGCTGGATAATATACAATCTGAGACATTGAATGTTACCCGAGGGGTGCCTCAGGGAAGTATATTGGGTCCCCTCCTATATTCTATTTATACTGCCAATTTTCGTAAGAGCCTGCAGAGTTGTGATTACCATATGTACGCAGATGACACACAGTTGCATTTATCATTTGATCCTAAAGATGCCGGACTAGCCAACGTCTTGATTAACAATGACTTAGACCGTCTTTTACAAGAATCACAGAATCATCTCTTAAAAATCAATCCTAATAAATCTGTAGCACTGTTGTTTTGTAGTGACTCATTGAGAGCTGCACTTTTACAGAATATAACCATTCAAATTGGCAACGATAAAGTAGATTTTAAAAATAATTTGAAAAATTTGGGCATTTTATTGGACAGTAAGCTTAAATTCACAGAACATGTCAACCAAAAATTGCGATTGGGGTATTCGACATTAAAAATGCTTTATGCGCATCGGTACTATTTAAATCGACCGACAAAGAAAATGCTGTGCGAATCCCTTTGTCTCTCGCATTTTAATTTTTGTCATAATGTCTAGGGTCCCGCAATCGATTCTTATGATTCTAGCCGCATTCAAAGGCTTCAGAATGCCTGCCTTAGATTTATATACGGTATTCGCCGTAGACAGGGTGTGTCGCACAAACTGAAAGATGCCGGTTGGCTAAATATGCACTCTCGTCGTTTATTTTATGATATTTGTTTTTGTTTTAAAGTCTTAAAATTTAATAGACCGGCTCATCTTGCAGAAAGGATACAATTTCGCTCTAATGTTCATAATAGGGACCTCCGTGTACGCAGTCTACTAACCATTCCAAAACATCATAAAGAACTTTCCAAAAAATCGTTTTCATATAGAATTGCTAATATCATAAATAGGTTTCAGATATTTGATTTTTCTCCAACGTGTTTTTCCTTTAGAAAAAAACTTAAAAAAAAGTTTTTATTATGTTGATCTGCATGCGCGCAATTCATTTTCCTAAATCTTTTGATCTCACATCCCTATCACACCTCTTACCACCTGCATTTTTTATTTTCTTGTTGCATTAGTTTTTCTATTGTATTATTAATATAATTCTGGAATTGGTCTCCCTAACTGACCAATTAGATAATTTTTATTTTAAAAAATCAAAGTCTTGGTATCTTTAAATATCTTTAGTTTTTTGCTTGTGCTGTTTATAAAGTCATGTTTTTTAAGGAATTGTTCATCTTCCTAAAGTAGATTACATTTTTAGTATAAAATTATTACATTGTTGTTTTATGTGTGTGTATATTTTTTTTTATATATATATTTTTTGTTATTATTCTTTTTTTTTGGGTCACAACAGCACCTAGATTCTGTTATCTGGGAAGCTGCATAAACGACCTTTTGATCATTATAGTATAAACTATTTGTTTTCCATGCATTAGTGTACTGAGAGTTATACTATAAGATTAATAAACGTCTTTATTATTATTATTATTATTATAAACCCTTGATTGTCAAATACTAAATTCCTTGGTGGAAAGTAGGCTATGCCTATTATAAATTAATTGACGTTGCTACTTATCAGTACATTTTCAGTTACTATATCACTATTTGCTGATGAAGCTCAGCTAATAATGGACTTGCAATGCAATAATGACACTGCAATGAGCGGACCATCACCCCTTGAAAATTAGCTTGTAGCACTGATCAATCCTCTCTATAAATGTTGTAGTCTAACATATCCAATTCGGAATTAAATAGACCATGTGTTAACTACGTTTCACTGAAATTTGAAAACAATTATTTTTACACGAATGTGACAGTTTAGAAATTAGACATAGATGGAAATCCCGACAAGGGCAGCATTTAGGCTCCTGGGGCCAATCGTCTCAGAAGACATCCCAGGCCAAAAGCCCACTCCTTTTTACAAAGAAAAGGGCCCTTTTAAGTCGAGCACGCCCCACAAGCCCGTCTGGCGTTGAGTAAAGCGTCACATCGATAGACCAGATGCTCGGTAGTTTCATCTACCTGAACACAAAACCTGCAGTATGGATCTTTGCCGAACTAAATCTTATGCAGGAAATATTTCACCGGCCAGTGTTCAGTTAGGACCTCGGTAAAGATTCTAAGTTGGCCTATGTTTAAGTGTGACAGTTTGCTCATGAGACATAGGCAAGTATCGCAAGTCATGTGAATGTTGAAAGTGATGTGCAAACGTGTTATACGCTGTATTTTTCTAACACTGCACTGCCGTGTTTCAAAATATAACTCTAGAATGTGTTCTTAAAAAGTCTTGTGCAAAATACTACCACACATTCCTGAAGCTTAAATATGGCGATCTAACCCAACTTACCTTTGTACTAAAGTTGATATTAACAGAGATGCGGGGAGTGAAAATAAATGTTTAAATTTTAATATCTCATATAAGTTTGCTAGTCTTCAAAGTATCTATTAAAATATATATAATTTTATATGGGCTTATACTAACGTATCCACATTCGGGATCCGAAAGACCATGGCGAAAAAACAGGCAAAAAAACCCTTTCAGTCATTCTTTTCTAAAGGGAAACATTGCCCTAAAAAACATGCACTTTCGGGAATGCTCTTATTATATTCTATTGTATTTTTAACATAGCAAATTGATAATTTGTTATTATTGAATCAAACCAAATGAAACGTTTTAATTATAATTTATTTTAACTTAAATGAAAGGGGATAAAGAAAATTTCCCACGAAAAAGGGCCATATTGTAATCATAAACTTTGAAGGGGGATGTAGTTGGTACATCTTAACAGATTTATCTTAAGTAAATTTATATGTATCTGCATATCTAAAAGATAACGTTTGAGATAATGTGCCATTTATTATTTTGTTGAGCTTTTAAAACTCTCATCACTATTATTAGAAAACTTTGCTTTAAACGACTTCATGGTTGTTTGGAATTTGTCATGAGAAACCAACTGTTGCTTACAAAAAAAAAACGTCGTTTTAAATAAATCAAGAATTTATATACTTTATCCTATCGCTATAGTCTATAGTATAGATACATAACCAGTGACAAACTATTTGTACCGTGGAAAATGATTTCCTAGGCTATGGGAAATTAGTAGTTTCCAGAACTTGCTGGTTGTATGTTTTAGCCTAGGACGTTTTCATAACAGTCGTAGAAAATATGCTTTTCAACATAACAATATTTTAAAGATGGCGAGTCAATAAAAGAAAGTTGAAAAAGCAAAACGTACTTCTAACTTTATTTAATTTACAATTAATCAAAGCAATTACTCAGTTTTTAGCGCTAGTATTAAAAACTAAATCAAAATAAGGATAAAAGTCCTACTGAAGATTCTTTGTGGTTGTAGGAAAAATACTGTATTTTACTCGTGTGAATGTGATCGTTTTAAAAACTTCCGTCTTCAATACTTGTTATGTAATTATAATAGGATTTTATACGCCTTTTATACTGGACAATAAAGTTCTAATAAGGCTTATTGAGCTTAACTCTGAAGGACATCATCTAATGCGGAAAAAATTTAGGTCACTCTTAGCTATAGAAAATATTATATGAATGCATTGGATCATGCGAGGAATTCCAGAAAAATTTGAAATATTCCAGATTATTTTCTTTCTACTTGGAATTCCGGATTTGTCGTCCAGCGAATTATTTTACCAAGATACATCGAAATTGGAACTGTTGCCATAAAAATAGAAAGATATAAAGACTCGAGGGAAATAGCTCATACGTAAGAGACAGTGGAACTGACAAAACTTAAATTCTTTATCAACTCGAAAAGGACTTTGCCGACATTATTTTAACAAAGAGATGCTAGAGCTGGCATATTTATCAGCGAAAAAAGTTTTATGATTGTTTGTGGATCTAGCAAAAAGGAAAAAATTTTGAATTTCGTTACGTAGGTGTGCAGGGTGTTTTTTATTTATTACTAAAAATAAAAAATGTAATTTTTTGTCTCATTTTAAATCTAAAAGTTTATATAAAAATATGTATGCATGGCCTTCGTTTTTGAGATAGAGGGAGTTAAAATATTTTTTTTAGTTTTTTTCATGAACTTCATGAACCACGAGCATTAATTTGATGCATAGTATTTTGTGAGCAATGTCTATAAAATGGATATAATATATTTAAGAAAAAGCTACACTCTTTCATAGATTGCAACTTCTTCACCCCCCCCCCCCCGAAATTTTTACTGTGTCGTCACAGGCCATTTTTAAAACAAATTAAAATTCTTTATTATGTGCTCTGATTTGAAAGCTTCTTAGGTTTTCCGATATTTCGTACCGTTTAAAAATAATTTAGCAAAATATCCATGTATGCCTACTTGATTTCCAAATTATAAAGCATTTATATATCAGGACCCTGCAAGCATCTACATTTTGCAATTTTGCTAAATAAGTATGTTCTAAACGGTGCAAAATGTTGAAAGAATCCAAGACTTTTCTAAGTTACAGCACAGAATGGGTAATTTGATTTTAAAAATGGCCAGTAACGCCACAGTAACAATTTCAGAGAGAGGGAGGCGGGGGGTATAAAAGAAGTCGTAGACATTGCTCACAGTATTCTGTGCCAAATCGGCGAAAAAAACTGATAATTTTTTTTAATTTAACGCATCGTGTCTCAAGTTTTAGCCCAAGAATATGCGAAAAAGTACATCCTGCATTTTTATTCATCAATTAAAATACCGTGGATACAGTTTGAACATCTAACATGGAATAAATTCTTTGGCAGATTTTTTTAAAAATTGGTGAGGCCAAAAGAACTATTTTTTCCTTGTGCATTTTATTAACTAAAGTACGTGTATACAGAATGAGTCAAAAAAATAAATACCATGGCCAACATGTTTTCATGGAATCCCCTTTTTTATCATACTTTGAAAAAAAGCCTAAAGTTCAGGGGCGTGCAGTCCATGGAAGCAGTGCTTCCCCAAAAAAAAATTACGAGACATACATTTCTAAAATGTAATTTTTGAAATAGGAAACCATTAATTTAGTTTATATTAAAAATGCTAAAATATTATCTTAATTATCAAGAACATAATAACTGCGGCCTTGACTCCGACCCAGCCACAATAGAATATCGAGTAGAACGTATACGGGCCGCTAGCTTCTCTGCAGCCAAGTCCTGTACGCTTGACTTCTTGTGAATCGAGCCAGAGGTTATTGAACTTTCCACCGGCTGTTTGCAATTTTTGCATTTCAGTCGCGTGCTTTAAGTGGTGTCGGAAGCTATCGTTGGAGTAGGTTCTTTGTTTGAACGGCTATCCTTGTATTGTGTGATACGTACGTCGCATCGTGCATGGTGCGATATGGAAGACAATAATACGGACGTGGATATGCAAATACCGTCAACATCGGCTGCTATCGGTAATAACGTTGAAAAGGTTGGAGAATTTAGTAAGAAGAGTGTGTGTGAATGTGTGGTGTATGTCTTAATAATAAAGGGATTTTCAACATTAAACTTCGCTGATAAGCTTCAAATAATTTCCAAAGGAAGGACAAAACCGCCTGTTAAAAATTTTACCACAAAAATGAAAAACTGTATTAGACATTTTTATCCGGAAAAACAATTTAAATGGCTAACAGGATGTGAACATATAAGTAAATTATTTTGTTGGCCATGTTTACTTTTTGAAAATGAAAAATGTCTCTGGAATAAAACTGGTTTTTCCGATTTAAACAATTTCCATAAAGCTGTAAAAAGACACATTATGTCCAAAGCGCATTTACTAAAGGAAAAAATCGTCGGCAAAACCAGAATTGAACACGCCCTTAATAAACAGTTGGAAATTAGTCACCGCCAACACAATGAACTAGTCGATAAAAATAGGGAAATATTAAGAAGGCTTATCGATGTTGTTTGTTTTCTCGGACAGCACGAATTAGGATTTAGAGGACATGAAGAGACAAGGGTTTCTTCAAATAGAGGAAATTTTCAAGATTTACTTAGTTTAATTGCTAAATATGATGATTGCTTAAAAAATCATTTAGAGCAGTCTAGCGTTTTTCGCGGAACGTCGAATCGAATTCAGAATGATTTAATTTCCGCTGTTGCAACTATTATTCTAAAAAGAATTAAGCAGGAGATTGGCGAGACGCGGTTCATTGCTATTGTTCTGGACAAAACAACTGATCATGCGCTACGTTAAAACAGACGGAAGTATTCAAGAGCGATTTTTAGGTTTTAAGAATGTGTCCGAAAATCGTACAGCAGATGCATTATATACCGTAGTTTATAATGTTACTAAAGAAATTAATGGAGAGAAAAAACTAGTTGCTCAAAGTTATGATGAAGCTGTAGTGATGGCAGTACAATTAGGGGTCTCCAAGCTAAAGTTCGAGAAACTTTTCCAAATTCTGTGTTTGTCCATTGTTTTGCTCATAAATTAAATTTAGTTTTATCCCAGTCCATCAATCACATTAAAAAGTGTAAAGTATTTTTCGTTACTTTAAGTGGCACGGCTGCTGTTTTTTCCAAGTCAACAAAACGTACACAAGCTTTAGACTCCATTGTCCACTAACGATTGCCCAAAGTAGCCCCTACTAGGTGAAACTATAATGGAAGACTTGTGTTAACAGTATCTGAAAATCGTGAATCACTGATTGAACTATTTGTAAATATAATAGAAAATAATAAAACGTGGGACTCAGAAGCAATAAATAGTTCGAGAGGGTTTTTGGACTGTTTGAAACGAGATTTTAATTTTAATTATTTGTTGAACATATATTCAGAAATATTTCCATTCTCGGACAGTGTTTTTAATATATTACAAACTAAAACAAATGATATTCCTTTTTGCCTAAGAAAACTGTATGATTTTAAGTCCATGTTGAGTCAAAAAAAAAGAGAGGATTTTGACCTATTTTGGGAGAAAACGATGACGTTAAATGTAGAGCCACCAGCCAAGCGTCTTCGAACAGACAAGGTGGGAAATGCTCAAACATTATACATACGCCTCTTTTATGAAATAATCGATCAAATTCAGCAACAAATAAACTATAGATTTAACGGTTTAAATGATTTTAAATTCCGCGAGCTCTGCAATTTTGATGCATTTAAAGGAAAAACTTTTCCAAAAGATGCGTTTAAATCTCTTCTTCTTCATTACGGCCAGTTCTTCGACCGAGTGTTACTGTGATCTGAACTAAAAGTGATTTACGAAACTGATGACATTAGCGCAAAAAATAACGCTAAGGAGCTAATGCAATTTTTGAAAGACAAGGAGCTGGAAGATGCCTACACCGAAGTTCATCAGTAGAACGCAATTTTTCAACACTTAAACGTATAAAAAATGTCGTGAGAAATTCAACGGGGTAGGAGAGACTTTCGCATACATCGCTGTTGTCCAATGAAAATAAACTTCTCCAAAATATGTCGGAGCATCGACGTTTTTATGATGACGTCATTGACAAATTTGTAAAAAATTATCGAATGATCGAATTACATTACAAATAGGTAAATTTCTAAAAATTGCTTCCCTTTCTTAAAATTTCACCGCACGCCCCTGCTAAAGTTGCATATTAGGGCCTAGTTTAACTCTTCCATCTTAAACCGTTTTTCCTACGGACCGTTTTATTTGTAATTATATGAACCAAATATTGATTTCAAATATAGATAAAATATGACCACCGAGGTCTCTGGACCTTACTTCACTTAATTTTTTCCTGAAAGATACCTTAAAAAATAAAAATTTTAATACACGACCCCAGAATAATTAGATATTAAAAGAACGAATAATATATGAGTAGGGATTTATTACCAGAGGTTATTCAAACTGTGAGATATGAATTGTTATTATCTTAATTTTTTCCCTTTTTTTAATTATGACACGATATTATAAAATATGTTTTAATTTAAATTCGTGAGAAATTGGCAATAAATATTTACGTAGATATACTGAAGATATCGTAGTCCAGCCCCGTTACCATTCCCCTAATGGTAACGAGTCTCCGTTAGATAGTGTTGATCTTCCATTTTATAGACCAAATGAGAAAATTACTTGGGCAGTCCAACATACCTTCAGTACACATACAAAATGGTCAACTCTTGCAATCTCCGAAAGATTTTGCGCCTTTTGAAACAGAAGACATGGTGTAGGCCATGAGGTAGAAAACTTGCCAATTTAGTCCCTTTTGCATTGAAGATTTTGATGATTTCGAAATCTTCTGGAGACACTTTTTGTCTATGTTTAATTGGATCCTTCGACCAACATGCGGTTTTTGATTTTGCAAGGAGTATTTTGTTATTTATCAAAAAAACTTAACCAGACCCTGTGTTTCTCACATGGAATTTTAAAAATTACTCTACACCAGGGTTCTTAGCAATTTTGAATTATCAAATTCCCTGAATTTTCCAGGTTCTCCCTCACAATTTCACGGAAATTCCAGGTTATATTTTGAGATTTTATATTTCTTATAAAAAAGCCAACAAAATTAATGAAACAAAACTTAAATGTAATTGTATAAGAAATATAAAATATTAAAGAAAATGCTATAGTAATGAAGCAAGCAGGGTTATTTTAACCGGAAGAGCTATACATTTTTAAAAGGATATTCTGTTCTATTTAAGATTAAGTTAAAAAAATGCAGTTTTACAAAGCATTTACAAACGAAAAATTAATATATACTTGCGAGATGTCATTATTATTAAAAATTAAATTAATTAATTTAAAAAGATTATAGAAAGAAACAGAAAATAAGTATTTTAAATTTTTCGTCTCAGTTCCGATATTTCTACTTACATGGATGCTGCTTCCTTTTCTAGTTTTTTTCTTTTTATTTTCTAAATGATAAAGTTTCATCTCTTTTTTTTCGAGATCAATTTCTTTTTTTTCCCTTCTCGGCAATTTTGGTTGTCAAGGGCATCTTGATAAGTTTTGGATGCATTTTTAACACACCTTCATTTTGTCGGAAATATTAACATTTAATACACCACCTATTTGATAAATTTCGTCATATACTTGTCTTTGGCAGATAATGGATTCTTTTAACAGATTTTCAACTAAAATATTTTTATTTATGGAAAACCCCGACTCAGTGGTGGCGGTTCCATTAGAAAGAATCAAAATTAACTTAATAACATGCCACAATTTTTAAAAGAGTCACTTAGTCCCAAGAAATTGTAGAAAAATGTATCCAATCGAGTAGTTTGATTATATGTTTTGCAAAAATTTATAAATTCGGTATTTATTAGATGCTATATACCGTTGACCACTTTTTCCTGCGGAAATTATTTCTTTTCCGTACAAGTACGCTTATTTTGGGCTCTTATATGTGAAACTTCTTCATCAAGCATGATGTTGTATATATGTAACATGCATATTGCATGTTACATATATATATATATATATATATATATATATATATATATATATATATATATATGTGTGTTATTTAATACACTTATATTTGAGACAACAACGTTTTATTAACGTTCTATTAACTTCTTTATTTGATTTATCAAAAAGTTTGGCATTCCGACAAAAAATAAGTTTGTCCCTCCCAAGTACGCTTATTTTGGGCTCTTATATGTGAAACTTCTTCATCAAGCATGATGTTGTATATGTGTAACATGCATGTTGCTTGTTACATATATATATGTTATTTAATACACTTATATTTAAGACAACAACGTTTTATTAACGTTCTATTAACTTCTTTATTTGATTTATCAAAAAGTTTGGCATTCCGACCAAAAATAAGTTTGTCCTTCTCAGGAAAATTTAGGTCTTTCAATGGTTTTTTAGTGGCAAATCCAACATCAGTCTTATTAGTTGGTAAAAGAATATTTTTATTATCAAAATTTAATTTTAAAATTTGTTCCCTTCTCGGCAATTTTGGTTGTCAAGGGCATCTTGATAAGTTTTGGATGCATTTTTAACACACCTTCATTTTGTCGGAAATATTAACATTTAATACACCACCTATTTGATAAATTTCGTCATATACTTGTCTTTGGCAGATAATGGATTCTTTTAACAGATTTTCAGCTAAAATATTTTTATTTATGGAAAACCCCGACTCAGTGGTGGCGGTTCCATTAGAAAGAATCAAAATTAACTTAATAACATGCCACAATTTTTAAAAGAGTCACTTAGTCCCAAGAAATTGTAGAAAAATGTATCCAATCGAGTAGTTTGATTACATGTTTTGCAAAAATTTATAAATTCGGTATTTATTAGATGCTATATACCGTTGACCACTTTTTCCTGCGGAAATTATTTCTTTTCCATACAAGTACGCTTATTTTGGGCTCTTATATGTGAAACTTCTTCATCAAGCATGATGTTGTATATATGTAACATGCATATATATATATATATATATATATATATATATATGTGTTATTTAATACACTTATATTTAAGACAACAACGTTTTATTAACGTTCTATTAACTTCTTTATTTGATTTATCAAAAAGTTTGGCATTTCGACAAAAAATAAGTTTGTCCCTCTCAAGTACGCTTATTTTGGGCTCTTATATGTGAAACTTCTTCATCAAGCATGATGTTGTATATGTGTAACATGCATGTTGCATGTTACATATATATATGTTATTTAATACACTTATATTTAAGACAACAACGTTTTATTAACGTTCTATTAACTTCTTTATTTGATTTATCAAAAAGTTTGGCATTCCGACCAAAAATAAGTTTGTCCTTCTCAGGAAAATTTAGGTCTTTCAAGTTTTAGTGGCAAATCCAACATCAGTCTTATTAGTTGGTAAAAGAATATTTTTATTATCAAAATTTAATTTTAAAATTTGTTGTAGACCTTTATCTATTACTTGTGTTTTTAAGATTTTTTTGATTAATTCGTTTAGTATTTATAATAGATCATCATTTAAAAGAAGAACCATAGCTTTATCTCTCTCATTTTTTTGATGGTTCTAAGATGACGTCAATATGTAAAAAAAATGTTAGTCTTCGTCCTAAAAGCGTATCGTTTAGAGCATTTTTTGTGTTAATAACTGAAACATTTGATGGAAGCTTAGTGGCATTATCTTCCATCCAAATTTTTAGGGGAGATAAAATGTCCAAAGCCCTTTCACAGACTTCAACCTTTTCTACTAATCTAATTTTCAAAATTTATAGGGGAATTTGTCACAATTTTTAAGAGCCGTAAAACCACCTCTCCTGGCATAAAAATCTTTTGAAACATAATATTCTCCCACTTCCACTAGAAAGTCACACTACTTAAGCCGATTTTCAGGTCAACGGAGTTGCTGTTTTGTAAATGGCGCCGGCGGGCAAGTCTGAATATACGGGGGATGTTAAATAAATTTCTTATCAAGAGCCGCAAAACAATTTTAAATAATTCAAAGGATGTTAAATAAATTACAGTTTTATATTATATATGTTAAATATAATTATAGCCATATAAACACGACAAAATCATTTTGGGTAAATACAATCAAGCAACGCTGGTGGAAATATTGATTTTATTATTTTCCCAGATTTAGTATAAAATCCCCTGACTTATTTTTGTCTAAATATCCTGACTTTTTCCTGATTTTTAGTCAGATTGCTGAATTACCTGACTTTTCCAGGTTTTTTTTAGCTTTTTCCAGGTCTTTAAGAACCCTGTGAACCCACTGTGAAAATGTTTGCCATACTTTTTCAAATGATTTTTATCTTCATTTGTAAACATAATTTTAATATTTATTATAAAGAGTGCCAAGGAAAAGAATTTAATTATTTAACTGGTGGCACTATGAAAATGTGGTGAAACACATTTACTTAGAAGGAAGGCAACTTTTAAGGTATTTATTGTTTTATTTGTATCATATTCAACCCCTAATCCACAGGGCAACTGCCCCTAAAATTTTAAATAGTATTCCCACTCATTTCCCCGTTTTTAAATTCCTTATATAAATCTAGATGTCACATCTCTTATAATTTTTTTTATCAAAATTGAGGTAGTTAACTTTACGAATATAGTATGGAATGTATTTAATTTTATAATGCGAATTGTAATGGGGTTGCGTTCACAGTGCCGTAACAGCCTTTCCCTTAAAGTTATTTACTGGAAAGCTATTACCAACATTATTTTATTTATTTACATCTTCCCAGTTCAAAACGCGAAATATTTAAAATTTTGATTGCGACTTCAGATACCATTTTTCATTTCGCTTATTTCTGATATTATTTGAAAGTACAGATCGTATTTAACACTCATATATATACTTAAATGGCAATTGAGACTTAAAACTGCCGATATTGGAGAGACTCCAATCCTCATATTACACAATATCCTCAAAAAATAAATGTTTGGGCGGGCTTATTCGGCGATACTATCATTGGTCCTCTGTTCATAGATATAAATTTAAATGGTAAAATGCATGCGCAAATTTTAGACAGAAGACTAGAGCCTCGTATAATCCATGAGATGGAAAAACAAAAGGACGTTGATGGAAATCATCCTTTAGATAAACTCATTATGTACATTCAGTAAGAGAGTAGTGGACTGGTAGGAGAGGACCCATTGAACGGCCACCTCGGTCACCAGATCTGACACCGCTCAATTAATTTCTATGGGGTCACTCAAAATCCATTGTTTTCAAAACCCATTTAGTCTCAATTGAGCAACTCTAACAAAGGATTGTACAAGAATGTGGGTTTCACCAGATATACTTCACAACGTTCGCGAACAGTTTGAATATCGGCTGTACTTGTGCTTACAAAACAATGAAAACCTTTTTCAACTATTAATAAAGTTATTTTAAGAATTTCAGTATGTCACTGGCTTCGTTATCATACTTTGTAGGGGATGGCTGTGACGGTGGAACCCCAATTAAACATTATTTTAATAAATTAAATACATTCCATACTACATTCGTGAGTTTATATACTTTAATTTTGAAAAAAAACAATTTAATAGAGGTGTAATTTATTTATAATTACATAAGGGTTTTAAAAATGGCACAATAAGTGGAGGTTGCTATTTCAAATTTTAGGTAGTCGTACTGAGGGTCAAGAAGTTCTATGTAATACATCAACAACAGTTGTCTCCCTTAATATGTAATTTCACGTATTTGACAAAATTTTCATAGTGTCACGAGTTTTAAGAAATATTAAATGCTGTTCGTTTGCTTAACATTTAGATTTGAATTTATATTCAAGAATTTTTTAGCTTTCTTATTACATAAAAAATCCATAAATTATTAAAACTTAAAATTTTATGGAAAGTATTCGAGACCGGCGCGCGGTATAATCTAATTTATGTGGATGAAAAAACGTAAAACTTTGTTTCGAGTTTAAGCTCTAAATTTTGCCTTTAAGCTGGCTGGCATCCATAAGAGCAAATCGTATATTAACTGAAATGCGACAACACGTCGCAATTTGAGCTAAACTTTTAACGCTCGTGAACAATTTGTAAAAATTAGGATGTCAGTTACTACAAAGAAAATATTTTTAAGCAGCTGCCACCAGCACAATTAACTTTTGGAAATAAGATGTTAAAAGCAATCAGCATAAAAGCATGTTACTTTGTTAAAATGAAGTTTTTATTTAACTGATTTACATATATTTAATCATTTTGGTTTTTGAGGAATTTACTTTCTGATTAAAAAATTAATCTAAATTGTAAGGCCGAAATTTTACGCAATGTATTAACCGTTATTTATCAGTGGGGTGTAGTGTATTTTTTTCTTTAAAACTTTATGAATAGTAATGTGATAGAAAATGTTATACAGTGTCACCAGTAAAGTCCGCAAAATTCAAGGATGCAGACAGATTTTGCTTGAAAAATAATGCAAAATGACAATAAAAAAGTTAGTCATATGATTTATCTTACCTGTCAAAATTGACATTATTTTTTTTAAATGGCAAAAAACTTTTTTTTTTATTTTAAAAAATGATAAAGGAAAAAGTTGTTTCGTTTTTAATTTTATAGCTATGTGGCAAATTTCAGCGCAATCGGTTGACATTTTGAACAATGGTTTTTTAATTATTTCATCGCGCAATGCATTTTCTTAACTAATCTTTCACTTTAAATGGCATTTTGTCGATGTCGAACATAAATGGTCGAAAAAAATGCGTCCAAATTGTTGCAAAGTTTATCCAGTTACCACAATTTAATGTAAAATATTTTTTACCTGCATTATTTATAAAGTAAATATATTTATTATCTTCTAAATAAAATCAAACTTGAGATAACCTATTGCCTTTTCCAAAAATAAATAAATAAAATATTTTTATTAAATTAAACTATGCCTTAGAATTTTTTTTCTAAAATTATTGCTTTTTACTAGGCTGTGCTAACCAAATGTAAACAAACCTAAATTACACAATTCAGGTAATATTATTAATAGCATCGATGGCTCAAGAAGTTGATCAGTGGTTTTCATAAGCTATAACTAGGCTTCATTTAGTTATTTTAATTAATTTCATATAAATATTATATTTATTTTTAGAATAGGCGGGATAAAGATAAAAAAATGGTTTTTTCAGTTTTCTTTTTATTAAAAATACATGAGCAAATTTATATTAAAAATATTTTACATTAAATTGTGAAAGTGAATAAACTTGGGCGTAAGTTAGGTTAGGGGGGTTAGGTTAAAAGTGAGTGGATCAAACCGACCCTCCACTGCAACTCTGTGGTCTATTGTGGCTCACATGTTTGCACTTCCCCAAGCAACTCTAAGTCCTCAATGAGTCTTATTATTGCCTTTGGGAAGGTATTGTTCAAGTCCTCGGGCAGCAGGATATCTCTACCGAAAATAGAGAACCTGATCCTGGCAGCTGCCGGGCATTCACATAGCACATGTCTGGCTGTCTCGTCATCCTCCATACATAGGCGGCACTCGGATTCGTCTTCAAGCCCCATCCTGTGCATGTGATGTCTTAGACCACAATGGCCAGTGTATAGGCCTACTGCTGTTTTGAGCTTAATTCTATTCATATTTAACAGACTTTCTCTTATCCTCTTCTTCATAGGAAGGGGGATAAATGCCTTTGCATGGGACAGGCCTGGCAGTCCAAGCCAATAGAGTTTAGCTTTTTCCTCAACCAGGTCTGGATTAGGTCCCACAAATCTGCTCCTTTCTTTACTAGAAGGTCCGCAGACTCATTTCCCTCCAAACTTGCATGTCCTGGTACCCAGATAAGAGCGATTTTATTGTCGCTCCCCAGGCCAGCAAGTGCCTTTTGGCAGTTCCAGACTGTTTTGGATGTACAATGACTCGCTTCAAGTGTTTTAAAGACCGCTTGACTATCCGAGAATATTTTTATAGTTTTATGTGTTGTTTGTTGATCCTGCGACATTCTAACACACACTTCGATAGCTTGGACTTCTGCTTGGAATATTAAGGCCGTAATTTAAACGCATCTTTTTTTATCCATTTACGTTTCCATTTACAAAAACGCCGTTCAAAATGACAAATTAATTTTTACCTAACCGAATGTAAACAGGCCTGAATTAAACCATCAGTTAACTATTATTATTTAAATTGTTAGATGAAGAACTAATTCAAATATTTTCATAACCTACTTTATAATTTACGCTTGATACGGTTATTTAATTTAATTTAATAAAATTATTCAATTTACTTTTAGGCAGGGCGATATAGAAATTAAAAAAAGTGATTTCCTCAGTTTCATTTTTATTAAAATTAAATAAATATGTATTAACTTAATAAGTAACCCAAACTTTGCAACACGTAGGACTACTTTTTTTGGACCCATTTAAGTTTTTATCTACAAAATGGCGTTTAAAGGAAAAAATTAGTTGAGAAAATGCATTTAAATGATGAACCTAATCAAAACAAACAGTTTAGTGCAGGTTTGCCCTCATTCCGTAATGTAAAGGAGCATCAAATTTAAAAAAATAAAAAAAAATAAGTCCACCGATTGCGCTGAAATTTAGGGTTTGGCTATAAAAACAACTTTTTCCTTTACAATTTTTCAAAATTGTGAGCAAAATTTGTTTTTTGTCATTAAAAAAAATAATATCAAATTTGACAGGTAAGATAAATCACGTGACCTACTTTTTTATTGTCATTTTGTATTTTTTTTCAAGCAAAAACTGTCTGAAAACCTAAATTTTTATTATCAATTATTAAAAAAAAATCCCATTTGTTGCGGACTTTACTGGTGACACTGTATGTTTTAAGATTAAATACTAAGCCTAAGTAGCATTAAGGTTTAAAAAACTGACGTCGGTTGACACCTTAACTTGGTGAGAAATTGGTATTGGCTATAAAAAATTATTTTTTAAAGTATAAATTACAATAGTCATTGTAATTCTGGTGGTGGCTAGAACATTATGCCTACTACATTTAAATATCAAAATGATGCCACAATTTTAATGCGAAAAATTGTGGTTGCTGTGAAAATTGAATGGCAATTTTAAAGTAACCGTTACTGAAAGGTATTATTTTATGCTACTACACAGCATCCAGTAATCCTGTACTGCAGCCGGTAAATCGAACATTACATAGTATCTGATAACCTAATGTGATATTGCAGTACCTGATATGGTAATGTATTGCCTAGCAATACTACCATGATATTGTTATTAGGATGCAATTAATTGTCAGGTTCGAATTTCACATTTTTTCACTTAAGAATATACGAAATAAAATGGTTTTATTTATTTGACAGTGACAAGCAAATGACAATCATAATTAGCTATGGAAAACAAAACAATGGCTATACTATCGTTAAGGTGATACGATTGTTAAATTGCCAACTAATATTTCTTAATAAAAAAGATCATAAAGACAGAATGAAATAAAATACTATATGACTCACATCTGTTAGGTATTATTACAATACTCGTTTATAATCCAAACTCGGCTCCTGAGTCTCCTTCCTAGTAAGGACTTAGTAGTAATAATATAAGGTAACTGATCATAAGTATTTACATATAATCCTACTTTTAACTTGAGATAAACTTTTTCTACTATAAAATAGTTTCGCCGGTTTAATCTTTTTCTACTTTTGATTTGATTATTCTTGAGTATTGAGTTTCGCCACAGATGGCTTTATGCTGCTCTGTGGTAATAGAGTATTAAGCCCGGCGAAGATTTCGATGTTCTCTTTGTAACCACAAATGTCGGTTTTGCTCCTGTCGGTAACCCTGGTGTGGTTTTGTTGTTAAGTTTGGCGTTAATTGTACTCGTTTTCCAACTATAGTTGAATTGACTGATGAAGACCTTATATCAGAAACACGTGTCTACGATTGGCCAAATCTCTTTATTGCTCTATTGGTCATCCCAAAAAACTCCTTATATACAAATATATGTTTATTTTGGCGGGTTGTTTTTTACAATAAATATTTTTTAGTGAAGGGCGTTGCTAATTTTCATCCAGGTGATTTTGTTGAGAAAAAATCGTAAATCCTTGATTTATCGGTATAAAGAGAATTAGACTAATAATTTAGATAAAATTAGAATTAAAGGGAAACATTTATTTAGAATTATGACTTTTTATTTACTAAACAATGTCAGTGAGTAGATTTGTATGGAAAATTGGTTCAATATTTGGCTCAAAAATATGTTTTGTTTGTGCGTTTGCAATTTGAAGTAAGGTGATTGGTTGTAACCCGTGAATAGTTTTAGTCTTACCTCACTGAAAGGGGTAACAAGTACTTTTTCTTGACCAAAAATAAAAAACTAACTTGTCTAATAATGTACTCAATACTTATTGGTTGTATAGTAATACACTGGTGCCCGTTCTGAAAGGTTTTCTTAAGAAGTTGCAGCAGTAAACACGTAATTTCATTTGTTGCCAGAATACAACTGACCTGAGAAAGATAACGGGTAATAAAGCGTATGGTTTCATAATTATTACTTCTCTCGTAAAAGGGATGTATTGTAATAGAGAGAAAATAAGATTTTTACCTTTCAGAGTCCTTATATGCCGAAAAACATGTTTTCTCGTTTTCGTTAGTCTGTATGTCTGTGGGTCTGTCGGTATGTCTATTCGCGGCATAGCTAAAAAATATTAAGGGTAATATGGGAGTGACCTGGTAACATTTCGGTAAAAACCCAATATGGCAAAACAAAATGGCAGCCTAGTGAAATGTTAAAAAAATTATTACTAAAAAAAGTACTTACACAATTTTCATCAAATTTTTTAAAAAAATCAAGTGTTTTTATAGGAATCAACTGAAAATTTTGGTACGAATCCAAGAGAACGGACGAAAATGGGGGCTTTATAAAATATTTGAAAATTCAGCCTGAAAAACTACTTAGTGAACTGATTTCAAGTTGTGTGCCATAACTAGGTGTGATTTAAAGATGAACCGGTAAAACTCTGGTACTAATTCAAGATGGTGGACCAAAATGGCAGCTAAATAGAATTTTTTAACCTGATAAAAATAGCATCTATGGCTGAAGAAGTTGATCAGTTGTTTTCATAGGCTATAATTAGGCTTCATTTAGTTATTTCAATTCATTTAATATAAATATATTTATTTATTATAAAAAAGGGTTTTCTCAGTCTTTTACATTAAATTGTGAAAGTGAATAAACTTGGCCGTAAGTTGGACGCACGTGTAAGTTTTCATTTACATAAACGCCATTCAAAACGACAAATTAATTAAGAAAATACATTTAGGCAATAAACTTAGTAAAAATGGTGAAGCATTACATTGAATCAAATAAATGAAAAATATTCGAAGTCAACCGATAACGCTAAAATTTGGTATATATAGCTATAAAATCAATTCTTTAACATCACTTTTATTACATATCGTCACGTTTTAGAGTCCCTAGATGCCAAAAAATATATTTTGCCAATTCCGTCAGTCCGTCTGTCGGTTTGCCAATTCGTGGCATTGCTTAAAAACTACTCATCGGATTGACTTTAAATTTTAGTCAAAAATGAAGTGTCATATGGGGATGAGATGGTAATATTTTGGTAAAAATCCAATATGCCGGAACAAGATGACGTCTTAGTGAAACGTTAAAAAAATATTACTAAAAGAACTATCTAATTTACCTCAAATTTTACACAAAAAATAGGTGTTACTTAAACTGGTAACATTTTGCTGTGAACATAAGAACAAACAACACGGCATCCTAACAAAATATTTAAAAAATCAGCCTGTAAAAACTACTTATTAGATTAAATTCAAATTTTGGGCAAGCATTAAGTGTGATATAGAGATAAACTGGTAAAGTTGTGTTATGAATTCAAGGTGGCGGAACAAAATTGCGGCCAAATAATACTTAAAAAAAAATCAACGTAAGAAAAATTGAATGTGATATAGGGACATACTGGTATGAATTCAACATGACGTAACAAATCGCAGTGCGTGTCAATGTAAAAACTACTTTTCGAATTTGCTTTAAATTATCTCCAAAAAACAAGTGTGACGTAGGTAGAAAATGGAAAAATATATATCGGTAGGAATACAATATGAACGAAAAAAATGGCACCCATTGAAAATGTTTGAAAAGACAGTATATATGTGTTCTAAATAAATATGTACTGAACCATATTGGATCACACTTCACTATTCCTAATAAAAGGAGGTATTCATAACGAGGGAAGTTCCGGGTAAAGTTAGCAAAGGTTACATTCTGTAGAATTATAACATGAAATATAAGCTTTAATAGTAAAACATATCACTTAACAAAACAATATTCAAATGATATTTTTTTAAATCGAAAATAATTGCTTTGCTTTAAAGGATGTGAGTTCTAAAGTGACGTAGAGATAGATAGATATTTTGCTGTCAAATATGCTAATGCAAATACTTCGTTGTTAAATTTACTCTAACGGTATTGTTTCGAACTTGATAAAGTTTTATCAGTTTCCCGTCTCATGTGTCAAAACCATTTCCCTGCGGTAACTTGCATCTTACTGTTCTACAGTTATGAAAGAAATATCGAAAAACTTTTATAACACCATTCGTAGAGAGGGTTAAAAATAGAATAGTAGACAAAAGAATTTTGTTTATAATACATGCGTCAAACTCTGTTACAATACATTGAAAAGAGTGATTTCTAAAATTAAATTTAACTACAAAAGGAAAATGTAATAATACATACTTTTCAATATAATTGCTGTAATATTTCTTAGTTTAGTTCAAACAAATTTCGTAGATGAGCCTAAAATGGTGAGGTACGTGACTATTTTAATAATTGTTCCAAAAGTTTAAGTACTATTATGACTATCGACAACAACATTTAGATTAAGTAAGATGCATCTGTATTGCTTTTATCAATAGATATGAATTGAATTAAACTGAATTGAATTTAGGGTCCAAGGGAAAATCAGCTCTTAAATGGAACTTTTTTATATACAAACTGGGGTAAGGAAGTGAGTTTCTGATTATCGGTTCATCCACTTATTTTTACCAAAAGGTGCAGGATATTGAGACAAATCTTAAAATAATGTTTTAACTTTTAGTCATAAAAATTGTCTTTAGAATTTCAATAAAATAGTTATTAAATTTATGTTATAAGCATCGAAATACCGAACATTGTGAGACTAGCTAGCTATTATCAGACGAAGCGTTAGCCGAGGCTGATGCCACAGCGTGTCACATAATTATTGTTTTCGATTCGAATAACATACAAAACGTTATCTTCTGGCTTCAATTCAGTCAAACATTGTGCAAATTGTGTTAAAAGATATTCTCGAAAACCAGTCGTTTCCTAGTTGCTTTTTGTTGTTTCGGGACTATAATGGATCCATTAGAGTACTCAGTCCAAAAAAATGTGTACTTTTGACATTAAAAATGATATCATTATGATACGTCATAAGATAAATATATTTAAATTGATATTTTTAAGTTCTTGGGCAAAATCTAGTTTGGTTGCGACAAAAAGGGGGTTATTTGGATGTTTTATACAATTTATTATTAAAAGCTGATGGTTTTTCTAGCTTATGGCACATTTTTTGGTTTGGTTTATTATTTTAACGTCTCCTTTCCGTCAGTGACTAATCTGGACGGGACCTACAGCTTAAAGTGGCTTCCGAACCACAGACTTGAAAAGTCGTGCTGCACCCACCTAGGATTCGAACCCAGGTCCTACCAGACCAACGCCGGTGTAAACCTAAAGCTTTACGCTCTCGTGGCTTGACACATTTTTTAACTTTAAATAAGTATTTTATTGCAGGAAGAGAAACAACTTAAAAATAGGATGTGTATATGCATATAGGATTGTACACGTTTTGATATTAGTGATAAGTATTGTTACAAACACTGTAAAAAATTAATTTATTTTTATTCATAAATTAATTTAATTAAATTTAGTCGCTTCGATATTAGCAACTAGTCACGGAAATCGATTTACGACTAGTCATAGCAATTTTCTTAAGTTAAACAACCCTGCTAGATGGCCCGGCAGATCTTGTTCTGCCTTTTCCGTTAGATGCCGAGATGATTTTTCAAGGGAATTATAAGAATATGGGGCGCATTCACCACATCGTCCAGAAATATTATTGAACCATATTGGTTTTGGAGAATTTTATATATATATTTATACGCCGCAAAACAACAATACAAAACCAGACGATCATTTAAAAAAGTATATGTAAATTGCTGCAGTACAACTTTCTAAAGAATTTGCTGAAAAATTTGGCTTAGTGTATTAAATATATAGATTATTGGACTGGATTGGCAAATTACTTAAACACTGTTCTTATAATGGACCAATGAATCGTGTTCTATTCTGTGTTTTTAATACAGGGTAGTTCACCGAAAACTATCCTATCCCGAATTTTATACTTTTTCACGCAGAGTTTTAAACAATAATTGAAAAAGTATAGTTTTGTTTTAAGGGGATATATATATATATATATATATATATATATATATATATATATATATATATATATAGATATAACCTCCCTTAATGGACACATCCGAACAATGGACACCTCTGCTGAACTGTGTATTGAACTCTGTTGACAACGGACACGGACAGTAAAATTTGGAACGTTTTTAATAAAAACAGTGAAATTTACCTCCTCAGAACGGGCAAAGGTTCAGATAATTTTTAAAAAACCCACATTTAATGCCGGTATTTTTACTGCACATAATGGGCAATATTTGGATCTAGGCTAATAAATATGAAATTAGTGATATTTGCAAAAACAAGAGCGGTCTTAACAAGCGAATCACCGAGACCGGGAACATGAAAGAGAAAAAGAAATTTGCGAAAACTGAGGGTGCTGCCATAGATCAAATTGTCTACGACTGGTTTTGTAAAGTACGCTCCAAAAACATTCCAATATCCGGTACAATAATAAAGGAAAAAGCACAAAAAATTGTGAAGAACCTAGAAGTTGATGGTTTTAAAGGATCAAATGGATGGTTGGAGAAGTTCTGTCAACATCATAATATCTTTTTCAAATCCATCTGTGGCGAAGCAGCGGCTGTAGACTTGATTCAGCTAACTGATTGGCGCGGACGAAATTATGTGCTATTATCAAAAAATAAGCACCGAGAGACATTTATAACACCGATGAAACGGGACTCTTTTTCCGCGCCTTGCCAAATAAAACGTTTTCTTTAAAGGGCGAACTATGTGCTGGCGAGAAAGCGTCCATGGAGAGGCTCATTATTTTACTTTGCTCCGCTATGAATGGAAAAGAAAGTGCGCTGGTGATTGGAAAAAGTAAAAAACCCCGTTGTTTTAAAGGATCAATCGTGGAAAAATTGCCACTTGAATGATACTATAACAAGAAAGCATGGACGACATGGAAGGGTTATATCCCTTCGGATTGGTTGATGAAATTTGACCAAAAAATGCAAAGGCAAAACCGAAATGTACTTTTATATTTGGATAATGCTGCATCTCACCCAAAACTGGAGTTAAAAAATGTTAAAATAATTTTTTAGCGCCAAATACGACGTCATATTGCCAGCCATTGAACCAGGGCGTGATTCAAAATTTTACAAACCATTATAGAAAGTTTGTAATCAAGCGACTTTTATCATCTATGGAGTATTCTGAATCTACCAAACAATTGGAGAAATCCATAAATGTTGTAAGTGCCTTGATTTGGATTGTTGCTGCATGGAAAAAAGTCGAAGCCAAGACCATCAACAACTGCTTCCGCAAAGCTGGATTCGACGAAATTCTCGAGGAAAACGTTGACTACGATAGGGAAGATGATGTGCCGTTAACGGAAGTATTTAGAAACATCAATGTATGCTCTTCCAACTTAACTTCATATTCAGAAATTGGTGAAAGTTTATTCACGGAAAATCCTAACATAAGTGTACGTGAGTGCATCAGTGAATATCAAAATAGTGAGAACGGTCAGATTTCATCTGACAGTGATGATGAGGAAATTATTTCTTCCAATATTAAGAACATTTATTTATTTATTTATTCAGGAATAAGTACTCTACAGAAAAAATGAATTCTAAATGGTTCAATAAAGTCTAACAATAAAAACTTAAAATTAATAATAACAATAACAGAAAAAAAAACAGATATATGTGTATATTTTACGAGACAAAGTACTGGTGCTACATTAACAACAAATAAATAAATTGTTAAGGGGAAATCACAATATTACAAAGCGTGAGGAACAGGAACTAGTTGGCGATACACTGCAGTCTCTCTCTTAATATTTGAGAAATAGTTGTTACAGTTTCGGAGAATTTTATCCATAAAGGCGGCTTGTCCATAGTTCGTACGGTGTGGAACTTCGAAAAACAGGCGTTGCTGTCTTGTTAGTCGTGCTGGAACATGAAAGAGCACGCGGTTTGCCAACTCCACACAGTCAATCAACCCACGGGACAGCTTGAAAAGGAATATTAACATTGCTTTATTTCTTCGGTCTTTTAAAGATTTTAAGCCGCAAGGAAGGAGCCTAGTTTCATAATCTGTATTCAGGTAGGGCAAAACGATGTTTGTATAGCAAGTATTTACAGAACTTATTCTGCACTCTCTCCAGTCGCCTTTTATGTATGTCATAATAAGGGCTCCAAATAATTGAACAGTATTCAAGGATGCTCCGAACAAGGCTGTTATATAAACAGGTGAGTGCTTTGGTATCGTTCATGAACTTGGTATTGCGCTTTAAGAATCCCAGCATCTTGAAACTCTTGAGAGTTATGTTGTCAATGTGCTTGTTAAAAGTGAGCTTGTTATCAAAAATGACTCCTAAGTCATTAATAAAGTCAGCCCTTTCCAAGATGATGTCGTCAATGTGTTATGTAAAAATGATGGGATTAGAGCAACTGCCAAAACTAACCACTTTGCATTTGTTGATGTTAATCTTTAATAGGTTTGTATTACACCAATGTGTGAAGCTGTCGAGGTCGGTTTGCATGTAATTGTCGGAGGAATTGACAATGTTGTATGTAACATAACAACATACGATTTCCTGAAACAAGATTCAACGTCATTCAGGAACAAAGTGAAGAGAATGGGGCCAATGTGTGAGCCCTGTGGGACTCCTGATGTCACCTGAATTTGACGAGATGAAAAACCAGAAATCGTTACCCGTTGTTTACGATTAGTAAGGTATGACTCAATCCAGGTTAGGTAGTTGCCTGATATCCCAATGTCCAATAGCTTTTTCAAAAATAGTTTGTTACAGACGCTGTCAGAGGCTTTAGACAGGTCCGTATATATAGAGTCCACTTGAGAACCTGCTTCAATTGAAGTAAAAAGAAAATGCTGGTAGTCATCTAAGTTAGTAGAGGTAGAGCGACCCTTGTAAAAACCGTGTTGTTTGGGGGAGATATAATACTTAAAACAGAGGAATATCTCCTCCGTAAGTATCGACTCCATGACTTTAGAAATCGCAGACAATACCGATATTCCACGATAATTAGAAATGTCACTCTTGTCACAACTTTTAAATATCGGCTGTAAGTTAGAAGATTTCCAAATAACAGGAAAAGTGCCAGAATCGAGAGACCTCTGAAAAATCATTATAAGAGGATGAGCTAAAGTTCTTGAACAATTCTTCAATAATGCTACAGGAATGCCGTCCGGGCCGATTTTTTTCAAGGAGTCAAGGCAAGAAAGTTTCTTTTCAATGTCATCAACTGTAAAAGTATAAGAAGACAGCGTGGCAGCAAAATTGACAGGTCGTACGTTCGACAAATCGATGTCATTGTGGTCCGAAAAGGAGGCCTGAAAGTGGGATGCAAATGATTCGGCTGTCTTGAGGGTTGTCGAGCACTAGACCGTTGTGTTTTATTTGAACCGGCAAGTCAGATTCCCTTTTTAGGTTGTTAATAAAATTCGTACCTCACGTCGAATATTTGAGTACTTCATGTAATCGCTCAATGATCCACTTCTTCTATATTTGCAATATAGCCTGTTCTTCAATGATGACTTTCTTGGGAAACATAAAGGCTAATGCCCTCAAAAAGAATTTCGTAAAAGCGAGAGATTGATGTGTCAATGTCAGTGGTAAAAGATATAAAAGCCCAGTCAATCTGATCGGAGAAAACGTTAAGATCTTGGTAACGAGCTCGGGTAAAGTCATATGCAGTTACTCTGCTGTAACTTCTGAAGTGTTTAATATGCTCGATATCGAAATGAGTTTCTATGGCAGGATGATGAGAGTCAATCTTTAACAGTGGATTCAAGCACTCGATGACAGATAGGTGATTCAAGTCATCAGCAAAGATCAGATCCAGCAATCTACCTATTGAGTTTGGAATAGAGTTGACCTGTTGCAGTTCCAAGAAGAACATAGTATCAACGAGTATCTCGGCGGTGGGGGAGTTTAGCTCGTCAGGTACTAGGATCCCATCGTCCAAAGTATATTTAACCCGTGGAAGGTTGAAATCGCCATATATTAGAAACTTATGATTTGTGAACCTGTTTCTTAGTGACTCACAAGTATTACAGAACGACTGGTACGACTCGACAGTGCTGTTCGGAGGAAGGTATAGACAGCATATAACCATCACGAATCCATCAATAGTTACCTCAGCCCACAGTTCTTCATAGGTATTGCATTTTGGTGTTAAAATGATATTAGCGCCGTGGCAGGTGAGGGAGGCAATGAGGACTTTACCTCCGCACAGACAATTCTGCACTGAGTAGTTATGGTCCCTTCGAAGGACAGACTATCTCGGGTCAATAACTTCAGAAGTTAGGAAGTCATCATTCAGCCACGTTTTTGAGGTCATAATCGCACGTGTGCGTCGCTCTAAAGAGTTCATCAGTTTTAGTTCGAACACCACGAACGTTCTGATAATACACAGAGATTGTGTATCTAGGTGCGTCTGTAAGACTCATGAAGTAATCTGAAGACCTTGACTGCTGCAAAAATTTGGCTGATTATGTTTAGACGCTATCTTACCACCAGCTTCCAAGTCATGAATGGATGCTTCAAACAATTCATCCCTCAGACTAGGAACAGTGGAGATGGTTTCGGTGTTGGACAGGGCTGAGCAGTGATGTATTATGCTATTCAAAATAGGTCTATTTGTGTGCAGAGGTGGGCCAATTAGAATCAAGTTAGTCCTTGCAGAGACGTTCACGAGATTTACAACTGCATTTCTATCAAGGCCCCCTAAGAGCGTTCTAAGATCCCCACATGAAAATAACAAAGTCTTTCTTTGAGAAACCTTTCGAAAGAGCACTACACTGTTCAGATGCGGACTCGAAATTCTGGGTCCTGGACCACTGACAGTTAATATCCACATTTATTTTAGAATGGACTTTTACAAGGTGTGAGAATCCTCTAACGTTTACGTCACCAATTATTAGGAGTTGAAACCTATTTTCTGCGAAGTTCTTTTTTTTTTGTTCTGGTTACAAAGAGGAGCGTTTGCATCAGCAGAGTTTTGTTGGATAGGGTAACCCTGATTTTCTCTAAGTTTCTCAAGTAATTCGATCTTCTTAGTGGTAGAATTCTCCAACTCTTGGCGAATTTTTTTCAGCTCTTCGAAGTATGTCTCATTGTCTCTCTCCATGGTCCGAAGAGCATCCTTCATTTCATCATTTGATGAGGTAAGAAGGGCAATTCTGCCCTCGAGCTTGTCCATAAGGTTTCTGTGTTTTTGAGCTTCTTCTTGAAGCCGTCTATCATTATTCTTGTAAAAAATAATTTCCTTGTTTAGTTCGGCAATACATTCCCGCTGTTTTTTGACACTTTTATTTAGTTCTTCATTTATTTCGGAGCCTCTCCCTCGATGTCAACCGTTCTTCGATTCAACCTCTTTATGTGGGTGTCTTTGTCTTTATTATCCTTGGACAGTTTATTTAATTCATCCTAGAGTTTCTCAATTTCATTCCTATGCTTTTCTTTAATAATGTCAATCTGTTCCTTTTTCTTCCTGGATTCGGCTTTACACTTCCCTATACCTTCCGCAAGACTCTCCAACAAAGCTAAATCCTTTATACGCCTCTTACAGTCAACGCAAAGTATTCTTTGCGACACAGAAACAGCATGGGCTTCTGCTGTTGTTAATCAGCATCACAGGGCGCTCCAAAGACCTCTTCATCTTTTGGCCTTGCTTTAAAGACACAGCTTTTTTGGCACTGTGAGCAAGTCAACGAAGACATATTCTAACAAAAAGAACAGAAAATCAGCAGCGGTAATCAATATCTTTGCATACATTTTTCCACGTTAATGTGGAAGAAAATCGACATTTTTCGTTATTGTCAAGGTAGATCGGCATTTAAATTATACAGGGTGTCCCAACTAAAAGTATCCACCCCAAATAACAAGTCGCCAAGACAAAAAAAATAAAACGCTCGGACCCGTCGATTTTGCTTTTGAGGGGGAAACATTTTGCGCCTATTTTCAATTTCGCAACATCACCCTCTGAGCGGGGGTGAGATTCACCTCCAAAATGTTAAATGGAAAGGGGGGGTCGAGTGATACCTTATTTTGAAGGGTTTCCGACCCTGGTTACAACTGCCAAGTTTGAAGCCTCTGCTGTCATTCCCGAGAAATGGCAGCTTGTCCAAAAAAAAATATTAATAAATTAACTGCAAGAGTTGGCTGCTTTAAATTTAGGGGATGATGCCAGCTAGTGAAAAGATTTTAATAATAATTACTCCGGACGAGAGGAAAATAAAAATAGTAAATGTAAATTAATGGGGAATTTTTAGGTTTAAGAAAAGAATCAGCTACTATTCGCTGTTTTAAATCCTTAAGTGATTCTGGCTGCACCTTAAAAATCTTTGTTTTCAAGTGTCCCCAAAGAAAGAAGTCCAACGGCGTCAAATCAGGTGATCGTGCCGGCCATTTGATGGGACCTCTTCTTCCAATCCAGTGATCGGGAAAAGTATTATCGAAAAAATCTCTTACCGGACGAGCGTAGTGAGGAGGTGCTCCATCTTGTTGAAAGAATATCTGATCTTCAGCTAAATCCTGGTCGTTTTCTAGAATCTCAGCAATCTGCGGATCGATGGCATTTTCAAGTAAATTTAAATAACTTTCACCATTTAAATTGCCTTCTATGAAAAAAGGTCCAACAACGTGATTGCCTAGAATTCCCGCCCACACGTTTACTTTTAAAGGATGTTGGCTATGGGTTTCCCTGAATAAATGGGGGTTGCTGTCGCTCCAATAGCTGCAGTTGTGACGGTTTACTTCTCCATTTAAGTAAAATGTGGCTTCGTCAGAAAAACAAATATTTTACAATGAAATGGTATGGTTGTTTAATTTTTCAGAAATATTCTCACAAAACTCTACTCTGCGATCAAAGTCATCTTCATTCATTTCGTGAAGCAATTGATATTTAAAGGGTCGAAACTTATGGGATTTTAGAATCCGGTGAACACTGCTTCGGGAGACTCCTGATATTGCAGCTGTTTCTCTGATGGAGTTACTTGGGACCATAGCAACATGGCCAAGGACTGCAACCTCAACATTTTCATTTCTTATTGGTCTTACTCTTTCATGCTTTTTATTGACAACTGAGCCGGTTTCGAAAAATTTGTTCCACAGTTGTAATACACTTCTATGAGTCAAAGAATGTTCGGGATGAGATTCATTAAAACTTACAGCTGCAGCTCTCGCACAATTATTGTTTCTAATGTAAAGAACAATAATTTCGATTCTCTCTTGTATCGTAAACGTCATAGGCAATTGTTAGAAACTTTCGTCTTTTAACACTTTCAGGCAAAATAAATTTTAAATAAAATGCACAAACTGTAATAAACGCATGAATGCTTGACACTAAATAAACAAGTGATTTTATTTTGTTTGTTGCTGATGTTTTATGATAACAGTAAGAATGGAATGCTGATTTTTTTTTTAATTTTGTACAGTGACACTTCGACAAGTTAGCTTAAACGTTTTGGCAACGGTCTGTTTCATTGCAAGGGAGTAAATGGCGAACATTTCGAACAATTCATAAAATAATTTAGTCTTTGTAGAAAACATTTCTTAAACGCAAAAATTCCCCATTAATTTACATTTACTATTTTTATTTTCCTCTCGTCCGGAGTAATTATTATTAAAATCTTTTCACTAGCCTGCATCATACCCTAAATTTAAAGCAGCCAACTCTTGCAGTTAATTTATTAATATTTTTTTTTTCGACAAGCTGCCATTTCTTCGGGAATGACAGCAGAGGCTTCAAACTTGGCAGTTGTAACCATGGTCGGAAACCCTTCAAAATAAGGTATCACTCGACCCCCCTTTCCATTTAACATTTTGGGGTGAATCTCACCCCCGCTCAGAGGGTGATGTTGCGAAATTGAAAATAGGCGCAAAATGTTTCCCCCTCAAAAGCAAAATCGACGGGTCCGAGCGTTTTATTTTTTTTTGTCTTGGCGACTTGTTATTTGGGGTGGATACTTTTAGTTGGGACACCCTGTATAGATACGCGCACTAAGTTTTTATTTTTCAGATTTTTTGTATTTTCCAAAGTCAACATACAACATAATTAAGGAAGTATATAAAATGTTAAGGGATATTTTCTGTTGTAGGGGAAAAAATCTCAGAAGTTGCGTCTAAAATGGAATCTCAAATTATTAAAAATAAATTAACTAGTTTAAGACAAACAACAATTTTTTTAATTAAAAACTAGTAGAGCTGTATGAAACTGTATACTTATATAGGTGTTATAATATTTTATATTAGGTACCCCATAGTGTATACGTTGTGAACAATAATTTGTACTAAACATATTATTTTTTTACTTAAAAATAAAATATTTTTTTAAATAAAATTACATTGGTATTTAATTTGTTCACTCCCCACAACGGACACCTCTATACAATGGACAGTTTCTGTGGCACGGATACTGTCCGTTGATGAGAGGTTCAATATATATATATATATATATATATATATATATATATATATATATATATATATATATATATATATATATATATATATATATAAATATTTTCTTCGTGGTATTTTTAAAACCAAAAGAGGATAATTTATTCCCAAAGAACTTTCGATTAAAATTGGGATGTTGTGATATATTGTTTGTGAATGTCATTAAAAAAAAATTATAGGAATACAAAATTCGAAAGAGAATAAATGTTTAAACGTTGAGTTTAATTTAGAACGGAAGCTTCCACGGATTTAGTCAATTTGGAAATTATGTTTCTTGGATTTAGACCATATCAAAACGGAATGACTTTCCGACGTTTCCCGTTCTACTAATTCGGGCATCTTCAGAGATATTTACTTCACGAGATCGAAACACGGAAATGAAGATGCCTTGTAAAAGTGAAGGCACATCGTCGTGATTCCGTTGTTACGCAGTCTAAAAGCAAAAGCTATTATTTTTTAACTAAGCTTAATTACTAAATATTGCTTTTACTGTCACTGTTAAAATAATAATTTTCTTTTAAGTTATAAATATTTTACTTATAAATTTTATAAAACACTTACATATAATAACACTATAATTGCTCTGGTTTTATATAAATAAATATTTCGTAACTCACTGATAAGATATAAGTCATAATTAACTAGTGAGTTGTGATCATAATGACAAAATAATCTATCAATTTATAGTATTTTCTATTTGAGGTTTTATTATAAACCGACTTAAAACTACGAAAAATATATATAAAAACTAAAACCCAAACAAGATTAAGTACTTCAAACTGGAACAAGAATCTAATTATTGATATGTACATTAAATTTCTAGGATCTTCGATTTTCTGGGTTTGAAATGTTTATCCTAGTTCTTTGATTTACCAGTCTTTAAATTCTTTTAATTATTGATGATATATGGATTTTGACTTTTCTGAAAAAATGCCAGCAGTGGATTGCTTCTTTTTAAAATTGCTTAAATTTAAAAATAATTTGGTTTGTCCAATTATATTAACTATTTTGATTTGAGCAGGATCTCAACATGTTTCCATAATGGTTTTAAATAAAATATTTAATCGGATATTTACGCACTATATTGGAGTGTGAACGGGCGTGGACTCAGGAGGACCCGGCACACAGAGCAAGGACGTCCCAGGGAAACCAGCGGCAAGAGCGCCATTTGAGACTTCTGGTTTTTAGAGGCAGATTTAGCAACACGCGGACCATCGCAAATGAATAGTTTGAAGAGCATTGTATGATGGTTAGTATGCGTACAATATATCGCCGAATACGAAGTTTTTATTTTTTTCTTATCGTCCACACTGGGTGTTACCTCTCACTGCTGAACATCGGCGTAACCGTCTGCTCTGGTGTAGGGAAAGAGTTCAATGGGACTAGGAATGGAATCAGGTGATCTTTAGTGACGAGTTCCACTTATATCTGGGAATGCACGAAGGTCGGGCAAAGGTAAGAAGCATGGGCATCATGCATATGGTAGCAGATCACCACTAGTTTTCAATAAAGACAATATGACAGCTCGGCGCTACATCCAGGAAGTAGTTCAGCCATATGTGATTCCATATGTTCACACCATTCAAAACACTATATTTCAGCAAGACAATGCCAGACCGTTTATTGCCAGAGAAACGTTAGCGTTCATGAATCAACGTCACATCAACAGTTTACCTTAACCCCCTGATCTGTCTCCTATTGACCATGTCTGGGACATGAGTGATCGCAGGCTGTTGAATTTACAGCACCCTCCACAGACTTTAGCAGCACTTACTCACGAAGTTCAGGTTACCTGGAATGAGATACCTCAAACTCTGATCATTTACTAAGAGGCAATAAGCTTGTATACCAAAAATTATTAAAGTCGGATATTCACATATAGGTGTTTATCTTTTTTTGTCACTCAGTATAATTATAATATGAATTTCAGTTCATTCCAGGACACTTTCTATCAAAGTCGGCGATCCTATGTTACTAAAATTAAATTACCACATGATAATATTAATATTTTACATTGATTTGACATCTGGAAACGAAATTATTGAACTTTAAATTCACATTCAGTTTTGGTAAAAAAACACAAAATATTTAATATTTAAGAAATGGTAAGAGAAATGAACAAATATCCTATACAAAAAAACTTAGATTGTTTCCCAGAACCTAAAAATAAAATAAACTATAGTGTGTCCTATTTAAAATTCCCGAGTTGATGCCAGTTATCAATAGATCTGGCAACACTGCAAACGTGGAAATTTCAAATTTATTTTTCTTTTCGTTTTCCGGATACTTGTAATATGTCATCGAGTATGGAATACCCAGTATAATCTTTCTGCCTGATGGCAGAACGCATATATTGCCCAAGGTAACATCGAGAAAATAGTTGAAAATGGCATGATTCCCGCATTTTTTTACATTTTTTCAGTATACTTGCTATGGGGTCACTCCGATAGTATCCGGAATATTCCCTGAAAATGTCCTCCAAATTGGTTAAACTATCGCGGAGTAATCGATGCACATACAAAAAAAATACATAGGATCGCCTTTTTTGAAGTCGGTTAAGAAAGCAATTATGGGAGTATTGTTTTAAGTATTGTATTAGGCACGTCAGTTATTGGAAATATGTCGTTGAAGAAAATAAATGTAAATACACTGCTATTTAACTGTACGCGGTGATCATTTATAATGTCCCCCCCTCTAACTTTTTTATTTGACGTTTGGTAGAAAAACGTCAAATATAAAAGTTTCACAAAAAACAATAAGCTATTTGCAGCATACATTTTTATATATACAGGGTGTTGCCGAAATCACCCACAGATTAAAGTTATATTTTTTTAAATGGAACACCCTGTATATTATACGCTAAGTTAAATCCTATGAAAATTCTGCATATTTTTTGTATAACATGTCCTATACCCAAATACAATAGTTTTCGAAATATCTGCGATTTATTCTAAAGATTATAATTTAGCTTAGGTGGCTGTGAAGTAGATCGATACCAACAAACAAAATGTTTGTTTATAACTGACAGTGACAGTTACACATTTAGCAACATTATACGTTCTTTTTATTGTAAAATGCCCTATTCGGAAAGAGAAAAACGATTAATTTTGGAAACTTTTATCAAAGAAAATAAGAGTGCTAAATTGGCTCAAAGAGAATTACGTGTAATTAACCCCCGGATGCACATTCCGGACAAAAAAACCTTTCATCGAATTTATGAAAAATTTCAACAAACATCCAGCTTAACGAGAAAGAAGAGAACAATGGAAATTGATGAAGGTAGTGATTTAAACATTTTACTAAAAGTGGAAGAAAATCCCAATATTTCCATAAGAAAAATATCGGGAAGCCTGAGAGAAGAGCTTATTGATCCAAAAAATACATCTTATGCGAGGATTCAAACCACTCTCAAAAATGCAGGATACAAGGCATTCAAAATTAGGCCTACCACAAAATTAACGCCCAGGCATCGAGAAAAAAGGGTTGAATTTTGCCATGCAATGTTGGAAAAAGTTAATGAAAATGAAGATTATTTAAAAAATGTTTTTTGGACCGACGAGTCATCGTTTTCTACTAGTGGAATGATAAATCGAAAAAATAGCAGACAGTGGGCCACAGTAAATCCCCATTGCTACAGGGAATTTCAATTTCAAGGACGTCAAACTGTTAATGTGTGGTGTGCTATTTTAAACAATAAAATAATGGGCCCTCATTTTTTCGAAGATACTTTAAACGGTAATGGTTATATGAATTTTCTCCGGAACGAATTAGAAAACTACATGGATGAGCTCCCATTGGAGCAACTGAGAAACCTCGTCTTCCAACAAGATGGTGCTCCTCCTCATTGTGTCGTATTGGTTAAAGACTATTTAAACCAACAGTTCACGGAATGGATTGGAAAAAATGGTACGATAAACTGGCCACCTAACAGTCCTGACTTGACGCCGATGGATGCATTTTTATGGGGAACTCTAAAAGATCGTGTGAACGCAAATAACATCGAAAATAGAGAACACCTAAAAGTCTTGATTAGAACGGAAATTCAAATTCTAAATCAAGAATATTCCCAGTCTATCACTGCCGCTTTGGATCGATTACGAAGAACATACATCAAATGTATTGAAGAAAACGGGGGACCAGTTGAACAATTCCATTTGTAAGAATAAATGTATTATATTATTATCTAAATTATTAATTAAGTTTTAGAAGTTTTTTTTGTTTTTGAAGCTTTCAGGCTTCCCGATATTTTTCTTATGGAAATATTGGGCTTTTCTTCCACTTTTAGTAAAATGTTTAAATCACTGCCTTCATCAATTTCCAATGTTTTCTTTTTTCTCGCTAGTCTGGATGTTTGTTGTAATAAAAATTTCCAAAATTAATTGTTTTTCTCTTTCCGAATAAGGCATTTTACAATAAAAAGAACGTATAATGTTCCTAAATGTGTAACTGTCACTGTCACTTATAAACAAATATTTTGTTTGTTGGTATCGATCTACTTCACAGCCACCTAAGCTAAATTATAAGCTTTAGAATAATGTTTTTATTTCTGAATGATAAAATCGCAGATATTTCGAAAACTATTGTATTTGGGTATAGGACATGTTATTCAAAAAATATGCAGAATTTTCATAGGATTTAATTTAGCGTATAATATACAGGGTGTTCCATTTAAAAAAATATAACTTTTATCTGTGGGTGATTTCGGCAACACCCTGTATATATAAAAATGTATGCTGCAAATAGCTTATTGTTTTTTGTGAAACTTTTATATTTGACGTTTTTCTACCAAACGTCAAATAAAAAAGTTAGAGGGGGGGGACATTATAAATGATCACCCTGTACATACTCAAATACGATTTAAAATATTTATTGGATTTTACAGTTACACTTCGAGGGAAATGTTTCCTTTTCGTTCCGAAAGCCTTTAAATATATTTTAGGAACTTGGCCCTTTTTGAGTCAAACATTTCTCAACCCCAAATCGAGTTTACAGATCTCTTATGAATTTGGCGGATTTCGATAGCTATTTTGAAATTGAATGGAAACGTCTAAAAGGATATCAGTGGAAACCTTTTTTATATTTACTTAGGGCTTTTGACCCTTCATTCATTCATTGCCGTGAATGTCAAAGGAAAAGTAAAATTAGGTTGTATATATCTTTATTTTCGTTAAATTATCAAAAGCCTGTTGGCATAATTACACTTTACACACTACAAAAATAATTATTTTAATTTTAATTATATCGGAAAAGAAATAGTTTACTCTTCAACAATTTTTACTCAATGCTGTACTAATCTTGCTCCTAAACATGCAATAGTATTCTTTTATCAGTTTCACTAGCGCGTACAGGCGACTTCGTTCGCATATATAATTATAATGAAAGGGATGTAGAGAGGGACTTAAATCGCTTCTTTGGAGTACCTCTTCATAAATCACGTTTGTTGTTGCATTTTCTGGCTGTAAAATAGCCAAGCTACTACGCGAACTTGCTGTAGAGCATGCGACATAGAGTTGACCATAGGAAAAACAATCGTAAGGCAAGTCTACTCCAGCTCTACTTAAGGATTGCCCTTGAGCTTTGTTAATTGTCATGGCGAAACAAAAGCTATAAAGGAAACTATACTGGGTGAGTCAACGATTGAAAAAAGTAAAGTTACGTCGAACAGGTACAATTTGGAAACAAACTGTTTATGTTATGGGATACATATGTAAATCGCGCTCATTCTAAAAATATTTTGAATTATACGGGGTGCGTCAAAAAATTAAGGCTACTAAAAGTTGTACACCCTATTTGACTTGATTTTTAAATTCTACATAAAATTATAACACTTTTTTGTATAACATGTTATATGGCTAAAATTGATACTTTCTAAAATATTTGGCTTTAAACGAAAAAAAAAATATAAATTTGATGCACATCTATGATTAGCAATATAACGCCTAGTTGTGCCACTAAAAATAAAATATTTTGCTTCTGCACAAAATAGGCATGGAATAAAGGACTGCTTTCGTAATATTGAAGATATTACACACAGGGTGTCCAAGTTTAAGTGCCCAACTTTAACATATTTAAACCAATTTATTTCAATTTTTTTAAATGGAACCCCCTGTATATTTTTATTTATTCTTTTTAAGCATAAACAAATCTACAACTTTTGTTACATATATTATATGTCTATCTTCAATAGTTTTTGAAATATTTTAAAATTCCCTTTTTTTGCGTAATTTAGAAAATTACCAACTCGATCAAAGTAGTCATAGTAGCTGTCAGTACAACGAAAGTATTTAATATGAATATAATAGTTTATTATCTAAAATTAATCCAATGAAAATTTAGATAATATAATAATTTGTTAATAAAATTGCTATAAAAAAAAATTATAACCTTAAAATTTTAACATCAGAATCTACAGTAAGCAAGACTACAAGAAAATATAAATATCATCCATTTCATATTACATTAAACCAAGAGTTACATGCTGAAGATTTTAGTAGGATCATTTCCGAACTTTTTAGACAATATTATGTTTTTGGAATAAATCTTACATTTCAAAGCAAAGGATCCGTGAACTGGCATGATATTATAAATATTTAAACATTGTATTGAAAAAGGGGTCTACTCGTCTAGTTTGCAAATAAGTAAATACACTTCAATGAAGGAATACATTTCAATTTAGATAGTCGAAAACTTATATTAATAGGTACTAATTTTTAAAGTCGTACAGAAAAAAAACACTTATCAGACTAAAAAAAGTCGCTTTTAAAAGTTAATCAAATGTTTTTATAGTTATATTTTAAAAAATGCTCAAATAAGCGTTCGCCTTCACGAATACACATGTTGAACCTTTTAATAATATTTTGCCTAGTTTTAACTAGCATGTCTGGTGATATAGTTGCGCATACATCCCTGATTGGTTCCCGCATGTTCTCCCTTGCTGTAAGTGGTTGGGTGTAAACACGATCTTTAATATAACCCCACAAGAAAAAATCTAATGGAGTTATATCACAAGATCTGGGTGACCAGTCGGTAAAACCGCTACGACCAATCAATTTTTGATTAATATTAGCATCCAAAAATTCACGAACGTCCCGATGGTAATGAGCAGGTGCACCGTCTTGCTGCAGCCACATGTCTCTTCTTTCTTCTATGCTGAGTGGTCTGAGAAGAATAGGCAGCTCAACGTTCAAAAAATCTAAATATCTTTGGCCATTAAGTGGTTCATTAAAAAAATACGGACCTATAATATGGTTTCCAATGATTCCACACCAAACGTTTAATGACCAGTGATTTTGATGTTGTATCTCTCGTACCTAGTGGGGATTTGTTATTGCATAGTAATGCATATTATGCGTGTTTACAACTCCATTGCTTCTAAATGTAGCTTCATCGGAAAACATGATATTCGCTAGAAAGTCCGGATATGCTTCCATTCGCCTTATCATTAAGTTGCGAAAGTTAACACGCCTTTCAAAATCTTCATCGTGCAACTCATGCTGTAATTCCATATGATATGGATGATATATATATATATATATATATATATATATATATATATATATCTTCTTGTGGTCCTGCTTACTGTAGATTGTGATGTGTCAGTTAAACTAGCAAGTTGTCGACTACTTAAACTGGGATTTTCTTCTATATGAAGTAGAATTTCCAACTCTTTATCTTGATTTGTAGCAATTTTATTGACAACTGTTCTCTTCGAATATGCCACATTGCCACTAGCATCAAATCTCTAAATGACATTTTGAAAGGCCACTTTAGAAGGCGTGCGTCGATCCGGATATTTTGTTTCATATAGCCTTTTGGCCAGAAGGCAATTTTTTTGAGCTTCACCCAATATATAGACCATACCTATCATTTCATTTTGTGAAAAATTCATTTTAAATTAGACGAAATACGAAAGACGAAATATAATGCACTAACAACAACACGTTTTTGACATTTCATATATTTAGTCGCCAGTTGCTATAGACTCTTTTTTCCATGGCTACTTTGATTGATCGAAAAAGGAAATTTGAAAACATTTCGAAAACCATTGAAGATGGGTATATAATATGTTTAATAAAAGTTGTAGATTTTTTGAGATACAGGTGTACTTCTTCTCAGGTCGTAACCCTTTTATGCCCCGAAAGTTTTACACTAGAATCAAATTTCCCATTATTTCTTGTAACTCGTTGGTTTTTTAAATTATTTCGATATTTTTCACCGTTTAAAACTGATTCAGCAAAATGTGCATTCATTCATAGTCATTGTACATGTATGAATGCATTATAACTTTGAAATTAGATAGGCATGAATGGTCATTTTCTAAATTATAGAAAATATCGAAAAAGTCTTGTAGATCAAAATATTGAAGAACAAAATAAATAATTTAAATTTGTTGTAAAAATAGCCAGTGACGTCGTGGTAAAAATTCGTAGTTGGTAAAAGAGGCCATGACTTAGGAACCAGAAACACCCTGTAGATTTTTTAAAATATATTGTAGCTTTTTCGTAGATATTGCCCACAGAATACCGTGCACCAACCATTGAATGATTTATGTATAGAAATAAATGAGCTTCATAAAAAAAAACTTAAAAATAATTATATTTTAGCACCCTGTATATAAAAAACAAAGGCGTTGCCGACACGTACTTATGTGATCTTTTAGTCCTAAAATGAGGTAACAACTCAGTCTCCATTTTTAGCCATCAATTAAAAAACACCCTATATAATAAAACATTGCCGAATACTCCCACTCCATTGGCTCAAGACGATTTAATTTTATGTCGAAGTTGAAGTATTCGTGGGTGGTTTGGTCTCCTTTCTATCAAAAGGATATCGGTTATAACGGCGTGGACTATAGCACTATAGCAAAGAAGAGCATATAAATTTTAAATATAGTTTAAAGCGACATTTTCTAGAGCAGTCGAATTCTCATGACAAATCTTAAACAAAAAGTTATGAGAGTTTTAAAAGTTAAACAAAATAATAAATAACACATTATCTCAAACGCTATCTTTCAGACGCACATATAAACTTAAAATAGACCTATCGAATAAATCCCCTTAAAAATTTATGGTTACAATAAAGTCCTATTTCGTGGCAAGTTTTCTTTGTTTCCTTTTACCTAATTTAAAAAATAATATTAATTGAAACATTTTATTTGGTTCGTTTCAATGATAGGAAATTGTTAATTTACAATGTTAAAAATACAGTCGAATATTTTATAATAGAGGCATTCCGGAAATGTCGTGTTTTTTTGGGGGCATGGTTTCCCTTCTGAAAAGATTGGCTATAAGGGTTTTTATTTGCGTTTTTTTGGTGTGGATACGTTAGTATAGGCTTATTTAAAATTATATAAATTTTATTAGATTTATGAAATAAATAAAATAATTGTTTTTGAATATGTTCAATTTTCTAAATCCTAGCGTCACCCATTAGGGTAGTTTTAAAATAAATAGATGCCACTGGGTGAGTACGTTTAGTACGACCCATAAAAATGCCTTGAAGGCAGTTAGTTTCGAATTAAAATTTATCGTTTGATATGAAAGAAAAAACATAAATTTAGTCTGTGTCAAAATTCTAGTTATTACGGTTGATTTTTAATTCTTCATTGTCTAGTAATTTATGGTGTCGTAATGGGTAAAAAAGGTCCTGACTTAGTTTTTAAATTGGCTTGACATGCATGGGTAAAGTGCTGGAGCAAATTGTAACTGATAACTTTATTTCAGCGTTTCGTGGAGTTATCTCACCACAACAACATGGTTTTCTTACTGGTCTCTTTTGCCAAACAAACTTAATGGTCTATTCTGACTTTATAAGCTCTGCTGTCGACCAAGGTTGTCAAGTAGATGCCATTTATTTTGATTTTAAAAGGCCTTTTATTGGGTTGATCGGACCATGCTCATATCCAAGCTACAGTCATATGGAATATCTGATCGCTTACTTTCATGGGTTCGTAGATACTTGCGTGGTGGGACTCAAGTAGTGAAAATAAATAACTGCACTTCTGAAATGATCACCGTTTCATCTGGCGTCCCACTTGGGACCAATATTATTTCTGATTTTTGTCAATGACCTATCACTGAGGCTGTTTGCAGATGATCTGAAAATCTTCAGTTTTATAAATAATGAAACTAACTTCTAAACTAAACTTCTTTACAACTGAATATAAACAACATATATTCATGGTGTCAAGAAAATCATATTGTCCTGAACATCTCCAAATGTAAGATTATCTCTTTTAGCAGGAAAAAGCATCCTTCAACTCTCATACGTGATTAATCGTATAGAAATTGAACGAGTTAGCATAGTAAATGATTTAGGGGTCATCTTAGACTTTGAGTTTTTTTATCATTCATATCAATAATGCGGTCGCTAAAGCTCTTAAATTATTAGGTTTTATTATGAGGCAATGTTGGAACTTTAAGAACACTGAAGCTTTGAGATCTCTATATTTCGCTTTGGTTAGAAGTAATTTAAAATATTGTTTATATTGTTATGATTTGGGCCTTGTATTACCAGGTTCACAACAAAAAACTTGAGCGTGTACAGAATAAATTTGTAAATTTCTTATTATATAAGTTGTGTGTTGACAAGTCAACTTTGTTTATGGTGATCGATTGAAATTGTTGGGTTTAAATGATTTAGCAACACGAAGAACGATTCTTACGTTGTGTTTTGATCAGAAATTGCAGAATTGACTGCAACGATTTACTGTCAGCTATTAACTTTAAAGTTCCATCGCATATTATGAGAAATGGTGAGCGTTTCGCTCTTCACTATGCGCGTACCGACGTCGGCAAAAATTCTCCAATAAATAATCTTATGAGGTTTTTGAATTCACTGCCTACAGATTTTAATTTTAAGGCAAATCCATTTGAGTTTACAGAAAATGGTTCAAAATTTGCTTCGACCTTGAATGTGTTTGGTCTTACTATGTTTGTAATTACCGTTTTAAAAAATTGATGATGTTCTAGTATTTACTTGTTTCTACAAGACGATTTTAACTTTTGTGTTCAGAATTGTTTTAACCTTAGTCATAGTTTAGTAATAAATAGAATTAGATTTAACGATGATTGACATTTGTAAAACTATTTGGGCTCTGCCTGTGACATGTATTGTATTGTTCATAAATAAATAAATAAATAAATAAATATACAGTGGATTGTTAAAGTTGAGGTTTTTTCAAAAATAAATTTGTTTAGATTTTTACTATTTATTTCAGGAGTAAAATTTACATATGTCCCTGCTTTTCTTATATTTATGACTTAGTTAAAGGACCCTGTTATACGATCATTACGTACTATTATGTTAAGTGAGCCTGAGTATTGAATGTCGAGTAATGTGATTGGCTATACCCGGTTAGGAGTCGATAATTTCTCTCTGGAAGAAATAAGAAGCATTTTAATTTGATCAAAAATATACACATTATTTATTAGTCATGGGCTTTAAATATACAGTGGGTTGTCAAAGTTTATCAGATACATTTTATTGTTAGTAATTATTTCGGGAGTAAAATTTACATATTGCCTGGGTTTTCTTTTATTTATGATTTAATTAAAGGAATTTATTTTTTCTTGTTTAAAGTTTGGGAACTTCAAGTAAATTCCATATTTTTTTAGATTTTAATTTAGGTTTAATATTTTCTTAATTATTAATTCTTGTACAGTAACTCACATCTTTTTATTTCTGTAGCTAGATATTTAAGTCATTAAAAAAACATATCTTTTATATAAAGAAGATAACTCCAAACAACCTTTTTGTTAGAATATCTATATTCAAGAACAAGATACCAACATTGTTGCAGTTTGTTGTGTGCAATGAGATAATTAATTATTACTAACAAATATATGTGTTAAAATTGTAAATTATAATCTACGAAGAAACTTACAGAATTCTTTTGATTTCATTTATTATGTCTTAGTTAATTCCAGTAATGTGACAGGGTTGCCTGCTACTTAACATCTCAAATAAATAAATAAATTTAAATGATATAACCTTATTACACGTTCATGATGCACTACTATTTTAAGCTAGCCTGACTATTGAATTTGGGTAACATGATTGGCTATTTCCGGTCAGTAGCCGGTAATTTCTCTCTGAAAGAAATAAGAAGTATTTTTATTTGAACAAAAATATAATGATAATATATGCATTATGTATTAGTCATAGAAAAATCGTTGGATTATTATAAAACAGCAAACGTTGTGAAATGTTGAAATGGAAACCGTAAACAGATACTTTCGTTTAAGTTTAAGAAACAACTGACTTGAAAACAATAATATGATGTAAAATGTAAAAAACAAACACTTCCACTATATTTAATTTAACAACGGGACATGTTTCACTACACAGTAGCTTCTTCGGACGTTACATCTCGAATGCACAAGCTTACAAGTTATGGTGATATTTATATAACTAAGTATAATACAACCATTTTGTTCCGCCATAATAAATATTTACCAAAATTTTGCCAGGTCATTCCAATAAACCTCTAATTTTTGACCAAATTTTGATGTCAACCGGGTAAGTAGTTCTTTAGTCATGCAGACAGTCTGGCGGAATTGAAAACATGTTTTTTGCATTTAGAAACGCTAAAATTTGGGGCTGTGTAAAAACCTATATTTTATTAAATCACCATTTTGCTTCGCCATCTTGGATTGGTTGCAATAGTTTACTAGTTAATTTCTATGTAATACTTTAATTTTTGTGCAACATTTCAAGTAAATTGGATGAGTGGTTTTTTGGTAATCATTTTTTAACATTTGACGCCATTTTGTTTCGCTTTCTTGGATTCGTACTAATATTTTACCAGTTGATTTCTACGTAAAACTGTTTTTTTTTTAAATGTTAGGTTAATTGGATCAGTACTTTTAACTCATATTTTTTACATTTCCTTAGTCACCATTTTGTTCCACCATATTGAATTTTTACTAAAATTTAATCATTTCATCCCCTTTTGCCGCATACAGATAGACCGAGAGATCGACGGAATTGATAAAATATGTTTTTTTTGCATCTAGGGACTCTAAAATGTAAACTTTTGTAACAACCTGGGATGATAACTTTTTCACGATTGCAATATTTCCCTTATACGAGGAATGTAGAAAGTATTAAATAACCAAGTTTTTTATATCTTGTAGTAGTTTTGAAAATGACCCTAAAATGGTGAGGAATAAGAATAATAAATTTCAAATCACATCTAATACCCGCACAAGATTCAACTCATTACTAGAGAGCCTTATAGAACGCTAGACGAAATATTTGTTTTTTACCTAAATGCTCAAAAGACCTAATGAACCTAGGGCACCTGCATAGGTTTGCAAAAACTTTAATTTATACTTTAAATGATTGTGTATATTTGTTTCTCTGTGATATTATATCTTTGTAATTATGACAAAAAGAAAAAAATAGTTTCTGTTATAACCATAAGTTTTGTATCCAGTAACCAGGTATTGAAACAAAGAGAGCAGACAATATGAGATGGACGTTACAGACTAGCTTAAAATCTACTTGTGCATATTCATAGAATTTAATTTATCAAATATATAGTGCTATGATTTTAATATGAAATAAAAAACACAGGGTAACAAAATGAAAACAAAAATTTGGTGCCGGAAATCTAACATTTGAATTTAGATGTTTTTAATGTGCTGATTCCAAAAATGCCACCAGATTTTTTCTATCAGCTCTAATTTTTGAGATACAGGTTACAGGTTAACTGATATTTTTTTCTGATAAAGGACAACAAATAAATAGATAAATATGTACTTAACCGTCAAAATAGAAATTTCCCAGAATCTAATTAACCAAATGGATACCTGGAATTGTCCCTGGTCCAATGTTCCTATACTAGGAACTATTCAATACACTGCTCTTAATTTCTTTTATACCTGTAATTGCCTATGACCCGATCCTTCTATACCTGCTTGGCTGTACTCAATTTAGTATATTACTGAGTTTTCCCAAGAAAAGTTGTGCTATCATTTTGTGTGAATTTTGGTCGTTTTGTAGTATCAAGACACTAAACTGAAACAATGGCATCCACAAGCAGACGTACCTGTGTAAATCATCCTGATGTTTTTTGTTATGTGTGTGGTGAATGCACTTTGAAGCTTATCTTGCCTATTTTGGCGTTCCTTTAGGAGATCAAGATAAATCTTGTGCCCCACATTTCATAGGTAAAACATGTGTTGAACATTTGCGACAGTGGACAACTGGAAAGAAGAAGTGCCTAAAGTTTGGTGTACCTACCAATGGTTTGGAGAGAGCCGCGAAACCATCATGAGGACTGCTATTTTTATCTCGTTAATATTAAAGGCATAAATAGAAACAATAGACACAAATGGACATATCCTGATCTAGATTCTGCAAGAAGGCGTGTAGCGCATTCGGAAGAAATACCCGTTCCATCATTCAGCAGTCTACCCGAACTGACAGAAGATGATACAGAAACATCAACGTCTGACGAAGTTCAAAGAATTCAATCAGAAAACCACAGCGCATTTGAAGAAGATTTAGCAACTCCCCAGTGTTTCAATCAAGAAAAACTAAACGATCTTATAAGAGACCTGAATCTCTCAAAGGAATCCGCTGAATTACTTGCATCCAGATTAAAAGAAAAAAATCTACTTTGTCCAGGTACTAATATTACATTTTATCGTAAAAGAGATAGGGATCTGCTGCCTTTTTTTGCTCAGGAAAATGACATGGTATTCTGTAATAATATAAAAGGGCTCTTAGAAAAAATGGGTTTGCCTGAATACACTCCAGATGATTGGCGCCTTTTTATTGACAGTTCAAAACGTAGTTTAAAATGTGTTCTTTTACATAACGGTAACAAATATGGCTCAATTCCTATTGGTCATTCTACTACCATGAAGGAAGAATATGAAACAATTGCTTTAGTTTTGAGAAAAATTAAATACGAAGAACATCAGTGGGCAATTTGTGTTGATTTAAAAATGGTTAACTTCCTCCTTGGACAGCAGAGTGGTTATACAAAATATCCTTGTTTTTTGTGCCTTTGGGACAGCAGAGCTAAAAATGAGCGCTGGGTTAACAAAAATTGGCCTTCAAGAGATGTCATGATTCAAGGAAAACAAAACGTGATCAACCAACCTTTGATTTCAAGAGAAAAAATCTTACTTCCGCCCTTGCATATCAAGCTAGGCCTAAGCAATTTGTGAAGGCTTTAAATCGAGATGGAAATTGTTTTGGGTATTTGTCACGTACATTGCCTGGCATTAGCACGGAAAAACTAAAAACTGGTATATTGGATGGTCCTCAAATAAGGAAACTTGTTAAAGATCCACAATTCACCACATCAATGAACGAGACTGAATCTAACGTTTGGTATTCATTTGTTCAAGTAGTACAAAATTTTCTTTGCAATCATAAAGCAGAGAATTATTAGTGGAAACTATGCTTTCAAATTTTAATATTCTCGGCTGTTACATGAGTATAAAAGTTCACTACCTCCGCAGCCACCTAGATCGTTTTCCAGAAAACTTAGGTGATTGTAGTGAAGAACAGGGGGAAAGATTCCATCAGGATATTAAAACTATGGAAGATCGTTATCAAGGACGATGGGGCTCATGATGGCGGACTACTGCTGGAGACTTCAGCGAGACTGCCCTAGTAAACTCCATTCTAGAAAGTAGTACGAAAGAAATTTTTATGTGATTAGTGACTAATGTAATTATGTAAATCAAGTTTTTGCAATAAATACTTAAATCCATGTATCTTTGTTTGTTTAACTGGCAATAGTAATATCATATATTATAACAGTTATAACATAAAATATATACACAAACACACAAAAAACTAGATGTGATAGACAAAATCTGAGAACTTTTTTACATTCTACATCCAAAAATTACCCAGGAACAGTTAAAAAATTGCAGGCACCAAAATGTGTGTTGGCCTGTGAAATCAGCATAATAATATTCGCTCTATATAATTAAACTTCATATTAAATATTCATATATTTTGGTGGTAGAAATATTTTTATATACTCTAAGTAAAGTAATGAATAAATTAATTCTAAGTCGAATTGTGCGAACATGGCTCAGTGACTGTATGTCTTCCCCTGGAACTCAAAGTCCCTGGCTCAATTTCGGGCAGAGTAAAATTTTGTTTGAAACAAATTTAAATGAACTTGTCATCTGATGGGTAGGCGGTGTTGCGCTGCATTAGCAATATGCTAAAACTCACCTCAAATATTTCCAAATGTGAATATCTCGAAAACAGTGGAAGATAAAATAGTGTATCTTACATCAAAATGCCTAGAATTTTATACGAATTCAAAAAGTAAGATAATATAGGGTTTTGCATTTAAATTAAACATTTATTCATTAAATTTTCATATATTTTTTTAATTTGATAGTTTAATTTATAATATATAAAGGAGGAAATAATACTGATCCAAACAATTATAGACCGATTTCTGTATATCCAGTTTTATCAAAATTATAGTAGAAGTAATGCTGTTATTTTTATAGTATTTCCTTTATATATTATACATATAAATGCTTATCGAGTTAAAAAACATGCAATACCCTGTATTTTCTTACTTTTTGAGTTCGATGAAAAATTCTAGGCTATTTTGATATAAGATACACTATTCCTATGTTCAATTGTTTTCGAGATATTCTATATTTAAACTATTTAATTATTTGGAATTTTTGTTTTTTGTTTGAGTAACTTTTTGTCATTGAAATAGGCCTAAATAATTTGAATACTCGCTTTCTAAATCATTCTGTAAAAAATGCAGTCCCTACTTAAACTTTGTTATTATAATGGGACAAAAAAAATCCTCAAAAAGGTAGTTTTGTTTTTAGGGGAAATACTTCAAAAATATTTTTATTATCATATTTTTAGCTTCCAACGAGACAAATTCCTTCCAAATCTTTAAATTGTAAGTGGAGTGTTGTGACATTCTTTTACATTTTCTCTTCATGAAATTTACCTGTAATAAGGACCATAAAATTATAAAAATACAAAGTGCTGAAGTTAGTTGGATATATGTATACAAATTGAGTTTGATTATTATATATTACCTTAGAGCCATTCTTATTAATATTAATGTACCGTATTTATTAAATAAATACATATTTTTATTATTCATTTATGTCTAATATGGCAATCTAAATTTGTCGCAACTCATTACTTGTTTTCCGCTCGTGCCTCTACATAAATTAACCACCCCATTATCTCAGTAAATATCGAGAATATAAAAGAATTAAATACAAAATTTTAATGAATTTTCGTAAAATTTTATTTAATTTAGTTTATGCCCATACAGGGTCTTCAATTTTCAGTGCGCTAGTAACAACTTTGTTAATTTAAATAGAACACCCTACTTTTTTGTTCATTTTCGAATTCTGCATTCTTAGTCCATTTGGCATAACATGTCCTTTACCTAAATTAAATTGTTTTCAAAATATTAAGAATTGAAATTAAGTATATTTTCAACATTTTAATTTAATATATTTTATATGTATAATTACGGAATAGATATACTGACGGTCGGTGACTGCAAAATTGTCCGTTCAGCAGAAGTGTCCATTGTTCGGAGGTGTCCATTAAGGAGGTTTCACTGTATTCATATTTTTTTTAGAATAACCAGACGACATTTTCAAATCTAATTTCTAAATCAAATACAACGACCTTATCCAACTAGTGTTGAAAATGACAATTCTTGTGGCGCTAAGGACATAAAATTACATTGCTGCCGCTTTGTCAAGAAATCATAAATTTTAAAATGGCTAACTAAATTGACACTCTTTTATAAAAAGATTTTCCGTTACCATGGAAAATAATTTTTTTGTTAACTATGTGCTGGTAGGTAGCTTGTTTTATGTCAGGTTAAATGTCAGGTCAGTGTAAATTAAAGAATGGTTTATATAGAAGAATAAAAGTTACTCTAGTTTGTTGGAATCCTAGAAATTTGTAGGTCTCTCCTTGGTTCATGGCTTGACCTATTTCTCCATTGGGTAAGGCTACATCACCATTAATGATTTTGCCTTTTTCGATGTTTAACCCTTTACCTTTTTCCATTCAAAATTCCATATGGATGTGTATGTCACGTCAATAAGCGTTTTATAGTTGGTTACAGTTTCCACCATGGAACTTAATATCATCCATGTACAGAAGGTGGGATATGGTTCGGGAATCGTCTCTAATGGCTTTGATGTTGAAGCCATGTCCTGTATTGTTGAGCAACGTGGAGAGGGGGTTCGTCGCTAAGCAGAACCAAAGTGGACATAACGAGTCTCCTTGGTAAATTCCTCTATTGATGTGTATCTCATCGGTGGTAAGAGATTAATCGCCAACATAGATTCTCAGGTTCGTTCTCCACTGGTGCTTGATAGTTGCCAGGAAATTGATGATCATAGGGTGAATTTTGTATATTCCTTTCTAGTAGGTCTATGAGCCAAGAATGTGTTCCACTGTCAAACGCCTTTTTACAGGCTATAAAAGGGGTGTGTATTTTTTTCTGTGTCTGCTTAAGTACAACAGAGTCGATAATAAGTTGTTCTTTGCATCTTTGATGTGCTCGACTGCTTCCCTTCTGTTCCTCGGCTTGTGACTGTCAATATGATGATAGATACGATTTGCAGTGCATACTGCTAGAATCTTGTGCATGGTGGGCAAACCTTCTATCCTATTGCTTTTGGGTAGCATAGTTGTAGTACCTAGCGTTAGAAATGCGGGAGTTGTCTCCGGATGATGCATTATTTTAGTAAAATGACGGCTTTATGGAGTACCTCAAATTTCTTATACCAAAAATTGTAAATATAGTCATTTCTTGGCAACTTCCAGTTGCTCGTTCCCTTAATAAAGCTGCTAACTTCCGCCCTGGTGATAGAGTCAAATTCCATTGGTGGTGTTAGAATCTGATCACGTTGAGATTGTATCCATGTAGCATTTCGCTTTGTTTTTCCCAGATGTTCGACCAATACTCGGTCAAATGCTCTTTGCTCAGCAGAATCTGCTCAGTATTGGTTTGATCTTTGGTGTTATTCGTAACCCGATAGAACTGCCTTTGATTGGTGTTGAAAAGCCAGTTATGTTGTTTTCTCTTTGATCATTTGTTGTATATTTGCAGACCTTTCGCTTTTGCTACTAGTTTTTGCTTTAGTGTTTCTTGATACTCATTATTTAATGCGCGTCTTAAGTCTGCTAGAGCGGTTTCATTCTTTCGAAATTCTGTGAGTCTTTCTAGTTCCTGTCTCAAATCGCCATTTGTCTTCTTAAGTCTTTTCTGTCATATGGGTTTTTGTTGGTGTGTAGCCTTTGCCTGTTTTCTTCTGAGAATACACTTGTTGCTTACGGAACCTAAGGACCGCATGGCAGAGCAGTAGATGAATGTGTGAAGCTTCTCAAGACTGTCATACTCCAAACTAAACTCTGCTAGTATGGTGTTGAGAATCTTGAAGATGCTCTGAGTCCCACGACTAGTACTTAGTTTCGGGAGCTAAGGTATTTGAGTTGGATTTAGGCCGTTAAACTCAGCAACAGCTTTTGGAAGTTCTTTGTATACTGATATTTTTTCATTCTCCTGGGTGTTGTTGGCTCTGTTAATAATCTCTTGACCTTTAGATTCGTCTTCGTCTGTGTTTTCTTCATTTCGTACCTCCTCCTCGGGTCCTTTCTTATAGGCAGAGCTGTGGGCTCAACGAGTTCGTGCTTTTTTAAGTTGTTTCAAGATTGCTTTAGCCAAAAGTTTATTCCGGACAATTACTCGCCGTTGGTCAGCAATACGTTGCTCGGTGGTATTTAAGGTATTTTTAAAGGAAAGCATTATGAAGGCTGGTCCGGTAGGTGGTTAAGTCGGTCTCAAATCTGGTGATCTTATAATAGGAGTGGAAAAAAACATTTTTCAACCCTTTAGATTTTACAGCCTGACCAAATATTGCAGATATTACATTTCAATTTTTGTTTTTCGGAAACAATTAAATTTAGGTATAGGACATGTTATACCAGATCGACCTATAACTTTATACAATATTCGAAAATGAACATGAAAAAAATGAAGACCCTGAGGATACAAAACTAAATTAAATAAAATTTCAAGAGAATCTATAAACGTTTGACACTTTTACGCTTCAAGTTCTTAAATACGCAAACTTGTCTGTGACATCTGTGCTGCATTGCAATAGATTTTTTTAGTTTGGCACGTCATATTCCCTTGTATTAATTTTTGACTCAAATTGTTAGAGCTACACATTTATATTGTTATTGTTGACATTAATTTTCTAAAGTTTTTTAAACTCGATATTAATAACTCACTAAAAACGTAAAGTAAAAAGTGTTCTCAGAAACAAGTTTTAATCACAACAGCATTTTCACCAGGGCCGGGACCCAAACGATCAAAGTTCAATGAGGATTTGTGCAAGGCGTTTATTAGAGCGGATATTCCACTAAATAAATTAGGTAACCCTGCCCTGAAGTCATTTTTAGAGCAGTACACAAAGACATCAATTCCACATGAATCCACGTTAAGAAAAAACTATGTTCCAGATTTGTACAATAAGACAGTTACCGAATTGCGGAAAAAAGTAGAAGATAAAAGTATATGGGTGTCACTAGATGAAACAACTGATGTAGAACAGAGATGTGTTGCTAATTTTGTTTTTGCTGTATTGGGTGTAGAAGCAGAAAGGAATAAATTATATTTACTTTCAATGAAGACTTTAGACAAAGCAAATCGTTCAACTGTTGCTGGATTTTTCAACGACGCTCTCACTCTTTTATGGCCCGGTGGTATTAAATATGATAGAGTATTATTGGCAATTACAGATGCTGCTCCATACATGTGTAAAGCAATGAGTCTACAAGTATTGTACCCTAAAATAATATATGCCACATGTCTTGCCAATGGACTTCATCGAGTTGCAGAACAAGTTCGTGCTTTTTATCCACAAATGAACGATCTGATTTCTTCGGTGAAGAAAGTAATTCTAAAAGCTCCGACTCGGGTAGAAATGTTTAGGGAAACTACAGGAATCATCCCTCTGCCCCCATCAGCAATTGTAACTAGATGGGGAACTTGGATAAACGCTGCCATTTATTACGCAGAACATTTCGAGGCAATAAGAAACATAGTCAACCAATTTAATGCGGCATACTCACATTGTATACAAGAAGCACAAAACGTTTTGCGCAAAGAAGATGTACGTCAGAATTTAATTTACATTAAAAACAATTTTTCTTGCTTGTCTGATACTATAAAAAAATTGGAGATGAAAGGACTTTCTTTGTCAAAAAGCGTAGAAATGATAGAAAAAGTCGGTGAAACTATAACTAACATTAAAAATAAAGTATATTCTCGAAAATTAGCTGCGGTTTTACAAAAACAATATTGGTTACAAAAATTTAAAAAATATTAGTGCAGTTTTGGACAACAAAAAGACATTGAATCCAGATAATGAACAATTTTTAATAAACAGTGATTTGAATTTGTTTGAATATGTTCCAATTGTGTCTTGTGATGTTGAATGAGTATTTTTTGAGTATAAAGTACTATTGTCAGATAATAGAAGCAAATTTGAATTTTTGTTTAGTTAGCTATATATTAAAATTTTATTTAAAAAAATACTTGTATTATATAGTTGTATTAATGTAATAATTACTGGTAAAAATAGCGTCTTAAGGATACCTTGAAGGGTAAATAATATAATATTTTAATTGCTATACTTTTGCTTTATTTCTGTTTTTTTGATCCGATAATAAATGCATTTTAAAGTGCATATTTTCCCTTGTTTCGGAGCATATTTGTATGCATATTTTTAGATTTTTAAATGCATAATTATCCTAAGCCTACTGATAAGTTACGTCATAACTAACTAGTAAATTACAACCATAATGATACAAAATAGGTTTTCAATTGTAGTATTATAAAACTAATTTAAAACTACGAAAAATGTTTCAAAAAATTAAAACCTCAACGAACTGATTGAGCTTACATTTTTAGGACCTTGGAAATTTTTTTTTGAAACTTTAGAAATAGCACCAGTTCCATTTAAAAATTTCGATGTTGTTATAAACTATTAAAGTGTCCTTTAACATGAAGTATTTGGTCTACCGATTGGACAAAGCTTGTTTCTCACTTAACATGAATATAATTTCGCTTAGGCCTTTTGCCCCTCCCTATGATTTTCTACTTTTTAAATTACTTTAGTTCTTATTGTTATGCAGATTTTTAATTTTCTTGTCGGTTGCCGGGAACTACATTGGCTTTTCTTACAATTTCTTAAATTTAAAAGTATTTAATTTTCTCTTATTCATTAAAGAATATGAGAATGAATGATTTGAATATGATCTCAAAATGTTTAAATACTGATTATGAACAAAATGCATTGTGACCAATTCAGCCTATTAAACTACCTCCATTTTTTTTAAATTACTTCCTCTGATAATGACAACTTAAAATTTAATTACCTTCAATATATTTGAATAATAAAAAGCAATTATAAAAGTGCGGGATTAAGTGCTGTATTATACACGTCGGGTATTGCAAACTAGTCATTGTGAAAAAAATAAATGTAAATAAAATGATGTTTAAACTCGATTAGAAACATTTTTTGGATTTTACATCCCTTCAGAGGTTATCATAGGGTAAACATCGAGATACTTCAATGGAAAAACTTCGTTTTTTGTTCAATAGCTTATATTTCATGAACTTAGTCGATTAATGTCAACCATTTTTTCAAATCTAAGTCGAGTTTACAAATCTCTTTCGAATTTGGCGGATTTCGGAAGGAAGTTTGAAACTAAATGGAAACGCCGGAAAGGATATCAGAGGAAATCTTTCTTAAATTTATTTAGGACTTAACCTTTTATTCATTCTTGCTGTGAACTTCAGGGGAAGATAAAATTAAATTGTATATAAATCTTTATTTTTTAAGTTAAATTATCAGGAACCTGTAAAGTGTTATTACATTTTTTAAATACAGCAAAATATTTCAGGTTTAATTATGTCAGATAAGAATCAGTTTATATTTCAACAAGAATTTCAATATTTTACTCACTGGTGTACTGATCTTATTTCTAAATATGCAATAATATTCCTTTATTAGTTTCACTAAAGGATCTAAACGGCACCAAAATTCGTATTCTCTCTGTGACTGAGCTTTGAAAGAAATCTCAGTTTTCAAAGAACTGAGAAAATACCTTGACTTTTAAAATATTTAAATAAGTTTTCCGCTAATGCTTCCAGATTGTCGGATTATATAATGACACTTGTCGTTATTGAAGTCACCGAAGACGATTCACTGATTTTGTCGATGTCGAAGTACTTGTCGCTGGTTTCGTCTCGTTTTTATTAAGAAAATGTCAGAGTCATTTTTTTCTTTTAGGAAAAATAGCCTTAAAGAATAGTAAAGTCAAAATAAAATTTGTTTATGGAATATGAAAAATCTACAATTTTTCAATACACAAAATATAAATTTTCTGAAACAAAAAAAAAACAAAATATGAAAAAATACTCACTTCTCAGTAATTTTAACACAAAATAAAATCAGCAGTTTTCCTTTATCCTGTACTTCTCTTGTAATAAATATTTCCTTTTATTAGAAATATCGAAGTTCCCCACATAGTATTTAGTAACACATACTATACAGTTTGTTACTTGTGTCACACTAGATTTGTAAGATATAATTTTAAATAAATTGAATATGTAGTTTTTACCCCGATTTTATAAAAAAATTAGTTTTTCTATTCTTGCTAATATTCATCTGTTTGTTTGCCCAACATACAACTTACACACATACGTACACAGTCCTGGCATGCTATATACTCCGTGGTTTTCCAATTTTATATTATCTTTTGGATTTCTAAGAAGTCTAACAATGGTTGTCTGTGGCTTATGAATTGTTTGTATATTGTATTGTGATCCAGCATTCAAATATCTGTCAGTATGTCTTGGTTTTCTATGAACGGTGTATTCAATGTGTCTATTGTCCCGTTTTGTAAGCAGGGCGTCTAAAAATAGTAGTTTGTTGTTTTTCTCTAGCTCTAGCGTAAATTGTATTTTAGGATGTATTGAATTTACGTGAGTTATAAAATTGTCAAGTTCTACATTGCCGTGTTGCATGTAGTGTAGTGTGTATGATAAATATGTCATCCACGTAACGAAGCCGAATTTTGGGATTTAGATTTGCTTTATCAAGAGCTTCTTTCTCCAAGTATATCATAAATAGATCGGCCACCACTGGTGGTAGTGAGGATCTCATTAGAGCTCTGTCTATTTGTTTGCTATTTGTGCTCTGACAGTTGTATTATATGGGCCGAAAAATCCTCGTTCATAGTAATCTTGTCCAGTGCTCGGGAATGCTAGAATACAACGATTTAACATCTAGGCTTGCTATGATGTCTTTTTTTTCAAGAATTACGTCTCGTATAATTCGGATAAAATGCTTTGAATTTTTTACGTATGAGTCAGCTTTTTCCACAGTCGGTTGCATAATATTCGCAAGGTATTTTTCTAGTTTTTGTAAAATCGAATTAAAAGCACTAACAACATGTCTGATGGGCACCCCTGGTTTGTGCATTTTTGGTAAACCGTGGAATTTAGGGCACCTGCTGGACTTTTTTCGTGGTATGATTGTTTGTTGTATTTCTATGTTTTCAGTTTCACTCATATCGGTTTAGCGTTTTCAAAATAAAGTTTTTTTTAACTTTTTTGTACTCCTTAAAAAGTAAATATAATGTCGGTTCGAAAGATCCTTCTTTCACTTGAACGACTCTTAAGCTATAAGAAGTATTGTATTAAAACAAATTAAAATAGTTTTCTAACCCCATATAGGACTCTAATTGAAACTTTTTCGTTTTTATTCTTAGCTCATCCCTATTATGTATGCCAAATTTTAGTCTGCTAGCACCTTTTGAAACACCGTAGCGTTCTAAATAAATGAGTATTAAAATTAGTAACTCTTCTTTGAAGCACAAGGAGGCAGAAAACTAGATTTTTGATATTTTTAAACTATGAAACTCTGTAGTAAGTAAAAGGAAATTTTAGGCAAATATAAATGCGTAACAATTTTTATTTGGACTTGCTTTGTAATATCATAACTAGAATATGCTTTCATTTTTTAAGATGACTGACTGGTAGACCACTGCACTTAATTTTGGAATTTTATGCAGCATGTAAAGCAAGCTTTTTAAATTTTGTTCAAAGCTTTTATTTTTTTCATCACAATAATGGCAACTTAATAATTCAAATCAAAGAAAATTTGCAACTTTTAACTGTGGTTATCATAAACTTTCTAGTGGTAGTTTTAATGGAAGATTAGTTTTCAAACAAATCAAGTAATACACAGGATTCTCGTTTCAAATTTAGCAGCAATGCGTAGGCAGTAAGTGGAGGAACTTTTCCATTTAAACTTTAAATTGAAAAATAGAACTAAGTTTGTTTCTGCCATACCTTGAGGAACTTTATGTAATATTGACACAAATTAGATGTGCTTTCTCGAGTGTGTAATTTAAACTAGGGTATATTGCGCTGTTTAACGTTGCATACCTTAAAGTTCAGTTTCAGTTGGTTCGAGTTGAGAACAAAAATGATTCTCTCGAGCGTAAAATTACTGTTCATAAAATATGCAAGTAATTTAACGCAAGTTGTTTATAGCACCGTTACTTTAAGACGTACAGATCCTTTTAACTTTTTTTTGAACTGCAGTTGTCACAAATGGCAACTAAAACTAACTGCAATTCATATAGAAAGAAATTCATCTCATTCCCGTAATAATGCAGCTGCCCATGTAAACTAGAGTCTATAATTATTTGCTTATGCAATTTTTAAATTCCTCGTAAAGGAACATATTGTAATCGTAAAAAAACACCCTCAGAGATTTTTTCAGATCTTCACGTTTCTGTCCGTTCGTGGCATAGCTGAAAATCTACTTAATCAATCGACTTCAAATTTTGATGAAAAATTAAAGGTAATATGGGGATGATATGGTAAAATTTTGGTAAAAATGCAGTATGGCGAAACAAAATGGCTACTTATCATAAAAATTAAGAGTGATATGGGATGAACTGGTAAAATAAGCCAAGATTGTTCAACAAAATGGTGGCCTAATAAAATTTTTTGAAAAATCAGTGCAAAACAATCTACTTTATCGGTTTTGCACAAAAATCGAGTGTTATATAATGACATATTGGTAAAAGTTTTGATACGAATTCAAGATGGTGTAACAAAATGGCGGTGTAATTAAATATTTATAAAATCGATTTGAAAAACTATTTAGATTAATTTTAAATTTTACCCAAAAAACAAATGTGATAATGAAATTTTGCCCAACAATCAAGGATGAACTAGCAAAATTTTGTCAATTATATTATGTCTAAACAATCGCGGCCTAATTCAATGTTTTTTACCTTAAATTTTGCACAAAAGTCAAGTGTGGCGGAGTGGCAAAAAAGTAAACCGTTGTTGACGAGCTATTATGGCGAAATAAAAATGCTGCTGAATATTAGTATCAAAAAAATACTTATCCAATTAACTTGAAAATTTACGAAAAATCAAGTGTGAAATAAGGATGACCTAATAAAGTTTTGTCAATTCTAGATGGAAACACAAAATGGCGGCCTAATTAATGCGTAAAAAGACGGTAAAATGTCACATACTAGACTAAACCTTTTCTATATGTGAAAATAATAAATGTCATAATGGATTTCTTTTATAGATTATGTAATTAAACTTACAAAAAATATAAAAGTGATATAAATATTAAAATAAAAATACAATATTAACAAATAAAAAGGTAAATTTAAAAAATGTTATCCTGGAGTATCAAAGCAGAGGTTTTATTTAAATAGGTATGGTAAGTGAATAAAGAATGAGAAAATACCCAGCGAATAGAGTGAGAGCGTTATTTGCCCTATCCATATAAAGGGGATAAGCTAACCTGTCAAAATTGTAGAGGCATATCGCTGCTGTGCACGGCATATAAAATCTTGAGAGGAATGATAAAGCAGAAACTGGAAGCTTACTCGGAAGACATCAATGGAGAATATCAGTCAGGTTTCCGACGGGGACAATCAACTGTGGTCCAACTGCACACAGAAGAGCGGCTGACAAATGCTGGGAATTTGACGTGGAGATCTACCAGCTATTTGTAGACCTCAAACAGGCATATGACCAGGCATCACCTAAGTTGGTAAGAATGATCCGGGCCATAATGAAGAAAACAATGTCGGGTCAAGGTCGCGGGAACACTTACAGAACGTTTTGAAATTGCAAGCAACAGCTAGGGAACTCGGATTACGCGTCAGAGGGGGAAGACAAAGCTAATAGCGCAGAGGCGAAGGCCAAGAGATATACTAGGACAAAACATAGAATTAGAAACCTACAGTTTTGAAGTGGTGGAGCAATTTAAATACTTATGATCTGCCATTATATCAACAAATGATGAAACTGTAGAAATACAAGAGATAGTTGCAGCATGAAACGGCACCTTCTTTTCTCTCGTGCCTGAGATGAGATCACGATATGTCCACACAAACACCAAGCTGCGACTCTATAAAACACTTTTATGCTCTATGGTGACATATAGAAGCGAAAGCTTAACGTTGAGCGGTTGGACCTTAGACTTACTGAATATGTTTGAGCGAAAAATCCTTAGAAATATCTACGGACCATCGAATGATGGGGGAATTTGGAGAAACAATTATAACCATGAATTATACCAACTCTATAAAGAACCCAAATTATCCCAATTCATTAGAATTAAACGTTTGCAATTGGCCGGCCAGGTCCAACGAATGCCAGCAGAGCGAATCCCAAAGAAGGTCCTTGACACACGACCAGAGTTCGGAGATTGATAGGAAAACCCAGGTTACGATGAGAAGTGGCGTATCACAGGATGCCTAAGAAATGCTCAACCTCAGAAATTGGAGGAGAGCAGCAACAGATCGAGACGCATAGAAAGGGAAAATAGATGGGGCCAAGACTCAATTTGGCTTGTAGCGCCAAAGAAGGAGTGAATGAATGCCTTTATGTATGTATATTAAATCTGAACAATAAAAGTTGTGGATATGAAAAACGTCTATTTGTCTCAATCTGAAAGATTGTTAGATTTGCAAATTAATCAATCAATATAACTATTCAAGAGAATGTTGACCGGAGCCAAATTTTGGGCTTTAGATTTACTTTCCCAAGAGCTTCTTTCTCGAAGTATATCATAAATAGATTGGCCACTCACTGGAGCTCCGTCTATTTGTTTGTACATTTGTTTGTACCGTTAAATGAGAAATAAGTATTTTTTAAACGATACTCTGACCCGTTCATAGCAATCTTGTCCAGTGGCTTAACAAAAACGATATATACAAAGTAAGTATAACCAAAAATAAAGTTTAAAAAAATCGGTAAATTGGCCTTTATCCAGAATATTCCTTTGCATAAATTATAAAATTAAGAGAGTTTTATTAAAAGGTAAATTCTTAGTATTTGGGTACAAAAATAAGTAAAGCCTTTTTGACAGATCTTTCCTCATAATGAACTCTTCACATTATCTAGACAATTGACACAAATTTATAATTATATGATGAGTAAATTTATTAGCAAATAACTGTGTTACATGTGCGTAGGGAAATTCTTTACGAGGAAAGTTCCGGGGTAAAGTAACTTTACCGATTTTTTAGTCAAAATTCGACATTCATACCTTCCACGATCTCGACCGTTGAAAAAGAAAATCTGTAAATTTTTTTGATCCATCGGATTCCTACCAATATTTTACTATAGATAGAAACTTGAGTTTTAGACATAATTTAAAATAAATTCGATAAGAAGTTTTTATATTGACACACACAGCTATTTTGTTACGTCATGTTGAAATCGTATCACACATTTACCAGTTTATTTCTATATCACTGAATCCTTGAACAAATTTGAAACTAGCGTAAAAAGAAGCTTTTTGAGTTTGATTTTTTAAATATTATATTAGACCGCCATTTTGTTTTCCCATATTAGATTCATACCAAAATTTTACCAGTTCATTTCTATGTAACCCTTGATTTTTATGAAAAATTTGAGGCAAATTATAGAACAAATTTTTTTTGTAATAATTTTCTTTTACGTTTCACTAGGCTGTCATTTTAATCCGACGTATTGGATTTTTACCAAAATACTGCCAAGTCATCTTCATATGACCCTAAATTTTTTGTCTAAATTTGAACTCAATCTAGTAAGTGGTTTTTCAAACCATACTGCGAACTGACAGCCATACAGACAGACCGACAGACGGAAGGACGGACGGAATCGATAAAACATATTTTTTGGCATCTAAAGGCGCTAAAATATGAAGATATGTAAAACTTAAATTAGTACTACAATTTTATTAGTTCATCTCTATACGAGAATTAGTTATAGCACAAAATTTTAAGTCAATTTATTAAGTAGTTTTTCAGACCGAATTATTAAATATTTTATTAAGCCGCCAATTCGTTAATTCATCTTGGAATCTTATCAAAATATTACCAGTTAATTTCTACATAATACTTGATTATTTTCGTGCAAAATGTAAAATAAATCGGATAAATAGTTTTTCAGTAATATTTATTTTGACATCTCCCTAGGCTGCCATTATGTTTCGCTATATTGGATTTTTACCAAAACGTTACCAGGTCATCGCCATATGACCTTTAGTTTTTGACCATAATTTGAAATCAATCGGATAAGACAGACAGACAGACGGAATTGAGAAAACACGTTTTTCGTCATCTAAGGTCTCTGAAACGTAAAAACCTAAAAAAATCTCTGAGGGTGATTTGTTTCATGATTACAATACTTCATTTTTACGATGTACGTTACGATATACCTATCATCAGTGCAAACGAAAAAATGTTCTTTTTATTTTAAGAAATTAAAAAACATTATATCAAACATAAATCGTAGTAATTTGGTCTTGATTTTAATAGGCCCTTCTCTAATTTTTAGTACAATTTGGCACCGTCGTGTCATAGACAGTTAATTGTTGAGTTTATCGGCCACATTTATCTCAATGTCCCCACCAACTGATAAATAGTTAAAAACGTTGTCTTTTGCTTTAACGTAAACTTGAGACGAGGCCAAATATGCTCTATAGAGTTACAGTCTGAAGACTTTAGTGGCCAAACCATTCTGGTAATTCCATTTGCTCCCAAAATTTCATTTTCTACCGTCAGCTAAAATACAATCCTTGCCGAAGTTTTTGAGCAAATAGAATCACTATTGATATAAGACATTGGTTGCGTTAAGTAGCTACCTTAATTGTGGTTTGACAGATGAAGTATTCGGTATTCCCGCATAGTAACCTCAAATATTGTAACGCTACCTCCACCACAAGATTGACAAGAGCTCATATTGTCTTCAGTCTATTCAGGACTCCTTCAGACTAAGATTCGTTCATCGGAGTGATTCATGCTAATTTTTTATTCATCCACAAATATACACTTTGTCCAGTTGGCCAAGTTCCACTGACTGTGTCTTGTCCTCACAGAGCACATTTCGCTCGACGTCTTGATCTAAATGGTAATCCTGTACAACGAAAACTCCTTGAAAGGATACCATGACTAAACAAACTTCAGAAGAAGGAAAAAATTAAGACAGATTAGGAGTTTTATTGTAAAAGTCACAAAAAAATGCAGCACCATTGTATAATAATATGTCTTATTTACATAATGGTAACACACATCCTTTTTCTTGATAGAATGGTGAACGCAAATATTGCTCAATGTCGAGTTACGTAAACAGTTCAAAATGGCGCCATTTAACCATTTTTTAACATTTTTTCAGTAAGTTTGCTGTGGGACCACTCCGGCAAACACCTTAATATTCCCTAAGATCTTCAATCAAACTGGTCAAACCATCGCGGAGTAACCGATGTACATAAAAATTTTGTTAAAAATAGTTTAAAGTCGCACACAATAACAAAGAAAACAATTTAATTTCGCTATAAAGTTTTCGTCAGGAAAGAAAGTTCGTTGTTTTTTAAAATGTTAAGTTTCTAGACTTTTTGTGCTTATAAAAGCGGATTTTGTGTATTATCTTTTTTTAAAAGGAACTTTAGGGATGAACAGCGTCTTGTTTACGGATTAATTTATGGAAAAACTCTGGAAAGTTTTAATAGTTTCAAAAGTCTATTTACATAATCCGTTGCGACGTAATGAAAACTTGATATAATATTCTGAGTGCTCCTTAAGGGCATTTCCCGCAAAAGTGATAAAGATTATTTAAATTACATTATTTGAATTTAGAAAGATGATTTTCATTATCTAATCAAAATTATTGTTTTATTCTAATGGCCACGGAGATAGCGGGAGTTTTGGTGTCTCATTCCACCAAAGAAGTTTTTTATACAAATGAGTGTCCTATTGTTGCTGTCAGCTACTCAAGTATAGATACGAAAAGTAGTGAAGCGCTTATACAAATCTGGAAAGTGTTAATATTATAAAATACGTTAATTTGATATACAAAATTTTGCATGAAATGCTTACTGCAACTTCACAAAACCTAGGCAGAATCCGCGAAAATTATTTTACCAGCACTTAAAACTTCGAATGAAAGAAAAGAGTACGTTATTATGATTATTTTAGGAGCCATGATTACTTCACATTATAAACGCTTTGGACCCTAGGTTGCCAAATCTGCGTTTTATTAGTGCAACCCACTAAGAAAACTAAAAATCATAAAATCTAATTCACATGGATGAATAAAATGAATTTGTGATAAAAGATATTAAAATTATGTATTTCGTCTATAGTATGTGTGTTTAAAAAAAGGAGAATCGGATTTCAAAAATTAAGGATTTGTTTCTAAAGATCTGTAACAAAAATTTCTTAAGGCAAAATATGGCAAACAAACAAAACTATGCTTTATTGTCTCAGGAAAATGTTACAATTTTATGGACAAAGCGAAATTTGCCTTAGAACAAAAAAAAAACAAAACAATGGAAAAATGAAATATTAATCGAAAAAAAATCATATTTTTCGATAGGTCAATGCAAATACATAAATTGTAAATATAACATTCGTTATATCCGTAATATTGCCGTAAAGCGGTTAATGAATCCAGGTGATCTTAAAAAAGGAAATGGGGCAAGTTTTGTTTACCTGAAATGGGTTATTTGGAAAAAAAATATTTGAGTGCCTTCTAGAAGCCCTTCTTAACAACGGAAATGAAAAATTTTTCTGCGGAAATGCGTCATTTCCATTATACACCCCCTTTTTTTTTTTTAATTTAGAAGCTTGCGGGATCTTGGAGCGAATAGGGGTGCTGGGTGGGGTAAAAATACTTTAAAGGGAAAAGAAATCTTTTCTAGAAGTGTTTCTTAACAACGGAAATGAAAAAATTTATTGCAGAAACGCGTTATTTTCATTTTCATACACAGTTTAGTATACCTGAAATCAGTTACATGAAAACTTTGCTTGGCATCTCATCCCAAATGCTTTCCCAAGCACCAAAATGCCAAAATGTTACTGCGGAAATTTGTCGTTTTAATTTTCCGACAAAATTTTGTATAGTTTAGTTTACCTGAAATCAGTTACATAAAAAAGAAGCTTTGATTTATATTCTAAACTTTTTCCTCAAGATAAAAATGTAAAAATTTGTCTGCGGAAATCTGTCATTTACATTTTTCACGGAAATTTTGAGCGCTTTTCCAGGGCGCGGCACGAAACATTAGTATTCAGTTTTTCACAAAATGAAGTGAGGGCACGATTGCGGAATGTAAAAATAACGGCTGAACGCATCGTATTGTCAGCGACATTTTATACCCGTATACGTGACAGCCCGAAATATTTTTTAGATAATCTCAATAATTTGTCTGAGTTACGAAGTTTCATATAAGTATCTGTCTGCATATCTTTGAGAACTTCAAGGAATATAAACAAAGAAGGATGATCCTTTCTTGAGTCAGGCAATCGAACAAATATATACGAGCATTCCGCAATAATGCCATCGATTATTTTGCCTCCATCCGCAATCATGCCTTCGTTTTCGTTACTTAAAAAATGTAGAAGAATTTAGAATGTAAATCAAAGTTTTTTTTTGTGTAACTGATTTTAGATATTCTAAACTATACAAAATTTCCGCAGAAAATGAAAATGACAAATTTCCGCAGACACATTTTAACATTTTCGTGCTTGGGAAAGAGTTTGGGATGAGATGCAATGCAAAGTTTTCATGTAACTGATTTCAGGTATACTAAACTGTGCAGAACGGAAATGACGCATTTCCGCAGCAAAATTCTTATTTTCCGTTATTTAGAAAAGCTCCTAGAATATGTAAAACTAGATACTTTCCTTATAACCAATTTCAGGTAAACGAAACTTGAGCCAAGGAAATAAACAATACATATGCGATATAGTAATTAAAGTGTATTACAAAAAAAGAAAATGTATAACTATAATCTGATATGTAACAAAAATAATTAATGTTAACGGACTATCAGACAGTTTATTCCTTATAAAATATTTTCAAATGTTATAGAGCAACATGAAAAAACCCCAAAATATTAAAGAAAACAAGCAAACAAAAAACATTTTAATGAGATTGTAATAATATAATTAAATATAATATAATAAAGACATTATAAAAATCAAAAGTGGTCGAAATTTAAAAAACTAACTTGCAAAAAAAGTAATAACAGCATGAATAGTTTACGTGACCCCAAAGTTCCCCGAGGGATTGAAAAACCAAGTCCCAAAAATTGCTCTCCGTTTTATACAGGGCGAACAATTTAGAAAAAAACTGCAAAAGTTTTTCTATATGTTTCACTAGTGTTTTACGTTTGGCACTGTAGCGTCTGAATGGTTAACTCTAGGTGAATCAAGTGATAATACCAAAAAAACGTCCATGTTTCTCTAGAAATTAGCATAAAATTCAGTCCGATCGGAGTTAAGGATGAATTTTGAGAAATGTTTGAAATGTAGTGTGCCTGATATTTATTTGTTCGGCTTTAAGCCTTTGTAACGAGGTATTGGTAACTCTTCGGACAAAAACTACTAGGAAGATCAGAAGCTGTATCTTCCTTCTACAAGACCTGTAATAACATGTTTTTTGTTGGAAGTACAGAATTTGGATAAAATCGAGTTTCACCAAAACATGCAGTTTTTCGTCGTTTTTGAAGACAATAGCCTTTTTCAAGGCAGGCCGTGACGGATAGTTTTGATAGATAAACGTCAGAATAAACCCGTTGAAAAGACACTAAGTTTGTATGTAGGTCCAGATATTTGCAAATATCTTCTCGCTTAAAAGAATTTTAAACAGAATGTTGTATATCATATATATTATAGAGGAAGGGCTAAATTTAATATAGACAGAAAGTTTCAGTAAATCCAGTGAAATTTTAGAAGACGGTGTTTTAGCCAAAAGTTCTGGTTTGACCTGTGTACAGAAGCAAATTGTTTGAGAAAAGGCATGCATTAAAAAGTACGTTTTCAAGAAAGTTTATACTTATAGTATTATTTGTCTAGTTCAGTATAAATACTATATCAGTTATAGAAATATATACAAATGTACCCCTTACTCAAGTATCCAATTTCGTTCAATTTTATCGATGTTTGTCCCTAACAGATATATGTGTGTGTCTGTGTGTGTGTATTTAAACAAAATTTGCGCCACGATAACTTCAGAACGGCCAAACCGATTCGTTTCAAATTTGCATCGAAAATAATCTAGGTCAGTATCTTGGAAGGATATATTCGATATTTTTTTACAGAAAGATAAAGGTAAAAAAATCACATTTTGAGAACGCACAAACCGATAACAATCAAATTAAAAACACGCTAGGGAAACGTACTAATATTGAAACATTGTGGATGTCATTGGCGTAGAAACAATTTTTTTGGTTATATATATAAAAACAAACGTAATATTTCGAAAAAGGGCAATACAACAAAGTAGCATACAAAATACTGTTTGTCCAGACCTAAAAGGCTAACTCCCTAGAAACTCTTAAACGGGGAAACACCACAATTTTTATTAATGGGATCTGACATACATACAGGGTTTTCCCGTATATTTTTTCCTCCACCTAGAGAGTTTGTTTGAATAGATACGGAAATGTCGTAAATACAAAAGTTTTTATGAAGATTTAGAATATTATATCACTAGTGCGAAATTATATTGGAAATGTCAGATTTTGACAGGTTGTCAGTTTTTTTAAACGAAACACCCTGTATATTAAATTATATTCTTGAAGATCTTTTTTTTTTCTAATTTCAAATATATATATACTTTTAATATTCTGTCAATTAGTTTTGGATATATAAGCGTTTAAACATTAAAGACATGGTAAGGTAATTTGCAGTAAAACATAGTGAGCTATGGTCAAGACAATTGCAATGAACGATGCCTTTTTGACGTTTACCGGTCAGAAGTATCTATTTACGAGAATTTTTAATATCTAATACGTTGGACGATGTGTTATTCGGAAGAAGAGAAACTCGACATGATAGAATTATTTTATTTACATGGTAAAAATGCATCGATAGCTCGTAACGAATATCATAGACGGTTTCCAGCTAGATCAACACCGACTTGTAGGATAATATTAAACATCGCTAAACAATATTATTGGAAATTTGACATTTCCAATAATATTTTCGCACTTATGATATAATATTCTAAATCTTCATAAAAAACTCAACAACTTTTGTATTTACGACATTTCCGTATCTATTCAAATAAACTCTCTAGGTGGGTGGAAAAATATACGGCAAAACCCTGTACATAAGTACATACAAACATTCATTCACTTACCATTACTCTTTAAAGAAAACCACTGCTCCAGTAAACAATTTTTATCTGTTATTAATGATAGATGATGCTTAATGCCTAAATTGGCATACGTTTTAAATTTAGTTGATTTGTTAATTGGAAAATCAGCATAGATGAATAAACCAATCAGACATTGGTTGAAAATCCTAAAAAGCTGCGCTGCTACCCATAATGCATTCAAAACTGCCTGTAGCTAGAAAATAATAATACAAATTAAGCAAGCAATAAACAGCGACAAGCAAAATTGGCTTCCGTGCCTCAAAATTTGAAAGTGAACATTATTCATCAGAGCGTTAGAAAATATCAATATTATCCTTTTCCTAATAATTTAATAAAATTTTTTTTGTGGTAGAATGTATATTGGGGATGAACGATGTTGCAAAGAGACCAATTTTTTAAAATCGAGTTTACTAGAATCAATTCTGAAAAAAAAATCGCAGTCAAATATCGATCTGTTTAAAGATCAATCTTTTTTCTTACATTCCTAAGCCTATTTAGAAAAAATGAGATAATGCGAATGAATTTTTTGTCGTTTACTTCTGTGTCGTAGGACGCTATCTTATTTTAATAACGTCAGACCAAATTCAAGTTATCTATAGATTCGTGATATTTTTGTCAATCACACTTTGAAATACACAGCTGAAAAAATTAGCAAAACATTTCTTTAAACATTCAAGTTTTGAAATGTTATCGATATATAGATAAAGCATTCAATTTTTAAATAAAATACAATTCCTAATAAGAAAAACATAAACGCAAAATTCAACTATTCATTTATTGCTAGGTTCAATGTCAAACATTAAAGAAAAAACAAGGTGGTGATGCAAGCATTTCGTGTCTACAACGTAGTGTTATTTAATTTTATTAGAAGTTCAGTATTTCGTGTATCCTCCAAGAGCTCGAATAACTTCAAGATACCGCTTTGGCATACTTTAGATAGTTCTTTTTGAATATGTTTTCTCGTTCTTCAACTGAACCTTACTGGGGTGCATTTGGGTGCCTCCTAATACGTACATCTTATAAATCTCAGACGTGTTCGATGGGATTAAGATCTGGACTCATCGGATGCCAGTCTATGTTTTTGAATACCCAGATCGCGGCTTACTATAACTTAAGCTGTGCTTCGATCGTGCATGAAGTCCATGGTAGTTCTTGCATATGTGCTCAAGCATTGTTCTGCCTTAGGATAAAATCTGAGCCCACACCAGATGTATCAGTCTCTACATATTCCTCAAGCACAGATGAACACAAGATTGATTGTTTGTCCAATTGTGATTCCGACCCAGACCATTATGAAACTTGCACCAAAATGGCAGCAGGACTTTTGTTATTCTTAGCAACTGAGTAGTAGTTTAGTTACATGATATGTTATTTATTTAAATACTTTTTCAACATTAAATAAAATTATGGTAATTTTCTAAACAATTCAACTAATATTGGATATTCTCCTTACAATTAGACTAACTAGAATGGTTTCGTGGTAAAACTTTTCACAAGCCCGTTTAGGTTCCGAATGCAAAAATTTCATTAGTTCTTTAGCAAATAAATTTTAAATTTATCCTATAACGTTAACTCGAATTTTCTGAGCTACGTCATGTAGATCCAATACAAAAGAGCAATGACAAAGTGCTTATCATACTGTAGAAGCACATACGACCTATGATTTTGCTTTTGATGGAGTTTCAATTCTTTTCAAAAATGTAAGAATGAAGGAGAAAAGTCAAAGGGAAGTTATTGAAAGAGCGTCAGCACACGTTATAGTAGAAAAAATATGTTCATTTTTTCATCCTTTGCTCGTGTGTAAGTAACTGCTGCTGAAACAATGTAATTAGTGAGACAAAAGTATAAAAAGCTACATATTTATTAAAATAAATAAAAAGTTTTTAATTATTCAAAATAAAATTAATTGTATATAAGATGATTCTAATTATGGTTTTTGAATTATAATAAAATATACTTTTAGGCAGTGAAATTAAGTTAATATTTGTTTAAATATTCTCACCAAGACTTCTGTTGGGAGACTCTTGGAGTTGGAATTTGGAGCTGACATTTCTCCAGTCCAGGTAGCCACCTGGGTGTCCGGCTGAATAGTAGAGGCAAATGAGACCAAAAGCTTAGGTCAAGTAAAATGTGCTGACATTTACCAATTGTAAAGAAAGCTATTTGTTTTACTGCTTCAATTTGAAAAACCTATTATAAATAATATAACTGCATTTATTTAGTTCTTTCTCTTATATACTAGCCGTCGAGCTGAAAAGATCGAAAAATCCATTGAAGCCAAAATTACGAATTTTTAAATATATAAAATTTAATAATTAAAATAATTCAACTTTGCGTAAATAAATAAATAAAAACATTAATTACCTAGCTCATATTCGATCACCGTAATACAAATATGCTTAAAACCTCCTAACAGGATCACCCTTTTTTGCTGGCTTTAGGTACTTGGCCTCAGTTTAATACTCAAAAGAACGAATACCCCTGACTTTAAAAGGTAGGCAACTTCTATTACAATAAAAAGACTAAGATGTTATAATATATTTCATTATTACAGTAGTTAATAATCTAAAAATTTTTAGAAGTTACCCCTTAATCATCTTTTTCAAATTTAGGTTTTTGATATTTGATATGAAAGGAACTGGCAGAAATCAGGTTATAAGTATTGTCGGACTCAAAACTCTATTGGCACTTGATCATAAACAGAGCAAGCAAGTAAACTAAAGATGAGGGAAAGTAAAACGCCAAACAGTACTTGATCAATTTAATTTGTTTTAATGAAATAGAATATTTATGCGTCCGCAGCCCAACCCACTACTGCGGCGGTTTGTCAAAATTGGTGACTTATTCGGCGTAGTATATATGTTTTCTTGAGTTTTCGTTATAAGCTTCATGACTGAGTGGTAGGGTTCTTGGCCTACATCGCACGGCATGTGTGTTCGAATCCTGGTTCGATTACTATTTTCTCAGTTTTTTTGTACTAGTTGTGTTGTAGTCTCTGGAATAAAACTTGTTTTTCCGATTTAAACAATTTCCATAAAGCTGTAAAAAGACACATTATGTCCAAGGCGCATTTACAGGCCGTCATAAAAGAAAAAATCTTCGGCAAAACCAGAAACACGCCCTTAATAACCAGTTGGAAATTAGTCACCGCCAACACAATGAACTACTCAATAAAAATAGGCAAATATTAAGAAAACTTATCGATGTTGTTTGTTTTCTCGTACAGCACGAATTGGGATTTAGAGGTCATGACGAAACAAGAGTTTCTTCAAATAGAGGAAATTTTCAAGATTTACTTAGTTTAATGGCTAAATATGATGATTGCTTAAAAAATCATTTAGAGCAGTCTAGCGTTTTTCGTGGAACGTCGAATCGAATCCAGAATGATTAAATTTCCGCTGGTGCAACCATTATTCTAAAAAAAATTAAGCAGGAGATTGGCGAGGCGCGGTTCATTGCTATTGTTCTGGACGAAACAACTGATATCACTAATTTTAGCCAATTATCTATAGTAATACGCTATGTCAAAATAGACGGAAGTATTCAAGAGAGATTTTTAGGTTTTAAGAATGTGTCCGAAAATCGTACAGCAGATGCATTATATACCGTAGTTTATAACATTACTAAAGAAATTAATGCAGAGAAAAAATTAGTTGCTCAAAGCTATGATGGAGCTGCAATTATGGCAGGACAATTGAATCGCTTATTTATGAAAGGCCTCTTGTCATAAAATCTAAATTTTCGGTAAACAATGAAAAACTGTGTATTTCTTAAACATTGTAAAAAAAAATATTTTAAAATTTTTACTACGATTTTAGATATCCTCAGAACTGTGAATTATTTTGTTTGGAATTTTTTAAAATCATTTGAACCTTTTTTTTGATTTTTTAAAGGTCATTGACAGGAGGCCTTTCATAAACAAAGGTGAAAAAATATATAGTACAGTAATTTTCTTCTAGTAAATGTTATTTTAAATTTTAAAAAAACATGTTTATTTACAATATGTTTTAATGAAACAAAATACACTTGAAGTGCGTATACATAATATGTAAATAAATACATTTTTTATTAGTCAAAATAACAATACACAACAATCTGAAACTACAAAGGTAAAAGTAAACTTCGGTTGTTAAATTTTCTTTTAGTCTTTCTTTTTAGTCGGCCACTCTACTAACTCGTCATAAAACCAGTTATGTTCACTTAGTATGTATTGTAAAACTTTTCTCAAGTCTTTAATTTTTTCTTCGCGGATTGGTCTTTTTCCGTCGTATGCTTTTTGTGTTGGTAAACTGATCACATCTGATTTGCCGGAACTAAGGTGGAACGTTTTCCTCTGAATCCCATCAATGAAGTCAGATGCTGAAACTTCCCCTTTTCTTGAGCTGTCAAAAATAAACTCATGGTATACTGATACAGCAAACATGTCCCTTTTTCCTTTTTTTTCTTTTTTACTTTCTTCAGAAGCTGTAGTTTTTTTGTAAAATTGAGGCCACCACTTTTGGAAATCCAAAATATCTTTTGTTTCAACAAGATCAACCATAAATTTTCCCCGTTTTGTCGAGGACAAAATCATAGATGTAACTTCTTTTATAGTGAGGTACTACACTACTACTACGTGTTTCCTCAATTTTTTTTTCACTAGACCAAAATCTCTGTCACAAGGTAAATAAGAATGACCTCTGATTGGTAACCTGTAGACTACTTTTTTAAATCTACCACTGTCAGTAAGAGACATTAAGAATCTTATCATAGCATGATTTTTGTTTTGCCCGGTACAGTTGTCACTATACAGGTAAAGTTCATCAACAGGTACTGGGGACATTGTCATTAATGTATCTCAGTAAAAATGTGCATACTTCATTACTCCCCTTTTGTGCAACCCCTTCGTGATACAAATAGAAACATGCAGTCTCTTCCTTGGCATTATGTACACCAAAAGGCAAAACGGACAGTTGTCTGAGATAGTACATCTCTTGAATAGGGATTGTCGGTAGCGAGATGTTTTGCATGTAGTCAAAACATAAAAGGATTGCATTTTCATGGGTTTTACAGTACTCTTTAGTATTACGCAAACTGTTATACAATTTATTACTCCTTCTTTTGTGGACAACGAGCTCTGCAGCTGCTACTCTTTTTGCAGTGTCATTGAGCTGTGGGTTTTTAAGTTTTACACTGAACTGCTCACACTCGCAGCACGTATCGATTTGAGGCCTACCAAAACGATAATCGAAATGCTCCTTGTAAATTTTATAATAATAATTATATTTACAATCAGACTCAGTGAAACTGTATTTTTCTTTAAACAAAGAATGCATTATTTTAATGTCAAGCTTTGCGTCTAAGTACTTGATTTCCTTGGAAGCATAGTGACTAGTTTTCACAGGAAATGAATTAATGTGATCCCTAATCATGTCTTTAAAATCCTTTGGAAAAGTCTTGCGATTATTTTGTTGTCCCCTAAGATCTCTAGGGGAACGACCCATCAATAATAGATATTTTAGCCTTCTTACTCTTTTTTCACCAATACCATGCAGGCTTAAAAATGCTTTTTTACACACCCTTATTCTTGATTTTCCAACCATTACAAAAAAAATAAATGAACTTGCATGGTCCACAGAGTGACTGGGCCTGGGCTGCATTTCAGTTTCTCCATTATCTTCTGTAGGCCTAAGCCTAGAGCGTTTAGTCTTCACAGGAAGTGCTTCTATTAAGGACTGCAAAAACTGATCTTGTTCGTCTTTGCTATTAAATTTTCCACTTCTGTGTAGAATTTCAATTTGGTCATTTTCAGTTATTTTATTAAAACATTTCAGTCTGCACCTGGAAAAGAAACCTTAAATGATTACTAGTTTTTGAACAGGAAAAAACGCATGACTTTTCCTTTTAGGTCCCCACCAAATATAAATTTTAAATAAAGAGCCAAGATGAGTAGACTCCTGTCAAAAGTGAACTATTTAAGCAGAGCAATAATGTACTTACGTGCAGGGATTTCCTGTTTTCCGGGCTTCCACAATGTTTCCTTTATAGTTAACATACTCGTCTCCATGAATTCTAGCTTTCTTTATGCGATTGACTTTGTAGTTCATAGACCTACGAACACCTTTCTTACGCTTTTTACCGACTTCTAAATCAGCTTCATTAGCACTTTCTCCCTCAGTATCTGACATTATTTACTTTTCTAAGACAACAGAATACTTAAAAAATATATAAAATATTTCACATAAAACTAAACGGACACTTGCTTTCATAATGACAGTGTAAACATAAAGATAACCTCAAAATTCGGTGTAGCCATAACACTTTTAGTTATGAAAAGCCTCTTGTCCGCGACAAGAGGCATTTCATAAATAAACGCATTTTTAATATGCTCTTATAACAGTATTGGAACAACGGGACAAGAGACCTTTCATAAGCAAACCGTGTATTCATGCGTTAAGATGTCATTTTCACAAAAAAATGGATTTAGGAAAAAATGTGACAAGAGGCCTTTCATAAATAAGCGATTCAATTAGGGGGTCTGCAAGCTAAAGTTCGAGAAACTTTCCCAAGTGCTGTGTTTGTCCATTGTTTTGCTCATAAATTAAATTTAGTTTTATCCCAGTCCATCAATCACATTAAAGAGTGTAAAGTATTTTTCGTTACTTTAAGTAGCATGGCTGCTTTTTTTCCAAGTCAACAAAACGCACACAAGCTTTGGACTCCATTGTCCACAAACGATTGCCCAAAGTAGCTCCTACTAGGTGGAACTATAATGGAAGACTTGTGTTAACAGTATCTGAAAATCGTGAATCACTGATTGAACTATTTGAGAATATAATAGAAAATAATGAAGCGTGGGACTCACAAGCAATAAATAGTTTGAGGGGGTTTTTGGACTGTTTGAAACGAGATTTTAATTTTGATTATTTGTTGAACATATTTTCAGAAATATTTCCATTCTCGGACAATATTTTTAATATATTACAAACTAAAACAAATGATATTGCTTTTTGCCTAAAAAAAGTGGATGATTTTAAGTCCATGTTAAGCAAAAAAAGAGATGACTTTGACGTATTTTGGGAGAAAACGATGACGTTAAATGTAGAGGCACAACCCAAGCGTCTTCGAACAGACAAGGTGGGAGATCATACATCATACAGACGCCTCTTTTATGAAACAATCGATTAAATTCAGCAACAAATAAATTATAGATTTAACGGTTTAAATGATTTTAAATTTCTCGAGCTCTACAATTTTGATGCATTTAAAGGAAAAACTTTTCCAGAAGATGCGTTTAAATCTCTTCTTCTTCATTATGGCCGGTTCTTCGACCGAGTCTTACTGCGATCTGAACTAAAAGTGATTTACGAAACTGATGACATTAGCGCAAAAAATAACGCTAAGGAACTAATGCAATTTTTAAAAGACAAGGAGCTGGAAGATGCCTACACAGAAGTGTCGAAATTGTGTGAATTAGTATTGACAATACCTGCCACAAATTCTTCAGTAGAACGCAATTTTTCAACACTTAAACGTATAAAAAATTTCGTGAGAAATTCAACGGGGCAGGAGAGACTTTCTCATACATGGCTGTTGTCCATTGGAAATAAAGTTCTCCAAAATATGTCGGAGCATCGACGTTTTAATGAAGACGTTATTGACGAATTTGTAAAAAATGATCGAAGGATCGAATTACATTACAAATAGGTAAGTTTCTAAAAATTGCTTCCCTTTCTTAAAATTTCACCGCACGCCCCTGATTTAAGGATAATTTAACAAAGTTTAAATCCAAATAAGGAAAAAATGTTTTATTTAAATAACGCAAACTCTTTGTTATTGAATATTTGATATGAGTAGACAGGAAATTGAGAGACTTCGTGGCATTTTAGAAGATACTTTCTGAAATAATTTAAACTAGTGAACAAATCAACAGTTTTAATAAACAGTATATTGTGATTAAGGCATCATGATTCTTGGGATTTGATCATGTCTAACTGGAATTACTATGCGACGTTTCACCTTTGATTGCACAAGGCATCTTCAGGGATCTTTACTCCACGAGGTCTGAACACTGAATGAACTCGGAGAGATTCAGCCGGACCCTGACCCGGTGTTAAAAGCGGTTTCAATGTGTGTTGTAGACCCATATCTCTATTGAAGTTTTCTGTACGTTTAAAAATTTCGATAGAGTCTCTAATTTTTCGTTTCAAAAATCCTGGAACCTAGAACCTTGGTTTCTTTTGCATTTGTAATATGGCCAGTGTTATGCTATAGCAGTTTGAGCATTTTGTTTATTTTTATTACATCGTTCATGTTCCTTAATTCTAGTTGATATTGAGCGTCCTGTTTCTCTCACATACACTCCCCCACAGGAGCAAGGAATTGCATATACTCCTTCTGTTTGAAAAGGTATGTATGTTGACCGCCGAAGTAATCGTCCTATTTTGATTTTGTCTGTAGTGCCCAATACTAGCGATGCGCCGAAAAGAAAATATTGAGGGAGGAACTGACAACTAAAAAACAAAAAGTTTGCACTGGCTTGCTAGTATAATTCATATTTTATTTCCTATGAATTGAAATAATGCCAGTATAAGATACAATTTTGCCAACAGACTAAAATACTGCGGGAGACTCTCCCCCCCTATATGTCCTTCCCTGACAACACTATCTATCGGTGGCACCTTATCATTTTTCTTTCGCAGAGACGGATTACTATATCTTTTAATTGAACGCGTAATACCTTCAGGACAATAGTCATTCCCTCTCAAAGTTTTGGCCAGTTTCGATGTTTCCGATGTTAGAGAATCTTGATCAGAAACCCAAATGGCTTCAAATTCTACTGAGTTAATAACTGAATTCTTTTATACTGGAAGGTGGTGGGAATTTGTATGTAAGTATTTATTCGTATGCGTCGTTTTCTATACACAGAATGTCCTTTCCTTTTTTAGGACAAATACATCTAAAAAGGGAATCGTTTCATTATATTCAGTTTCCACTGTGAATTTAATATTATAAAGTTGTTGATTATTGATTGATATATTCAAATATGTAGATGATACTTTTGTTGTTTGGCCACAATCTCCTCATATTTCAGGGCCACCTTAATCAACATGATAATAGTTAATTCAAAATTGATTTTATAGAATGATTCCCTTTCTAGATGTATTTGTTCAAAGAAAGGAAAATGGTACATTAGGACATTTTGTGTATAGAAAACCGATGAATACAAATAGATACTTAAATGCAAATTCTCACCAACATGCAGCACAAAATAAATCAATTATTAACTCACTAGTATTTAAAGCCATTTCGATTTCTGATCCAGATTCTCTAACACCGGAAACGTCGAAACCTCTGAGAGTGAATGGCTATTGCACTGAAGATATTACGCGTTCAATTAAAAGATAAAATTAAAGAATCTCTTGAAAATTACAAAGAATTAACAAGAAACATACAAACTTCAACGTAAGTACGGGTTACGGTCTACATCACACCTGGAAACCGATCTTAACACAGGGTCACGGTTCGGCTAGCACAAGCCGGGTATAAAAGCCCGGCTGAATCTTTCCGAACTCATTCAGTGTTCAAATCTCATGCAGTAAAAATCCCTGAAGATGCCTCGTGCAATCGAAGGCGAAACGTCGGACAGTAATTCTAATTTGACATGGTCTAATCCCAAGAACCATAATTTCTTAATTGACCAAAGCCGTGAAAGTTTCTGTTCTATGATAGCGTATTGTGATATGAAGATATGGCCCTTTTGTTCCGTATAAAGGAATCCTTCCAGCTACCAGATCCTTAGTAACTGTAAAAATAAATGATACTGCATGAAATGCCAAGGTATCAGTCACGTAAAAGATAATTTAATGTAAATTATAATAAAAAATAAAAATTGTAAAATAATATTTCTTCAAATGTAGTCTTAAATATTAGTTCCTGACATATTGGAGACAAGAATATAAACTAGTAAAACAAAATTTGAATTAAACTTTTTGAGGTGTAACCACATTTCACTGCCTGTAAAAGTCGATTGTTACAATCTACAAGTTAATCGTAACAATAATTTAATGTACACCAATATTTACCCAACAGGCAGCAAATTATATTCGCTAATATTAACTAGGAAACCTACACGTCAATGCGTATTGAAATATTTATGAATTAATTGGCAAACGCTAAAGGCCAAATGCATTATATTTGTTTCTAATTTATTTTAAAACAGACCATATAATTTGAATTATTTTTTTGAAACATTGGTGAGGGGTGAATTAGCTTTGCTAAATTAATTAGTAAATAATTAATTAGTATTTACCATTACCAATCATATTCCGGCACTGTTAAATTAAAAATGGTGATACATCAATTACAAACATATTTATATAAAGTATGCAGTTCAACTTGTAGGTGACTGTGCGTAGTGTTTCTCATTTACAAACTGCTTAAAAAATTACTCGGCACTCGGAAACTCCTCAGCCGATTTTTAAAAAATTAAAAAGATTCTGAAAGGCCAAAGTGGTCTTTGATAAAAATATTGGTTTTGTGTTATACAGGATGTGAAAAAAATATAATGTAAAAATGAAAAATTTTAACTCCCTGCACCTCGTGCAATAATTATTCTAGAAATTTCATAGGAATCACATTTAGATGCTTTGTTCGATATCTCGGGCCGTATTTGGCAGTTTTTAATTTTTTTTGTTTAGAAAAAAGTTACTGGGTATTTTCAAAAAGTCGGTATTTTTTAAGTTAAGAAATTTCTTCTTTTTTTATTTATTGTGGAAATGTCGGGTCTTTATTATCCCAGTAACTCTATACCCAGAAATAAAGAGGTTTTGCATTTTTTTGTTTAGAAAAAAAGTTACAGGGCATTTTCAAGTCTGTATTTTTTAAATAATTACAAATTTCTATAAGTTCTTACATTTAATATAAAATTTTCCGGACTTATTCCAGCTTTTCTATACACAGAAATATAGCGAATTTGCACTTTTTGTCTAGAAAAAAAAAGTACAAGGGATTCTCAAAAAGCGTGTATTTTTGCAATTACAAAAATTACAACTTACTTAATTACTTTCGGGACTTATTATCCTAGTTGGACAGTATGCCGGGACGGACAGCAGAACTTTTACGGGTACCTTCTCGATACTAAATTCTCAATTTAAATTTTTCACCTTTTTTTTGTAAGTTGTTTGTTTCATAATTGGAGTGTGTCCTATTTATTTCAAATTTGTACGGGGTTTTCCCGTATATTTTTCCACCCACCTAGAGAATTTATTTGAATAGGTACGGAAATGTCGTAAATACAAAAGTTGTTGGGTTTTTTATGAAGATTTAGAATATTATATCATAGGTGCGAAAATATTATTGGAAATGTCAAATTTTGACAGGTTGTCAGTTTTTTTAAATGAAACACCCTGTATATTAAATCATATTCTTGAAGACCTTTTTTTTCTAATTTCAAATATATATATATATATATATATATATATATATATATATATATATATATATGTATATATACTTTTAATATATTTTAATTATATTAAAAGTATATATATATATATATATATATATATATATATATATATATATATATACTTTTAATATATTTTGTCAATTAGTTTTGGATATATAAGCGTTTAAACATTAAAGTAATGGTAAGGTAATTTGTGCTAAAACATAGTGAGCCATGGTCAAGACAATTGCAATAAACGACGCCTCTTTGACGTTTACCGGTCAGAACTAATTATTTACGAGCATTTTTAATATCTAATACGTTGGACGATGGGTTATTCGGAAGAAGAGAAACTCCACATGATAGAATTATTTTATTTACGTGGTAAAAATGTATCGATAGCTCGTAACGAATATCGTAGACTGTTTCCAGATAGACCAACACCGACTTGTAGGACAATATTAAACATCGCTAAACAATTGAATGAAAGAAAAACACTTAAGCGAAAAGTTAGAATAGTGGAAAGAAACGCTGAAGAAGATTTAAATATTTTATTATATTTTGAAGGTAATTTTGAAACTTTTGTATTAAAATAATTTATTTATTTTATTTATTCTTGTTTTAGAAAATCCTGAGCGCTCAATTCCCGATGCAGCCACATTTTTTAACAAATCATGGCATAAAATCCATCCAGTTACACCGATTACACTTCTGCCAAGAAATAGAAAGACGTGTTATGATGAACCAACTAAATCTGTCCACTGGAGGCATGTTTAACCGGAAAAATAAGCATTTTTGGTCAAAAGAAAATCCGCGAGCTCTTCAGGCGGTCAAAATTCAGGGAAGAAGATCCCTACAGGTTTGGTGTGGCGTTCTTAACAATCATGTTACTGGACCTATATTTTTAAATGGGAATTTAACCGGACCAAGGTATCAGGAGTTATTAGAAAACGAAATCAAGGGGCATTTAGAACAACTACCTATTAATTCATATCTTAATTTGTTATGGCAACAAGATGGTGCCCCTCCTCATAATGTCCAGCCGGTCACCAATTTTTTAAATGACAGGTATCCATTTTGGATTGGAAGACATGGACCATTAAGATGGCCAGCAAACAGTCCCGATCAAGATATACTACAATAGGCCAAGAACCATCCAAGCTTTAGAGCAAAATATAGTCCAAACAATCGACGATTTAAACAACCAATCACCTCATTTTATCTACTCATCCATACACAGAAAATTTAGAAGAAATATTCTGAAATGCATTATAAACCAAGGAGGCTATATAGAAAACCAAAACTTAGTTGTTTAAGCTAATATTATTATTTACCTACTTTACATTATTGATTTTTTATGATATTGTTTCTTTCCCCTATTCTAACTTTTCGCTTAAGTGTTTTTCTTTCATTAAGTTGTTTAACGATGTTTAATATTATACTACGAGTCGGTGTTGGTCTATCTGGAAACCGTCTATGATATTCGTTACGAGCTATCGATACATTTTTACCATGTAAATAAAATAATTCTATCATGTCGAGTTTGTCTTCTTCCGAATAACCCATCGTCCAACGTATTAGACATTAAAAATGCTCGAAAATATATACTTCTGACCGGTAAACGTGAAAAAGGCGTCAATCATTGCTTTTGTCTTGACCATGGATCACTATGTTTTAGCGGAAATTACCTTTTCAATTCTTTAATGTTTAAACGCTTATATATCCAAAACTAATTGACAGAATATATTAAAAGTATATATATTTGAAATTATAAAAAAAAGATCTTCAAGAACGTGATTTAATATACAGGGTGTTTCATTTAAAAAAACTGACAACCTGTCAAAATTTGACATTTCCAATTATATTTTCGCACTTATGATATAATATTCTAAATTTTCATAAAAAACCCAATAACTTTTTTATTTACGACATTTCCGTATCTATTCAAATAAACTCTCTAGATGGGTGGAAAAATATACGGGAAAACCCTGTACATCATGCTGTTTTATTGATGCCTAAAATAAAAAAAAGGTTAGAATGATTTTTTTTTGTTTTTGACCTCTCTACGTTATGAAATAAAGCCCAGAAAAAAATAAAATCGAAATTTGTAGTTTTCAGTTTTTCTCGGATATCTCCCGAACTACTCGGAAAGTTTTTAAACAGAATATTTTCAGTCACATGATTGTACAACTTTGCATTAATTTAACCACCTCGTATCTTAAACACAAATTTAAAAAACACATTTTTGAAAATACGCTGAACAGGGTGATTCACTCTAAATAACCACCTTATTCAACTTTTATTCTTTCATTTTAGAAAAAAATGATACATACGAAAGTTGTAGGATTTATTAAGTAGTTTTTGACGCATGTCATTCTTTTCTCTGATAGAAGATAGATCTCTGAAGAAACAGTATGACATTCTAGGTTATTCCGTACGAAAAGATATTTAAATTTTAGTTCTCACTATCATCCATCTCAATTTATTAGTCTTTGGGACTATGCAGTGCAAATTCAATTCTGAAAGAAAGCAAGAAACTGACTTTAAAATCAAATGGATATTGTACTGAAGATCTCGGGGGTTCGATTAGATATTTTTATCTCGGACCTCAACCAGTATTGTATAATTAATCACAATTAGTGTAACTTTACCTTTTTTACAGATAAAAAATCGTTAAAATGTTTTAATAATTGTTTTAACACAAAAAACCTGGTTTGCTTTGCTATATCTGAATCATAAAAGTATTCGATTTTAAAACAGTAGTAAAACTGTAATTAGTCCTAGCAAATACCCAGTAATATATATATATATATATATATATATATATATATATATATATATATATATATATATATATATATATATATATATATATATATATATATATATATATATATATATATATATATATATATATATATATATATATATAGAATAGCAGGAATGCATAATTTCTGCAGGTGCAAAACGGTCTACAAGAAGAATTGCTTTCGATTATGTCACAGGGTACCCTCCTGCGATCATGATTTCTGGGCCTTTACCCTCATCAGGCAGGCTTGTACCCAGGTAGATCTGAAATAACAGATTGTTCGATATGACAAAATCGAAAACGAAACGTCTATTACACTGGAACAGTACTACATGCTAAGTATAACACTCAGCGCCACCTATTGAGGCTTCGGTGGTTTCCGGCTGCAAACCCATAGAAATTTGGCAAAGTATGCACTAGCCCCATTATGCGTAGAATAGATACTAAAATCAATAAAAGTGCGTTTTCACACACCTTTATCAAAAGTTCTTGGCCGGAAAAGATATATGCAGAATAGCAGGAATGCATAATGTCTGCAGGTGCAAAACGGCCTACAAGAAGAATTGCTTTCGATTATATAACAGGGTAACCTCCTGCGATCATGATTTCTGGGCCTTTACCTTCATCAGGCAGGCTTGTACCCAGAGAGATCTGAAATAACAGATTGCTCGATATGACAAAATCGAAAACGAAACGTCTATCATACTGGAATAGTACTACAAGCTAAGTATAACACTTGGCGCCACCTATTGGGGCTCCGGTGGTTTCCGGCTGCAAACCCACAGGAATTTGGCAAAGTATGCACTAGCACCATCATGCGGAGAGTAGATACTAAAATCAATAAAAATGCGCTAATACTAATCATTAGAATTAGCAATATATATATATATATATATATATATATATATATATATATATATATATATATATCACCACCATTTTGAATTCGTACCACAATTTTGCTAGTTCATTCCTACGTAATACTTGATTTTGGTTTCTAAATTTGAGTTAATTGGTTATGTAGTTTATTAGCATTTCATTAAGTCTCTATTTTGTTTCGCAATATTGGATTTTTACCAAAATTTCATCTCTAAATAACCCTGAATTTTTGCTCAAAATTAGAACTCAATCGAATAAGTATTTCTTTAGCTATGACGCGAACAGATTGACAGTCAGGCAGAGCTACAGTCAGACCGACAGACAGACAGACGGCATATAGAAAACATGGTTTTTGACATCTAGGGTTCCCGAAACGTGAAGATCTGAAAAAATCTCTTTTTCAAGGCGTGCCTTGCTGACGCAATGTCGTGAAAAATATCAGGACATTTTTGACTATTTAACCTGACATGGGTTCAGAAATTTGCAAATAACTCCTCAAAAGCTGTCAGGGGGTAAAAATGTATAGAGATCGAAAAGTAGAATAAATTTCAGGGACACTTCCCAAATTTTCTAAGTTCTAACATATTTTATTCCGAGTTTTAAACGAAGTTATACTAAAAATAATAGATTAGTGGTGCAAACGTAACATCGGGGTAGATACCTTCTTCGCTGTATGAAGGATTCAGAAGTAGTTTTATTTTATTATATTTTGTAGTTTCTATTCCTATTTTAATTTACTAGTTCTGAGCAGCCAGGTTTTTCTTATAATTTAAACTTGTTAATACCCTTTCTCAGTTTTATCCTATTACGAAATATATTTTAATGCAAGCAGACAATATTAAGAGATTTTAATTAAAGATTGTACGATGTTTTCAGTAAAGTTTATCTTTAGATATTGCTTCCTGTGCTTTGAGGCAATATAGGGCACCTAATACCAGTAACGGATCGTTGATAGGTCTTTTTATTACTTCCATCGTAAAAAGAAGTATTGTAATGTAAAAAGATTTTTGCGGATATTCAGGTATTAGGGTCCTTTGATGTCGGTCTGTCTGCTTGTGTGGCTGTTTTTCGTGGCGTAGCTAAAAACTACATATCCGATTTACTTTAAATTCTGATATGTTCAAAATATTATTATTGAAAAACTAATTATTCAGTTAACATAATAAAAATAACATGGTATCATTTGAGTACGAATCCAAGATGACAAAATAAAATGGAGATGTAATTCATACCGAGGGACCACTTTTTGCTTCCGGCGAGCCATATGGCTTAATTAAAGGTACCATTGCATCATTATTAAGATATATTGTAACTATACACTAGTAAACCACCCATTGATAGAGTTTATATTAAAAATATAAAATTACAAAAAAATAAAGCCAACGTTAAAAAAGCACAAAATTTTATTTGATTTTAAAGATTTGATTTTCTGAAGACGGCGTCAACTAATATTTTATAACTTAATCACAAAAGATATTTTTGTATTAAGGGTCTTGAATCGAATACCACGAGTATAATGTCTATTTTACTATCTTTATTAGTTTAATGTCGACTTCATAAAGTCAAAGATGGAATAGTTTTTTATCTTAGTGCTCTTTTTTGAAGTTGATTTTTTTATAAAACTTCTAATTTCATCCTTTTTAAATACAAATTCAAATTCAACATATATTTCGAAAACTAAACTGTAGAGAAAAAAGTACAAAGGGTATATCACGTATTAATATTAAATATAATAAAACAGTGTTACATATATCAACAAAATACATCAAGAAAACAAATAATTTTAATTTAGACAATTACAAAGCGTTCGTCAAGTTCAAGAATGGATGGTGAATGCGCTGGATTACGTTTATTGATTTAAATTAGAAGGCCGCTCGTAAATGATACCAGCCTAGTATGATATCTAAGGTTCCCCAGATAAACAACAAAATCATTTACGGAATAAAATGCATCAGCTGTTAATAGTTGGTTTTTAATTCGAATGTAAATTCATTTTTAGATACGATAATTTTCATTGACAATGGTAACATAATAAAATTGCAACTAGCATCATACAGAGGGGATTTTTTTTATATAAGTATTCCTAAATTGTGTTTAAGCAGCGAGATATTAGATATAATGGAAGTATCATAGTTATGGTAAGAACTACTAAGCCGACAAAGATGTTTGTTCTTATGAAAATAAGTCAATAATTTAAGTAAATAAACTAAGTGGACAGTTCACGGAAAGTTTCCCTACAAGACGATGAATATGATAGGCCAAAAATAGTCCAAACAATCTCTTTCTGTGCCATAAATATTATGATGTCGGATGTCCGACCCATACAACAATATTGTAAGCCATTGCAGAATAAACAGGGGCACAGTAAACACTTTTCATATTTTAAGAGGATACGCTATTATTTAAAGAGTTTAAAACATAGCAGCTTTTATTGATTTTTGAACACACCTTAGACATTTGCTCATTCCAGTTTAAATCACCATCAATGGAGACAGCCAAGAAATTTATTAAGTCACTTAAGAATAGTTTGTGACCATCTAAATAAAAAACGAGACCACATGAGGTTTTAACAGGAAGAAAAGAAGAGAAGGTGGCAATATCCGAACCCGATACAACAACTGTAATATTATCGGCTTACAGGAATACTCCACCCTGAGTGATATGTTCGGGCAAATCTTTAATGAAAACAAAAAATAGTGGGCCCAGGATATTACTCTGAAGAGTTCCTATAGATTGCTCGAAGAGATCAGATTTGGATTCATCAACCCTAAATGAAAATGTTTCTCTTAGTTAAAAAAGAAATGATCCAGTAGTGCAAGTTACATCATATCCCAAAACTATTTAATTTTCTTGCCACAAAATCCTTATCAACAGTGTCAAATACGTGAGTAAGATCAAAGGAGAAGAAGATTACAGTTTCTCTGTTATCAATCTTAGCGGTTACATATTGAACAAGATGTGCGCAAGCGCTTGCAGAAGGAAGTCCCCAGCGAAAGTCATGCTGACGATCTGGAAAAATATTATATTTAACCAAAAAAAAAAGAGTTTCTGTAAAAATTTAGAAAAGCAGCTCAGTAAAGAAATAGGTCTATAGTTTTCTACTAGACAGAGGTGACATATATATGGCGCGACAATGGCCGTTTTAAGGTATTCAGAAAACGCTCCGGACTTAGTTGAAGTATTAATCAAAGTAGCAAGAATATTAGATATTAGACCTATAATTTCTTTATAAAAAACATAGAATTGCTTTTTAGTTATTTAGTACAATAATGAGAAAATTTTTCAACAACATAATTGTATAATAGCAGAAATATATAAGTTCTGCAGGCGCAAAACGGCCTACAAGAAGAATTGCTTTCGATTATGTCACAGGGTACCCTCCTGCGATCATGATTTCTGGGCCTCTACCCTCATAAGGCAGGCTTGGACCCAGAGAGATCTGAAATAACAGATTGCTCGATATCACAAAATCGAAAACGAAACTTAGCACCACCTATTGGGGCTCCGGTGATTTCCGGCTGCAAACCCATAGGTAATTTAAAAAGTATGCACTAGCACCATCATGCGGAGAGTAGATACTAAAATCGATAAAAATGCGCTTTTACGCATCTTTATCAAAAGTTCTTGGCCAGAAAAGATATAGGAATAATAGCAGAAATATATAATTTCTGCAGGTGCAAAACGGCCTACAAGCAGAATTGCTTTCGATTATGTCACAGGGTACCCTCCTGTGATCATGATTTCTGGGCCTCTACCCTCATCAGGTAGGCTTGTATCCAAGGAGATCTGAAATAACAGATTGCCTGATGAGGGTAGAGGCCCAGAAATAATTTTCGCAGGAGAGTACCCTGTGATATAATCGAAAGCAATTTTTCTTGTAGGCCGTTTTGCACCTGCAGAAATTATATATTTCTGCTATTATACATATATCTTTTCCGGCCAAGAACTTTTGATAAAGATGTGTGAAAGCGCATTTTTATCGATTTTAGTAACAACATAATTGTTAACTTTTTCCTCTATGGCCAAGGAGAGATAGAGATGGAGGAAATTCGAGGCAATTTCGTTAGGATTTTACGTTAGTTTATTACAATCTAAATCAGTGATTTCTATTTTTTTTGGTACCCTTTTTTCCTTAAATATTATTAACAATATTCCAGGCTATTTTTGTTTTATTCGTGGAATTCGCGTTTAAATTATCATAATAAAGCTGTATTTCTAGCTAGATTTAGATTTAGATAGTAGTAGTATTTATACAGAGTTTTATTGTAAAAGTCAACTTTAAAGATTTTGGAGGCCTAAACCTACAATTACAATTTTGTACTAATATTATATAAAAACCGGTAGAGGAAAGTAGCCAAATATCGGATAGGCTCCTAATATCGCACACTACCTTATTTCATTATTCTAAGCCTTGCCATCTGTCCGCGGTGGCAGGCTAGTAGCTTTTGACATCTACGAAATATCTAGTAGAGAGACGCGAGTGTCGTTTCTACTGGACATTTTTCCTTGTCTGTGGTTAGTTTAGCCGAACAGCAAGTTTTTAAACGTCACTTCAAATTGCTGTTTTTTTTGCGAAAGTGTGCAGTTATCAGAGACTCTCTGAGTGCGATTATATCAATAAGGTATGTAGGATCTTTGTGGTATATAAATATTTTTAGAAAAATATCCTTTGTTGTCGAAACTTCATGATACATTTTTGAGGTTAAGTTGCTTATTACCGCACAGTTAGATATCCCCAATATCGCATATATACGATATTAGGAGACCATTTTTAAGTTAAAATATTTACTTTTTCAGATGGCCCAAAGAAAAAAATGGGATGCCGATTCCATGAAAGCAGCTATCGGAGCTGTAAGGAATAAACAGATGGGTTAATTAAAAGCATCGAAGTCGTTTGGCGTACCTCGAAGTACTTTAGTCGACTACGTCAAGGTCGTCAAGTCCGGGAAGAGTGCAGATGAAATAGCGACAACATTAGGCCGAAACCCCACGTTAACAAAAGAAATTGAAGATTTATTGGTTGAGTACTGTTTTGATATGGAAAAGAGGTTCTATGGTCTGACTGCAGTTGATATTAAAAGACTGGCTTTTCAGCTAGCGTTAAAGAATGGACTGCCACATCCATTTTCACAAAATAGGGGATCTGCTGGTAAAAAGTGGCTTAAATTGTTTTTAAGCCGACATCCGGAGCTACGATTTAGAAAACCACAAGGTGTATCTGCAGCAAGGGTGAAAGGGTTTACAAAAGAAAACTGCGATTCATTTTTTAAGCTATTAGAATCTGCCCTTGAAAAAATTAAAATGGATCCGTCTAGGATTTTCAATGTTGATGAAACAGGTGTGACCACCGTGCAGCATAAACATACGAAAGTATTAAGCCTACGAGGAAAAAGGCAAGTGGGTGCCCTTATAACATCAGAAAGGGTGGCACTTGTGACAGCAGTGACCTGCATGAATGCGACAGGTGTGTACGTTCCCCCGATGCTTATTTACCCTAGGAAAAACATGAAACCGGAATTAACGGAGCTCCACCAGGAACGGTTGCAAAATGTCATCCATCTGGATGGATGCAACAAGATATTTTTACATCCTGGCTTCATCACTTTATAAAGCATGTGTGTTTTAATTCTCGATGGCCACTACTCGCATACTAGAAACATTGACGTGATTAACCTAGCCAGAGACAGCTATATTCACATAGTTTGTTTGCCTCCACACAGCACTCACAAATTACAACCTCTGGATGTAGCCTTTATGTCTACATTCAAGACATATTATGCGTTGGAAATAGAAACCCGGCTAAAGCATAATCCGGGCAGAGTAGTAACTGCATATCAAGTGGCAGAGTTGATGGGAAGAGCCTACTTACCGGCCGATAGTGTGGAGGTTGCAGTGAACGGATTCCGAAAATGTGGTATCTTTCCATTAAATAAAAACGTTTTTAGAGATGACGATTTTGCCGTACATTTAAGAACTGAAAGAGATGCTTTTCATGAGACTGAAGACACTGGTGGCGACGTTAGCACTGATGAAGATGTTCCGTTATCTACGCTAGCTAAAAAGCTTCGTCCGGTAAATAACATAGGAAGACTATCCTTACCAAGTTGCTCATCGACTCCAACATCTAATAGAGTGCTTGTTAAACCAGCTGAAATAAGTCCTTTGCCCACATGCTCTTTTCAAACTTCCAATAAAGGAAGAAAACGTGGTTCGGCCGCGATCATAACTGAGTCTCCATATAAAAAGCAGCTGGAAGAGGATATAGCCAGAAGGAATTCAAAGACTAAGGTTGTCACTAAAAAAATTTCAGTTCAGTTTACCAAAAAAGATGATAGAAAGAAAAAAACAAAACGAATTGATAAAAATATTAGCTCATCAAGTGAAGATGACGATGCGGAAATAGAATTCATAGACACTAGTGACGATAATGATGTGGATAACGAAGATGCCGAATGCTTTTATTGTTTAAACTTGTATTCTCAAGACACTGGGGGTGAATCATGGATTCGATGCACTATGTGCTTTCGTTGGAGCCATGAGGTGTGTGCCGGGATTGGAAAACATAAAACATTTGTTTGTGAATTTTGTTTTGATCAATAAGTTGCACTGTTCTTTAAAATCCAACAATATTTTTTTATACTAAATATGTGCCATTTCAATAATAAAAGTGTTTTAAAAATATTGAATCGCTTTGTTTGGTTTGGATGTTCCTAATACCGGACAGTGCGATATTGAGAACCCCTACTATCCGATATTAGGATACCTGTTTTAAAATTATGTGTTTTACACTATTATAGTAGTTTTTACTTTTTCTCGAAATTTTTGAAAATTCGGTTATAAAGCACTATCGAATCAAAAAAGGGAGGCTTTCTACATAAATTTTATAAAAGAAAACTCTGCTGTAGTTAACCGATCGGATTTTACAAGTTAAAAGGAAAAAGTATCCGATATTTGGCTACTTTCCTCTACTTATATATATTTGTAAAAAATCAACAATACATTCTCAAAAATTAAAATCTGACGAAAAATTAGATTCTCCCATCAGGTTCGGCGAAATAACTGTTTGGTTGATTTCACTTCATACACCAAATTTCAAAGCAATATTCCGCAATTTCATTTTTTTAATAAGCTTCTTATGGGACCAGTACGGCAATACCTTGAAAACTTCCTGAAGAATTCTTCCAAATTGGTCAACCCATCCCTGAGTAATCGATGAACAGGGTGGCTTTTTTTCGATACTTTTAGGGAGAACTGACAAATTTGTAGGTGCTACATGAAAACCGATTGCACATTTTCGAGTTCGATTTACAAATGAACGTAACCATGTTTACTGATCATGGCTAACGTGACTGGTTATTGAGCTACGGAGTGTTTTTGAAGATTAGTCAATTTTGCTAGGATTCTGTATCTAGTTATTTATTGGTGATAGAAGAACAAAGTAAATTGGTGATTTATGGAGTTGTTTACGTAGAATTCAGTGGCGTCCTTACTTTTTTTTCTATCTATTACAGCTTTTGAAATGACATAAAACTAAGTTTTTTTTTTCAATGGGACACCTTGTATATTTTTTTCTTAGTCAATTGGAAATTAAATTACCTTTTCGACGATACCAAATACTTATTGTTTGAGTTTTTGCAATAATAATTTTTTTAATACAATAATTTTTTCATTATAATTTCCATATGACTGGGGTAAACATAGCAACTGAACTTTTTATTTGTATCTTTGGAGGCGATTGAATAAACCTCATATTTGATAACTACAAAAACCACTTAATAACACATCTGATGAAATTACGCATAATTTTAACAATACCTTTGTTAAAATAACCGAGTTAATAGAAAAAAACCTACTTGACTCAATTTTTTGAATTTTGAATTATTACTTTCCGTCCTTATGCCTATTTCATTTCTCCCAGGACAAAGCCTCCCCCCAGACACCTAATACCTAATATTGAAAATATTAAAAATTATGTTGCCTCTAATATTTTTAACAATAAACTATTAAACGGAAAATTTGATAGATAATATTGTGATATTTTTCCATGTATGAATAATGCTCGACTGATATGGCAACAACGTCTCACATACGTAAGGCGTCTTACCCCTCTCGCCACTGCAGAGTTTATACACGAAAAATCACGACGCGGGAGGGGAGACGGAAACGATAAATGCTTTTGTTTTGTCTATACTGCAGTAAAAAGACTAAAATAGTAATGGCAAGGTCTCCATTTAATTTTTAGAAGGTATGTACTATGTATTAGATATATTATCGTAATTATTTTGAAATTATTAATAGTTACTATTTTATTTCCAAATATTCTATCATTGCTTTAGTTTCTGAATTTTAAAAACAAGGTTAAGTACTGCTAAATAATAATTCTTTAATTCACAATCTTGCTTTAAAATTTGCATAAACGGTTGTCCCTCCCCCCTGCCAATCACTATCTTCCCCAGACCAGAGCTTTAGAAGCGCTACTGCCCCAGGACCTATCTTAATTAATTTGAATAATAATAAATGCCCTGCTTGCAATAAAATGGAACTTTTAAAAGCATAAAATATAAAACAAACATGTTCAAAGCCTGCTTAGAGTCGAATTGACAATGGAGCTCGCTCATGGACATTTAAACTTATTTTTATGGACTGGCTTTGGAAACAATTGTTTGACGTTAGCTTTCCAGTATTTTGACAGTTAAAAGTTTCAGTTATACATATTCCTCTAAAATCCGCGAGCATGGCATACGACAATAATAATCAAAAATTCAATATGATAGAGTGTTACATGTTACATTTAGTACGGTAAAGACCGTATTGCTGAATCGGAACTATATTACCCAGAAAAACGGCAAATATTTTTAAACGACTGGAAAAAAGTCTTAATCTGCATGGGGTCTTCAGAAGCCAAGGCCAAAATCATATAGAAAAGAAAATAATGAAATAGAAGAAATCAACACAATCGCATATTATGCAGCGAATCCAACTTCACCTTCGAGGCAGATTAGAGACGAAATAGGCGTCAACAAAAAAAAAATTAAGATATTGAAGAAGCACACATTTCAGTCCGTATTACAAGGTTCAAACTTTACATCCAGGGGACGCAGAACGTAGAAGGCAATTTTGCTTATGGTATTTGGACAATTGCCGGGGAGAGAATATTTTTTTAGAAAAGTAATATGGACAGATGAAGTGTGCATATCTAAGGATGGAATATTCAATCGCCATAATAATTTGTATTTGGCTAATGAAATTCCACACATTACCGTCGGTCGGTCGAACATTAAAGGGTCGTTTTGGAATTAATGTGTGGTGTGCCCAATATATTGCACGAATATTTGATGGAAATTTAACAGCTGAGAGCTATGTTGAAATTCTAGAGGAAAATCTGATACCGAATATGCAAGGCATGGATAACAGTTAATTCCAGCAAGATAGCTCTAAGTCATAATGCTTGAAGACTAGCTTTCTAGAGTTTCTAAATCGACACTTTCCCAATAAGTGGTCAGGTACGAATGAGCTGGTAAGGTGGCCACCTAGGTCGCCTTACATTACCACATTAGATCTATTTTCTGGGTTTTTTAAAATACAATTTACAAAAAAAAGAACAATACTATTCACGAATTGTGATTACATATATTAAATGTTTTTGGGGGTGTTGAGAAGCGCTGAGAAGAGTAGAAAATGAGTATTTTGCACAAACTAGGACACTACGTGTTTGGTACCGTCGAAATCGTAATTTAATTTCTAATCGACTAAGGAAAAATATACAAGGTGTCTCATTGGAAAAAAAGATAACTTTATGTCACATCTCATAATCTAAAGTAGATAGAAAGAAGCGTCACTGAATTCTACGTAAAAAATTCTATATATCATCAATTTACTTTTTTCGTCTATCACCAATAATAAGCGAGATACAGGACTCTCTCAAAATTGACTAATTTTCGAAAACACCCCGTAGCTCAAGAACGAATCAAGTTAGCCATGATCAGTGGACATGATTAAAGTTCATTTGTAAATCGAACTCGAAAATGTTTATTCAGTTTTTATGTAGCATCTACAATTTTGCCAGAATTCCCCAGAAGTATCGAAAATCCGCCACTTTTACAGGCATAAAAAATACTATATATATATATATATATATATATATATATATATATATACGTATATATATATATATATATATATATACGTATATATATATATATATATATATATATATATATATATATATATATATATATATATATAGTTGGAGTATATATGGAGTTGTCAAAATATCACTAAGGATATTACAGTGTTCTTGTAGGATGACTCGATCATCGGAAATGTTTTGCATGTCATAGAGGAAAGACCATTTATTACTATGGACCTGTAGCAGCGCAAAGCGGTCAGAAATACAATTAATAGCAGTATTCAATAGAGGATGAAAAGCTGTTGCCTTATAGCAGGAACTACAGGCGTTTCATCTACGTGTTCATACTGAAAATGTCTTTTGTTTTTCCTCAATTGAATTTGTTTAAACTCCGTTTCTATTCCCAATTCTGTTGAGGTTTTGAACAGAAAATGCAGGGTGTAACTTGCATGTACGGAAAAACGAAAAACACTACTTCATTACTTGAGAACGTAAACTGTTTTAAAAAACATACACACAGTATGGGATAAAGCTTATTTGCTTATCAGCACTAGACGCCGACAAAAGAAAACGAAATAAGCAAAGATATGCTAATACAACGCTTGCCTCTTAATCTAAACAATTTTTATATTCTTAGTATTAATACAGCAGGTTTAATTTTTCTTATCTTAACACTCTCCCTAAAAACTAAATCTGCATCAAACAAAAAATTGTCCTTACTTAATAAGCATTAAGCCAAGTTCAGACCGCAGATATTCAAATCTTGGTTTAGTCAGGGACTTTGTCATAATATCTGCAATTTGACTTTCGCTGGGAACATATGCAATATTAAATTTTCCTTTTTCATACAAATTACGTACAAAGTGAAATCTTACATCAATGTGCTTTGTACGTTTATATATATATATATATATATATATATATATATATATATATATATATATATATATATATACAACAATACATGACCGCCCGTTCTTTTATTAACGCACTTGCACCGATTTCTTTTAGAATACGCACCAACCACACTTTTGCCGCTGTTGCCGCACTGACATATTCTGCCTCTGTCGTGGATTGCGCAACGCACTGTTGTTTTCTGCTTTGCCAGGTTACTGCAGCACCGCTAACTCTACAGATTACACCGGTAGTGGATTTTCGTGTCTCCTTATCGCTTGCAAAATCAGCATCACAAAACACTTCTAGTTGACCATTACCGTGATACAAAAGTCCAACGTTTTGTGTACCGCTAAGGTAACGAAGAATCCGTTTGACCAGCTGACAGTGTGCTTATGTTGGTTTGTCTAGCGCCCTTGATGCAACATTGACTGCAAATCCAATGTCTGGTCTTGTAACGACTTCTAGAAAGATCAAGCTTCCAACAATTTCCCGATATGGAAAGTTTGTGTCTCTTGGTGGCAAATCATCTGTCAATCTATCCTGGACCATTATGTCACCTTCCTTGTACTTAACACGATAAACCCAACGATTTTTGATAATCTTCTTATCCTCTGGTTTATCGACTAAAGTCCATGTGTTTTTCTGTAAAAGAGAACTCATCTTATCATTCATGGCTTCCATCCATTTTTCTGAATCTTCAGATGATACTGCCTCTTGAAAACATGACGGTTCTTGAACTACTAATGCAACTGGTACTCCGTAGAAATTTGGTTTCTGAATTTTTGCACGATCTCTTAGATTTCCTCTTCAGAATTTTTCGTATCTTCAATATCAATTGCATCACCGCCAGAAGACTCGGCATTTTCATCTTCCGTTATTTCTTTAAGGTTTTCTCTTCGACAATCTGTCTGAATACTACTCGGCGATAACACTTCCCTTTTAAAAACTACATCATGAGTCAAAATGACATCATGTTTTTCTGGAATCCACACACGATATTTACTAATATCCTCAAGGTATCCAACCAAAAAGCCTTTTAGAGCCTTTTTGTCAAGTTTTCTCGCGTTTCTTTGGGTATGTGAACGAAGCAATCTGTGCCAAATACTTTCAATTTATCAATTTTTGGCTCCTTGTCGAACCATAATTCATACGGACTTTTATCTTTGCACTTCGTCGGACCTGTTCTGTTCAAAATATATGCAGCTGTATTGACAGCTTCTGCCCAAAGAAACTGCGGTAGATGTGGTTTAGCAAGCAACATGGAACGAGCTGCCTCCATCAAAGTACGATTTTCACGCTCAGCACTTCCATTTTGCTGTGGGCTGTAGAGAGTTGTCACCGTATGCTTTATACCTTGTTTACGTAAAAAAACCGTAACTTCTTCATTCACAAGCTCGCCTCCACCATCTGAAAGCAATTCAACAATGTTACTTCCAAATCGCGTATTTATCTCAGCACAATACTGTTTAAGTTTATCTTTGACTTCCGACTTCTCGCGAAGAAAATAAACTTGATGGTACCCCGTATAATCATCCTTGAAAACTACAAAATACCTCTTTCTGCCTGGACTATCCACCTGCATTGGGCCGCATACATCCGAATGAATGATTGTCCTTGGTTTCGTTGCAGTGTCTATCCGCGCACCAAACTTAAGTCTGTGATGTTTCCCTAACACGCACGTATCACATAAATCTTCATTGTCCACGGTCAGTTCAATACCCATGTTTTTCATAAACATTTTCACGTGTCGTTTATTTTGATGAGACAAGCGTTCATGCCATAACTTCAGCGTATCGACACTATCAACACCGGTGTTTGCAACAAAAACATTAGCGTCGCAATTTTTTGCCGGCGGCAATGACGCGATAACGCGTAATACGATACGATATAAGTTTTCTAATTCAACACCGATAGCCACTATTTTCTTATCTCGTAAAAACATGCATCGCTTACCATTATTTTCAATGATGAAATCAACACCTTTTTTGGCTGCCGTCTTCATTGGCCTACGTTTCGATATTAATGTTTCCGCGACCTAATGCAGCAATTGTCTCACCATTCCCGATGCGTATCATTAACGTTTCCGAAAAAACTTTATGGTCATAAAACCAGTCCCGACGGTTTGTAACGTGGTTTGAAGCACCCGAATCGATTAATCAGATATCAGCCGTTGCCATTAACCCGACACTCACGTTAAACGCTTGTCTTTCATTTTCGGATGGTCTTTTTTCACCATGCTGCCCATCCGAGTCTTTTGGACATTTCTTTTGTAAATGTCTTTTCGAACCACATTTCGCGCAACCCGAGCAGTCTTTACGCACATGACCCGTTTTCCCGCACGTATAGCACTTTATTTTCTTCTTGCCGAAATCCTCGGAATCCTTGGAGAACTTGGTTTTCAAGACCAACGCTATTGTCATTTCTTCAACTTCACCTTCTTGCCGCATTTCCTCAGTGATCAAAAGGGTTGTCAGGGTTTAGATATTCCTTTTTGCTGAATCCATCGAATCTCAGGCACTGTGGAAATGGTTGAACTTGGACGGTAACGTTTACAAAATTCTGGACATCAACATCGAATCAGGTATTGCACCACCGAGCTTTTTCATTTTACTCGCCATCTGCTCCAGTTTTGAAATGTGTGCTGCCACAGTACTCGAAGAGTCCCATTTAAATTCAAAAAACTGTTTTTGAATTAACCCTAGACTCTCTTCTGATTTCAGGTCATAAACACCGTGCAATTTCATCCACATTCCATTTGCTGTTTTACAGTTCATTAACAACTGTAATGGTTTGGCTTCCACAGTCGTCACAATAAGCTTTCTTGCAATACGGTCTGCCTTCGTCCATTTTTTCAGCTGTTGACTCTCCACTGTACATTCTGGTTTTTCGAAAGTTCCATCGCAAACCTCCAGAGCATCTTCAGTATCTAGTAACGTACCAACTACAAACTGCCATTGTTGCCACTTATCAGCGTCTCGAAGTTTTTCGACTTTGGGCTTGTCACCTTCCATTTTGGAGGACACTAAACTAACCTTTGAATGCACTACACAAAAAAAAACTAGTCACACACTAAGGCAGGTAATCCCAAACTTTTTGATCACATTAAGTTACAAACGTGACCTGGGCCCATAACCTGTTGAGGTTTTGAACAGAAAATGCAGGGTGTAACTTGCATGTGAGGAAAAACGAAAAACACTACTTCATTACTTGGGAACGTATATTGTTAAACTGTTTTAAAAAACATACACACAGTATGGGATAAAGCTTATTTGCTTATTAGCACTAGACGCCGACAAAACAAAACGGAAAGTGCAACATAAGCAAAGATATGTAAACACAACGCTTGCCTCTTAATCTAAACAATTTTTATATTCTTAGTATTAATACGGCAGGTTTAATTTTTTTTATCTTAACAAATTCTTCGCATACTTCCCGCGCTTTTAAAGTCGCATTCATATATCCCGACTGTTGATAAGTAATTAAAAAAGTCTTGCATTTTCTAAGACACTTTACGGCGGTAAGTCCATATTTTCTTTTTGCATACCCTTACTCACCAAATTTACTCGAAAGAGGACATCATATTAAAAATTCTTAATCAATCACACAGTTTCCAAAGACTTTGCCTCTGAAGATTGCTGAGGTCACGCTGTGCATGCAGAAATCACCGTAAAAATTTGTATAAACGGGGCGTCTGATTGAGCGGCTCGGTAAGGTTTAGCATCGCGGCGCGGCGCGGCGGGTCGGTACACATAAGTTGAACATGTTGCGAGTTTTTTAAAGTTTAATTAATTAAATTAAATACCTAGGTACCTATTGTTTTCAATTTGTTCAAATAAATTAATAAAATAAACAGTCTATTAGTGGAACCTTTTTCTACACAATCGCTCGAGGAACAAATTCAAATCAAGGAGCTTGGAAGACCTCTCCCCGATTTAGATCTAACCAAAACACAGAAGGCTTCCACGCAGAACGAAGACTAGATTTCAAATACCGCAGTACAGTGCAAAATATTCTTCCTTTTACTGTATATAGTTTTGGAGTGTATTACTTATTTATTATTCTGATCAGTTTTTATCGAGGTTTTTTATTTATTACTTTGTAAAAATGGTATATACATATGCACACGTTATCGCATAAGTAGAAATGCCTAAAAAAATTTATTCCAACACAAGAATAGAAGAATCGATTTGATTTACAAACACATATGTAACTAGACATAAAAGGCGAATAAATTATCTCAAGGAACTCAAATTTTTTATGTTTAATTTTTTACTAATTTAGCAAGTAGTATAAATAGTATATAATGGATGTAACTAGTAATTTTTTCTATTCAAAAAAAAGGTAAAAAATTAGTCATTTTGGGCGTGGCACCCCGCGATTTTTTGCCTGTGGCGCTATTTACCTTCTGGTGCACCTCCAAACTCAAATCCCACAAACCGCCACTGCACTGAAGATTTCGAAGCATCTGGAATTATTAAATTAAGTGAACGGCATCCACAAGGATTAAAAAAAAACTCTTGGAAAATCTTTTAAAAGCCTAGCTTGCACGCCTTTATTCTTTCCAACCATTGTCATATCCCTGTCCACGGCAGTTCATTTCCGAGTTACAGTTGCCTTTCAATTCCTTTAGGAGGACCATATATAGATTTTCACCAGTAGTGTCTTGAACTGGGTAAAAACTTTAGAAGTGTTCCTTAATTTTAACATTCTCTCCGCTAATGTCAACAGACCCTAGCGTGAAAGACATCTGGAGTGCAATCTAAAATAATTGAAAAGTCTTTCTTCTCCTTACAATTTGAAATCATACTCGATTTATTGTTTGTTCCTAGAATATTTATGAACTCATTTTGTATGGTCTTTCCCAAATAATGGTTACTGATATCCTTTTTTTCAATTTTTCTGAGATGATCTTGCATGACGGGATCGTATTTGCACAATCCCAGAAAATTACCGACGTACAAACGATCAACAGATCCTCTAAAAGCGAAATTGCTTAATGCCTTAATAGCCAATAATCGTTCCAATGTTTGTTTTCAGTATTCTGATTTTTTTTCTAATAACTAAATCATCTCTTTATCAATTCCAATTTTGTTTTTCAAGTTTTTTCCGCAAACCGCCATTTATGAAATGCTGATATGACTGTCCACAGTTCCAGAAGACTTTAAATAATCAGAAATATTATGCCAATTATTTATACCAGTCCCTGTAGCGAGTTTGGAAACTGGCTTGTCGTCGAAAGGTCGAATATATATATATATATATATATATATATATATATATATATATATATATATATATATATATATATATATATATATATATATATATATATATATATATATATATATATATATATATATATATATATATATATATATATATATATATATATATATATATATATATATATATATATATATATATATATATATATATATATATATATATATATATATATATATATATATATATATATACAATGAGGGGATAAAGTCTGGAAACCTTGAGATATGTCAAAAACTATACAAGTTGGGTAAAAAAGTTTCATATAAAAGTTGTATAGTTCCTTACGATTAATGATTCAAAATATCTTGAAATATACAGGATGTTTTAAAATCAAGTTACACGCCAAAACTTCAGAATCTCTAATGGAACACCCTGTATATTATTTCATTTTAAGAATCTACATGAAATTCTGATCATATTTTATTAAGCATACCCTATCCCTAAAGTCAACTGTTTTTGAGATAAAAAAATGAGAAAATGGAAATTTGGCTTTAAACAAAATTAACTCATTTCCCTATGCATAGTGAAACCTGGTGGATTATTTAAAACTCCCATAGAAACTGTCATGTACTGACAATAAACTGTGTTTTTAACATATTGTTGGAGAGTTACTTTTTTCCTGATAAAAATGCTTTCAGAAAGAGAAAGAATAGAGATTCTTATGATGTTTGGATGGGGAGATCGCCAAAGAAATATTAACGAAGTATGTGAACTTTTTAATAATACGCATCCCGAGCGAGGACAAGCAATTGCAAAATCCACAGTTAGCAAAATTATCAAAAAATTTCGTGATCATGGTTGTGTAAAAGATCTTCCCAGGACAGGTAGGCCAAAACTAGATGATGATATGAAATTGAATGTTTTACTCAGTTATAACGAAAATCCACATTTACCTACAAGTCAAGTAGCATTAGATTTAAACGTTAGTCAATCATCGATAAAAAATATTCTGCACACGGCAAAGTATCATCGCTACAAAATAAGATTAATCCATGAATTAAATGAAGACGACTTTGACCGCCGACTTGAGTTTTGCGAAAGTATGCAAGAGCGGTGCAACCTGGATCCATTCTTTTGTAGAAATATTTTATTTTCCGATGAAGCCACCTTTTTTCTTAATGCTACTGTCAACCGACAAAACTGCAGATATTGGTCTACAGAGAATCCCCATTGGGCTCAAGTGGCTCATACGCAATATCCCGAGAAAAACAATGTTTGGGCTGGAATATTTCAAGATAGAATTATAGGTCCCTACTTTTTCGAAGTAAATTTAACCGGCGAAATTTATCTTGATTTTTACAACTCGAGTTGATTCCTGGCTTAGCTCAATTGCATCTAGGTAATGAGCCCGATATGCCTACTGCAGCAATGTGGTTCCAACAAGATGGAGCACCACCTCACTACGCGCTATCTGTTCGGCAGTATCTCAGTGAAATATTTCCTAACAGGTGGATAGGACTAGGATACTTGATTTTAAAACACCCTGTATATTTCAAGACAATTTTGAATCATAAATAGTTAGGAACTATACAACTTTTATATGGAACATTTTTACCCAACTCGTATAGTTTTTGACATATCTCAAGGTTTCCAGACTTTATGCCCTCATTGTATATTTATATATATAATATATATATATATATATATACATATATATATTATATATATATATATATATATATATATATATATATATATATATATATATATATATATATATATATATATATATATATATATATATATATATATATATATATATATATATATATATATATATATATATATATATATATATATATATATATATATATATATATATATATATATATATATATATATATATATATATATATATATATATATATATATATATATATATATATATATATATATATATATATATATATATATATATATATATATATATATATATATATATATATATATATATATATATATATATATATATATATATATATATATATATATATATATATATATATATATATATATATATATATATATATATATATATATATATATATATATATATATATATATATATATATATATATATATATATATATATATATATATATATATATATATATATATATATATATATATATATATATATATATATATATATATATATATATATATATATATATATATATATATATATATATATATATATATATATATATATATATATATATATATATATATATATATATATATATATATATATATATATATATATATATATATATATATATATATATATATATATATATATATATATATATATATATATATATATATATATATATATATATATATATATATATATATATATATATATATATATATATATATATATATATATATATATATATATATATATATATATATATATATATATATATATATATATATATATATATATATATATATATATATATATATATATATATATATATATATATATATATATATATATATATATATATATATATATATATATATATATATATATATATATATATATATATATATATATATATATATATATATATATATATATATATATATATATATATATATATATATATATATATATATATATATATATATATATATATATATATATATATATATATATATATATATATATATATATATATATATATATATATATATATATATATATATATATATATATATATATATATATATATATATATATATATATATATATATATATATATATATATATATATATATATATATATATATATATATATATATATATATATATATATATATATATATATATATATATATATATATATATATATATATATATATATATATATATATATATATATATATATATATATATATATATATATATATATATATATATATATATATATATATATATAATATATATATATATATATATATATATATATATATATATATATATATATATATATATATATATATATATATATATATATATATACATATATATGAAGTGGGACAAATCCTAAACGTGTGTAGGGTGTTTCCACTATTCGCATATAATTAAAGCAACATTTTAATTTATTATACCCCAACTTTCTAAAACTTCGAATTTGATTTGCTAGAATAATGTCGTAATATTCATTTTGTACGAGACTAATAAAAAAAATAATTAAATTACGCCTGTTGACGAAGACCTGATTAATAAATTCAAGGACCCTTAAAGACGTTTCTGGTTTAATTCGATATTAAAATTTGTAAGTTGTTTAGACGTCGAAATCGATGAGAAGCCGTATTATTATTGACGTGTTTTTGTTAGAAACTGGATTTTCTCTCTATCTGGTTCTGAGACTTTTAATGCATTTTGACCGAAAAATCTAATTATTATTTAAGTAAGTGATTGATGAATTTATTGTTATTAGCCTATTCCTTTGGATATCGTTATTATTCGTGACCCTTTTTAATTAACTCAAGAAAAGGGCTGTTCTAATTTGTCACAAACGGTTTAGCGAAAGTATTCCTGAATATTTACAATCTACTGACAATAAAGATTTTCATTGGAATATTTCAGATTTCTCTTTTTCTCTTTGTAAGATTTAAATTTTATTTAAGGCTTCCAGTGGCGTATTTGAGATTTGATTAGGGAGGTTCGAATTCACAATTTTTGTTGTTGATAAAAAAAGAAAGTTCCTCTTTTCATATATTGAAAGAAATTTAGGATTTCGTTCCGGGAGGTCACGACGTCCTAATTTTTGTTGTTAACAAGAAAGTCCTCACCTTCATGTCAGTAATAATGTAAATTTAATTCATGTATGGTATAGTCCAGACACCCGAAAAAAATTAAAATTTAATAAAATATCATCATAAATATCATTAACACGTCCGTGGAGGCTTCTCTCTTTTATGGATTAATCGACTTTAATTATAATTATTATTAATAATTGTGTTATCTTTGTATTTTTCTTCATAACTGGTATTTCATTATTATAGTTAAAAAAAATCATATTCCTGAAAAAGAATATTATTTTTCAATGGCTCCCGAAATAAGTTGAACTATCTGCGAATATTAATTAAGATAAAAATTTTAACGTTTTTATATGGTTAAGTGTGATGGCTTGACTCCGTTAGTCCTCAGCAGCGATGAACTTTTTTTTAAATATTCATAATGACCTAGCTCCCAATAAAATTTAAGTTTCTATAGAGCTTTTTTTTGCGCAATTAATAAAAAAGATGATGACATTAGACCAACAGTAGTTGGTTTTCTTTCCGTAGATTAGTAGCAAAAACAGTATGGTAACAAATTTTTAAAGTTCTACAAAATATTTTGCAGCCATTTCAGTTAGGATGTGGTGTAGAAGTAGCAGCTCATACTATGAGACGTTTTCTTTCTTATTACCACTCGTCAGCAAAAATTATTTTAAAAATAATTTTTTTAGTGACATTGATATGTACAAAATAGAAGGGGTCTATGCAAGAAGTCCCTAAATGACAATTTAGCTGTATTAATCTAAATGCCTAGTCTAAAGTTAATTTTCATGTACTTTGAATGGCTATTGTTAGTTTTCACCTAAAAGATCCCTAAGTGTGATATTTATCATATGTCATTCCTATCTACCGTGCTGGTTTATGTGCAAAAACTATCGTGTGGAAAAAGTACCTTAGTTAAAAAGTATCTAATATTAAGACGCCATTACTTCAACTTGCTTTCTTTGTATGAAGAGTAAAAAATCGTGTATATCTTATACAGGGCACGTCGAAAACTTGAAATGTTGGGAAACTTTTTTAATTATTGTGTAATTTTTATTAAAAGTTCCTATGTATAAATTGTTAATTTTTTTTCAGCAGAAGCAGAAATGTTTTTAAGTTGATACTCAGCGATATTATCTTCGAAATAATTGGAAACAGTTGGTTTCTAAGTAGCATTTTTAAACACATAATGTAATTAAATTAACTGTTCAGAAAAAAAATGAAACATGTTCGATGCGATTTGGAATTTTGTGACACTGAGTCTGTCTATTTTGTCATCCTTTTTACGTATAGGAACGATTTTTGCATTTTTAACTAATTAACAAATAAAAATGTGGGGAAACGTTTTTATTATTGATCTTAGCAAAAAAAATTATTCTTCATAAAAAGTTCTACTTGCTCCGAAACTAAGCTAACTACTATGGTACCATAGAGTAAAAAATCGTGAATATCAGGGCGCGTCGCAAATTTTGAAATGTTGGGAAATTTTTTAATTAGTTTATTATTTTTTTTTAAAAAGTCCCTATCTGTAAATTATTAAAAAATGTTTGCGGCAAAAGCAGAAATGTGTTTAAGTTGAAACTCAGAGATATTACCTTTGAAAATATATGCAATCTTGAGTTGAAATCAAATAATTAAAATATCAAGTGATAATATTTCCAGAATAAATTAAAACATAAAATCATAAAAATCTCAAAATATCAAAAAGTCACTTGGGGACTTTTTGCATAGAGCCTTTCAATTGAAGAAAATCGAGCTGAATCTGGAACATCTGGCAACTCTATCTATCTCCCAACAATGTGCCTTTCTCTTTTGTATTTTTAAGAATTATTTACAGCAAACGTTTTGTAAAATTCTATTTTTATTTTAGTTTATGACTTTTTAACCGACTTCAAAATATTCAGGATATTACCGGCTAGTACCATATTTTATATGATTTTCGAGTTTTTAATGGTACGAAGTTCAATTTTACTCATCTTTTTAAATTCTGACAACTTTTATAATATTAATAGATACATAGAACAAAAGCTTTCACGGCTGTGGTCAATTAAGAAATCATGATTCTTGGGAATAGACCGTGTCAAAATGGAATCACTTTCCGACGTTTCGCCTTCGATTGCGCGAGTCATCTTCAGGAATCTTTACTTCACGCAATCGGAACACTGAATGAGCTCGGAGAGACCCAAGCCGGCTATTTATAGTCGACCTGTGTTTCTTTAATTTTTTTATTGCGTTTAAGTTAAAAACTAAAAACAAATAAACTATAATCAAGTCACCTCAGTTGCCTGTTGAATATTAGTATTTATTTGATTTATTTCTATTATTCTATGATATAGTGTTGAGTATTGTGATTAATAATAGTGAATAGTAAGTTTTAAAATTATTATTATTATTATTATTATTATAAAGCGTCTCTTGTCTTGCATCTCGTCTGTGTTTCAAAGTTAGGTATTTTATTCACTGAACTATTTTTATCTAAGTATAATTATTAAAATCCTAACTCAACTTTAGTAATAGAAAGACGAGGTGAGATGCCGGAGAATATAATTCAGTTCTTCCCGATATTAAAAAAACGATGTTTTAAATGTTGACTTGAATTTTGAAATTTAATTGTATGATTTAGATGGCTGATGGTCGAAAGAGACTTTCTGGTTCACAATACCGAAAAAGAAAGTTGGAGAAAGAGGAAGATAAAAACGATTAGCTGGGTCATTGAAAAAGTTTTTTATATCTACGACCAGCAAAGAACCACAACCTTCAAGTAGCAAACACCTAGATGCTGCACATTTTGATTCAAGTGAGGATGCAGAAGAACCATTGGAAAAGCTGCACCAAGAAGGTAAATCGGATTCGGACACCGAAGTAAAGGAAAAGAACACGCCGAATAAAGCTACGACGCACACGCCAGCAAATATACAAACCGAAACTGTTGGTAAGGTGAATGAGGAACTCTTAAAAGACCCAGCCTATTGGCCTCAAGTGTTAACAGATAATATTAGGATAACAATTCTTGAAATAGGACCAGTACAGTTAAAAAATATGACATATCCTGTCAATAATTCAAATAGATATTTTAGCGCTACCTACTTTAATAATGAAAAAGTTCCTAGAACTTGGCTTGATTATTTAAAATTCAAGAACTCAGTGTACTGTTTTTGTTGTAAATTATTTGGGATATCTGTTAATAGTTTTAATGATGATAAAGGATATACTGACTGGCGACATTTGTCTCGAACCTTAGAAAGACACGAAACAAGTAAGGGATATTTTGAAACTGTTAGAAAATGGGTTGAGTTAAAAAAATCAATTGAAAAAGGTATTACGACTCTGTCAATCAAAGTTTAATTCAGATGGAAAAAAGAAAGTGGACATCTATTTTAGAAAGAATTATATTTGTAATTCAGTTTTTAGCTCAGCAAAATTTAGCTCTTAGGGGCAGCAATCAAAAACTTTTTCACAAAGGTAACGGTAATTTTTTGAAACTTATTCAGACAATTGCCAAATTTGATAACGTAATGGCCGAACACATAGATAGGGTTCAAAAAAATACCAAACAAGTGACTAATTATTTGTGTGATAAAATACAAAATGAATTAATCTTTTTCATAGGAGAAAAAATAAAGAGAAATATTAAAATTATGTAAATATTTTTCTATAATTCTTTATTATATACCTGATATTAGTCACCAAGAACAGATAACTATTATTGTTAGGGTTGTGTTTATTCATGAGCATTCAAAAAGTGTTGAAATCAGAGAGCATTTTTTAGGATTTTGTCCAGTTACTAATACTACTGGTCATGGTTTAACTGACTTTTTATTAAAATATTTAGAAGAAGCTGATATCAATATTGCCGATATGAGAAGTCAGGACTATGATAACGGTGCCAATATGAAAAGCAAACGTAATGGTCTGCAAAAAAAAGATCTTGGATATTAATCCTAGAGCCTTTTCTGTACATTGTGCGGCCTCAACCTACCGATGGGGTATTCTTATGAAAGAACTTCCCAACCTAACAGTAAAGCCGCTATCTGATACCCGTTGGGAGAGTCGAATTGATGCTATCAAAACCCTCAGATTTGAACTAGAAAAAATGTATGATGCTCTCTTTGCCCTTTATAGCGATGAATCTAGAGATAATGACACAAAAAATATTGCAAGATCCCTAATTAAAAAAATAAAGTCTCTTAAATTTATATGTTCATTAGTTATCTGGTACACTATTTTATTAAAAATAAATGTTGTAAGCAAAATAATGAAAAATTCTACCATTGTTTTGCCAGAAGCTGTGCGAATGTTAAAGGATATTAAAATATTTTAAACCAACCTTAGATCTGAAAATGGTTTTACCGAAATGCGTAATGAAGCCACAAAAATTGCGGAAGAAATAGACTGCGAAATTTGTTTTTCAGCTGTTGAGTTAGTTAGACCAAGAAAAAAAAGGTTTTTTTTTATTATGAACACAAAGATGAGCCTATCCAATCTCCAGAGCAAAATCTCAAAATTAATTTTTATTTTTACATTCTCGACATTGCAATTTCAAAATTAGACGAAAGGTTCCAAGATTTCAACAAATATAACAAAACGTTTGGTTTTTTAAATAATTTAGGAGCGTTTAATAAAGATGAAATAATGCAATATTGTAAAAAATTGGAAACTGGATTAACTGACCTGGCAACAAAAAATATGGACATAAACGCAATTGACCTTTACAATGAGATTGATACTTTGTCAATTTATATTCTTACTACAGATAATATGTCGCCTAAAGAGGTAATAACTTATTTAGTAGTTAATGATTTAAAAGGCATCTTTCCGAATTTATTTGTAGCTTTAAGAATATTTTTAACAATGCCGGTTACTGTTGCCCCATGGAGAGCGGTCATTTTCGAAATTAAAACTAATCAAAACCTACTTAAGATCCAACATGAGTCAATTCAGGCTTTCAAATTTAGCAATTATAAGTATTGAAGAAGATATTTCCAACAACTTGGATATAGGCGACTTGATTAGGGAATTTGCTATTAAAAAAGTGAGAAAAGTAGATTTTAGTATTTAAACAAGTTTAATTATTTTTGTTTTTTTTTCCTGAATGCATTTTTATTTTGTTCTTTTATGTATTTGTTAATAAATACTTTGTTATTTTACTATTAAATTTGTTATCTGTTTATTGAGGATGATAAATTATGAACTCCTTCCCTACCGACAACCTAATTTTTTTACATTAGTGGGGGCGGCAGATACCCTAGGCTCGGCCTGTATCGAAGACGGAACGTCGGAAAGTGATCCCATTTTGACACGGTCTAATCCCAACAACCATGATTTTTAATTAATAGATACGGTGATTCTGGTAAAATTTTATACGCAGTGAACCCAGTAGCTGCTTTAGGCTTTGAAACTTAAGATTTTGTATAAATAGAACTAAAAAGGATGAAATAAAAAGTAAAAAAAAATAGAACTGCCTTAAAAACACTGAAAATTTGACTTTATGAAGTCGGAGTCAAAATAAGAAAGGCCGTATCTATTAAATATACAAATGTCGCTTTGTGATCAAGTTTAAGTCTGTTCAATTTTTTTTCAATAAAAATGTATTACGAAATATATTTTAATGCGAGCAGACAATATTAAAGCATTTCAAGTAAAGATTACACGACATTTTAATAAAATTTATATTCAGTTTCTCCTTCCTGTTCGAGGCAAAATACCTCGTTTCATAAATAACTGAAATAAATCTCTAGGAAACCTAATACCGGCAATGGGTCGTAGATAAGAGAGGTCTTTTTATCCTGTGATTAATCGTTTTTTTCTGTATCTCTTGCTGTTTCCAGCGAGCCGTATGGCTTAATTAAAGTCACCACATAATTTAACATTGTTTAATATAAATGTGTTCGGCGATTGTATCATTACTAAGACATATTGTAATCGTAATGATAATATGGAATAAATGATATTAAATAAACTGTATTGAGTAATGAATTTACAACAAATCAAAATTTTGAACAAAAATGCATAAACATCATAATAAACAAATTATTTTTTATTTTTGGTTGCGTATAGAGACCCCCTATATACAAATTCTCAGATTTTTTGCTTGGCTTCGAAAACACACTGTTTCATTATTGCGTTTAAGTGAAAAGATGATAAAGTCAATAAATATAACTTTTAAGCCAAAAAACATCTATTAGCAAAACAAGCAAAAGAAACAGGTCAACTTAGGAATAATGCACAATACTCTTAATAGTCTCTGTCACTCTAGCCTCGCGCTCTCGAAGTGAAGTTTCTCACCGCCTTGTATCGCAGCTTTCCCATTCTTGCAAGCTCCGCAGTTTGGAATGCTTTTACCGGGGCTCTTAGGAAACTGCTCTTATTTTGGGTATCGACTACAGTCGGCCATCCTGACAGGTCGTATTGTCCTCAATACGATCACCATCCTATATCAAAAGAAACAATCTCCATTACTGGAGGCTTACCATTTAATATACTAATATATGTATCGAGCATTTTATATGTGTTATCGACATATCTCGAATGCTTTACATACCAATCGATAAATGAAATATATGTATCGAGCATTTTATATGTGTTATCGACATATCTCGAATGCTTTACATACCAATCGATAAATGAAATATATGTATCGAGCATTTTATATGTGTTATCGACATATCTCGAATGCTTTACATACCAATAAATCAACAAAATATATGTATCGAGCACTTTATATGTGTTATCCACATATCTCGAATGCTTTACATACCAATAAATTAACAAAATATATGTATCGAGCATTTTATATGTGTTATCCACATATCTCGAATGCTTTACATACCAATAAATTAACAAAATATATGTATCGAGCATTTTATATGTGTTATCCACATATCTCGAATGCTTTACATACCAATAAATTAACAAAATATATGTATCGAGCATTTTATATGTGTTATCCACATATCTCGAATGCTTTACATACCAATAAATTAACCAAATATATGTATCGAGCATTTTATATGTGTTATCCACATATCTCGAATACTTTACATACCAATCGATAAATGAAATATATGTATCGAGCATTTTATATGTGTTATCGACATATCTCGAATGCTTTACATATATAAAAATTATTAAAACTTACGGTCTCTCGCAGAGTTACCCAGGGCTTTAGTCTGTCTACACAGGCTACAGTAGGACACTTGCGATGCGTTTCTGTCACGCTAACGACCACGTACCTGTCGTGGCAGATATTTTGTAAGGTCCCTTGTACTTAGGTAACAGTTTTTTACTTTGACCTGTTGCAGAGAAATCGGTTTTTGTCACCATTACCAGATCACCTTCTTTGTAGACTTTTGAGACAGCTCGCTTTAAATTAAATCGATGCTTCTGTTTTTCCTGGTCTACGCCTACCCGTGCCTGTATATCCTTGCATAACTTAGCGATGTCCGTCCTCTCTAATTCATCTTGCAGTTCAGTTAGCAGAATGGCTTCGGAAACACTTCTTGGTTTACTACCAAACAAAGCTTCTGCAGGCGTCACCTGAAGTACTCTGTGCACTGTGCTGTTGATACCTCTCTGAACTGTCTTCACATGATTGTCCCACATGTCGTCCTCCATTTCGCCATTGAGAGCTGCTAATGAGCTTAATATTGTGCGATTAAAACGTTCGCACTGTCCATTAGCTCTAGGGGTGGCTACAGCATTTTGGATGTGCTTGATCCCATATTCTGCACAAAACTTCTCAAAAAGTTTTGATGTAAATGCACTTCCTCGATCAGAGATAATGCGTACAGGAACTCCAAAAATATCTATAACGTTCTGGATTATACGAGCTACATATTTGGCTTTTGTGTTTCGTACTGGCTCAATTAAACAAAACCTCGAAAATCCATCAACAATAACCAGTAATTGGGTATTATTTTTTTTCGACTTAATGAAAGGCCCTAAGTGATCAACATGTATTGTATGAAAAGGGACCGTCACCTTATCGATGGGATGAAGTTGACCAGGCTTCTTGCCCGAGGGGCACTTATAATATAGGCAATTTAAACATGCATTAACATATTTTGAAATAAACCGACGCATTCCAGCAAACCAATAATTCTCCTGTACCTTCGCAAGAGTCTTTTCAGCACCAAAATGCCCGAGATCATCATGGCATAACTTACAGATCTGCCAACGGTTCGCTTTTGGAACCACCCACCTAAATACCTTATCAGAGATTTTTCTATTTACTTTTCCATCTTTAAGAATATAATTTTCAAAGAATAATTTATTATATGACTTTTTATCTTTTGACAATAAAATATCGCGAATTTTAACCATTTCCTCGTCTTGCAATTGTGCGGCCAATAACCAATCGGCTTCTGTAAGATTTACTATAGTACAAACATTTAAACACTCACCTCCTTGAGGATTTCTACTTAAACAATCAACATGTGCCATCTTAGCGCCAGGTCTTCTACGTCAAAATCATAGTCCTGTAATTCCATCCTCCACCGTCCTATGCGGGGAATTATATCTCTTTTAACTGCCGTACTTCTGATAGCACTGCAGTCAGTGACCACTTTAAATTTAATACCTAACACATAAACACGAAAATAGCGTAAGGCGGTAACAACAGCTAACGTCTCTAATTCATATGAATGATATTTTTGTTCTAAAACCGTAGTTTGCCGACTATAATAGGCTATTAAATGTTTCTTATTTTGCTCATCAATTTGTATTAATATTCCAGCTACACCTATTTTACTTGCATCCGTGTGCACTTCCGTTGTTAATTCTGGGTTAAATATTGCTAAAATCGGTCGACTCATTAACATGTCTTTAATCTGAGTAACTGCGTTGTCCTGTGCTTTGCCCCATGACCACGGACGATCGTGTTTTAACAACTGCGTAAGCGGTTCCGTAATTGATGCAAAATTATTGATAAATCTACGAAAATAAGAAGCTAAGCCTAAGAATTGTCTAACCTGCTTTACGCAACGCGGAGTAGGCATTTCTTGTATAGCGGAAATTTTATTACTACCAGGTCTAACGCCTGCCTCCGAAATCTCTCGCCCAAGGTATTCAATCTTGGTTTGAAAAAAAGAACACTTTGACAATTTCAATGTAAGGTTGTGTACCCTTAGTTTCTGAAGGACAATTTTTAATTTTTGTAAGCCCTCCTCGATTGTTTTTGACCCAATAATAACGTCGTCGATGTAAACAAGCGCACTATCCCCAATTACTAAATTCATTAATTTTTGAAAAACGGCGGGTGCATTTGTTAGACCAAAGGGGACCCTTAGGAACTCGTATTGCCCGTCTGGAGTCACAAAGGCTGTTTTTGCAATTGATTGTCTCTGTGAAATTGACATACGATAAGGCCTATACACAATCGGTTTATCCGTAATTAAATCAATTTTCATTTCAACTGTACTTGTCTTCCCTAGCTGACTTAAGTTAAAACAAAACCTATCTTTATATTCAGTCAAAAGATGATGTAATTTAATTTTATCAGCATCAAGAATATTTCCGCAGCGAATGGAATCTAAACTCGTTTCAAATTTATCGTTGTTTATTTCGATACTGTTTATAAAGAGTCGTTTATTTATTAAAGAGTCTAATAACAAATCTTTCGGTAAAGGTAGTTGATACAATTGCAAGCTATGCTGTCTTTTTATAATTATAAGAGATTCAATTTCAGTGAATGATTGCCCAATAAGCAGATCGTATCTTAACTCACAATCTTTTACGACATATAAATGGGTCTTTATTGTAACTCCGTCAACAGTTATGTTTACATTCGACTCGTATTTCGGCATTACGTACGTGTTGCCGCTAAACGAATAGAGTTTAATTGTTTCAGCAATAATTTTTTTATCTAACTTGATTTTGTCAGCAACAGACTCACGAATTAAAGTAGAGTCACTGCCTAAATCAACAAATGATTTAATTAAGTGTTTATTTATTCTTGCCGATTTAATATAGACGCTTTTATTTGTCGTCTTGCTGATAAAGTTTACGGATTTTCTTGCTCTACAAACATTTTCGAGGTGACCTAATTTATTGCAAACTTTGCATTTAAGTTTATCTCCCAGTATCCCTTTATTATTATTATACTGGGGACACTGAAAACGTTTATGACCCGTTCGCCACAAGAAAAACATTTATCATTACTATTTTTATGAAATTTAAATCTTTTATTCGGTAGGTTACGATTGTCTGTATTAACCTCAGATTGGCGTTTTGAATTCACTAAACTAGAATATTGATGCGATCCGGACTCTCTTGCAAATGACATAGAATTAGTGGTACTAGGAAAATTTGTAACGAACTCAGTTAGTTCTACAAAGGATTTGCAGTTTGCAGCTTTCACTGATAACTGGATTTATTCATTAGAAATCCCTGCCACAATGCAATCAACAATTTGAATTTCAGTAAAATTTAATTTTAGTTTATTAAGTTTGCTAAGTTTTAAAAAACAATAAGTACTTAAATCTTGCCCTGGCCCACTTTTATAGACAGCTGCTTCGTAAAACATTTTTGAAAATTTCACTTTGGCAGGAAATGTTGCCTTTAACATTTCTTGCCATTGCGGCCAACTATATTGGTTACTTTTTAAACTGTCATACCAGACTCGTGCTAAACCTTGCAATTTTCCTAAAGCTAAATAAATTGTAGTTACTTCATCCCAATGATAAAGGTGAGCACACTGATTAATTTTGTATAGCCAATCATCAATATTTAAGTCTCCCTGAGGATCAAAATTTGACAAAAGACGGTCATCTTTAAAAAATCCCCAATTTGGCCTTACCCCCAGAGATTCTACACTATTAATTGAGCCTGCACTTACCGAAGCCCTTAGCTCTTGCAGCTCTCTTGCCATTGTAGCCACTACTGTCTGAGACAACGGCGGTGTCTCTGATCCTGCCGCAAGCGTGTCTATGCGTTCACACTCGGATCCCGATTTCATTTTTGTTCAGTGCACGAACACAAAATATAGTCACTTAGTTCAGTTCACTAGTACTAGGTCGTACTGTCAGATAGCGAGGGTATATCCCACTTCTGAGATAAAGTCAATAAATATAACTTTTAAGCCAAAAAACATCTATTAGCAAAACAAGCAAAAGAAACAGGTCAACTTAGGAATAATGCACAATACTCTTAATAGTCTCTGTCACTCTAGCCTCGCGCTCTCGAAGTGAAGTCTCTCACCGCCTTGTATCGCAGCTTTCCCATTTTTGCAAACTCCGCAGTTTGGAATGCTTTTACCGGGGCTCTTAGGAAACTGCTCTTATTTTGGGTATCGACTACAATGATTATCCACAGGGGATTTTTAATGTACATTTTTTAGATATTCTCTCACATGATGTTGCCCAATTTAACATGTTGTTACAGTTAGTAGGGCTCACTCAATTAATAAACAATCCCACTAGAATCTCCTCTACCTTTGCCTGACTTATTGACCTTTTCTGATATAGAATTCTGATTTAATAAAACGCTGCCCAGCTATCAATAAAGTAGCTATAACTGTTTCCACTACTACCTTTTAAGAGTTTTTACGTATTTGTTACTAATAATCTTACTATATAGGAACTTTGTAGATAACTAGTAGACTTCAAAGTAATTGGGTATAAGTGACAGTTACGTATTTAAAGAATCCAAAACTATAAAAGCGTATGGGGGCAATCGTCGACACTTGATGTTAAGTAATTTTCTTAGTAAAGAAGTGCAGCTAACTTAAAAGTAAAAGTCCAATAGAACGCCATTGTTGATTTTCATCTCCCCTATAAATATTTAGCTATGAAATTTATTTTTGTGAGGATAAAAATGCATACAAATTAAACATCACGTTAAAGAAAAAAAATCACTCTTTATAACAAGATATATAATAATAATTACTATTTAAAACAAAGTCCAAAATTACATTTTTAAGATTTAAATTGGCCAATATATTTGATCAAAATGTATTGAAAATTAACGAATTTTGAAGGCGCGTAATTATTATACGACTATCATCAGCATATTCACCAGAGAAATTGCCTGTTTTGGCGACACCACGTTCTGGTTACTTCAATGAAAATTCTTGCGATAACAATGACGTATTCATGACTAAAAGTGCTACTTGGCTGTGATACATTACCCGCTCCACTGTTGTCAGACCATGAATTTATTTTTTGTAATTTTTAGTACCTAATACATCAAGGGAAATTACTTTTAAAAAATAAAGAGACTTAAAAAATATTAATACTACACAATTCCTGACCGACTTACAGTCGATTCCTTGGAGAAATATATATGACGTTAATGATATCAACAGCAAAACTGATTTTATAAACAATAATATTAATACTTTACTGGATCTTCATGCTCCTCTAAAAATAATTATTCGTGGATAACCCAAAATATAAAATAAGGTCATACTTCCATTTTTAGCACATATCATAAATTACTGCATTTTAAATTCTGTCTATCCAAATTGCTGGAAAAAAGCTCTAGCTCTGCCTCTCCGAAAGAACAACAACCCGCAGGAACTTAAAGATTTACGCCCGATAAGTATTCTGCCATGTGTATCAAAAATATTAGAAAAAATAATTAATAAAGAACTTGAGGAGCATGTGGGGCAAAACCGTATTTTGCCTGAAACCCAGTCGGGTTTTAGAAGGAATCACGGGTGTTCTACGGCTCTATTACACGTTAGTGATGATATATTTCATGCGACTGATTCTGGACTAATAACGATATTGGCACTTTTAGACTTCTAGAAAGCGTTCGATACTTTAGATTGCCTATTATTCTTGGCTAAAACAAGTTAAAATAATGATTCCCTTGTGTTCTCCATATTTAACCATGGTGATGTAGTTTATGGAAATAGTCGAAAAGCTATTCAGAAACAGAGAATCCAGAAATTTCAAAACTCCTGTCTACATCTTATATATGGAATCCGAAAGCGGAGAATAGGGGGAGGCTTCACGAGGCATGTTGTTATCATAAAATTCTACTCTTTAAGAAACCTCCCTACCTATACAAAAAATAATTATTTAGATCTCGCGCATAATCTAAATGTTCGATTCCGTGGTACAATAACTCCACCCCTGCATAAATCTGCCATGTTTGAACGTCCTTTTACGTAAAATATTGCCTCTTCCGGATATTATCAAATACCTCACACCACTAAATTTCAGAAATAAACTTTTTAAATATTATTTTGACAGACAGGCCACGATATAATACTAACTGTAGTTTTTTTTTAACAGGTACTTAGAAAATATGTTTTTTTTCATATTGTATGTTGTTTTTAAGGTTAAGTTGGTCAGGGTGGATAACCCTTGCTACCTACATCTGGGCTTCGCCTTTTCTGTCATTAAATTTTAAATATTCACACATCTAAATACTTACTGTAAATCATTTACCTCTGTAATGTGGAAATAAAGACATACTTATTATTATTATTATTATTACTATTATTATTATTATTAAAAACTTTAAGAGCTCTGTATAATGATTTTTTAATGAAAATAAACCAAAAACGTAGAATTGTTATCTGGATCAAAATTATGTTGACCAGAATAAATGGTGACTTATGTTCACTAATGCGAACTGACAGAGGTCTGCCAGCAAGTTCTTTTTTTTGTGTTTGTTTATTGTCTTTGCTGTTATTCAAAAACATTCCAAGTTTGTTCTAAATTTAATGAGATATTTTAATATTATTACAAAAAGATTTGAAAATTTTTTAAATTATCATTCAAAAAATCCGTATATTTCCTTTACCCGGAACTTCCTTCCTTATGATTTTCTTCCATTTGTTAGGAATAGTGAAATGTGACGCAATTTAGTTCAGAACATAGGCACAATATATATGGGTATATATATATATATACTCTCATTTCATTTTTATTAGGCGCCATTTTGTTTCATCATATTATATTCCTACCAATATTTTACCATTTTTTTTCTACCTATGCCGCACTTGACTTTTGGGCATAATTCAAAATAAAATCAATAAGAAGTAAAATAATACACCACTCTAACATAACAACAAGAGGATCGTTAACGAAAACCATAGAAACTATTTAAAAATAGACTTTTGTTTTTTTTACTAGAACCTAACCCCAAATAATGCACTAATCTAACATAACAACAAGAGAATTGTTAGCGAAAATTATTTAAAAATATAATATCTAGGAAATATATGCGAGCCAACGGAGTAGGTAAAGACTGATAATATGGGTTTCATGCAGGATATAGTATCTAATATGTGTCCTGAGGATGGAACAATGAAATTACGAAACGTTGACAATTAAAAAAAGGCTTGTTTTTTTACTGGATCTTAACCCCAAATAATACACCACTCTAATATATTTTTTTAATTTTGTTCCGCCATATTGGATTTTTACCAAAATATTACCAGGTCATGACCCTCAATTTTTCGTAAAAATTTGGGTAAGTAATATTTAAGCTATGTCGCGAACTGACAGACAGACCGGCAGACGGTCCGACGGAATTGATAAAACATGTTTTTTGGCGTCTAGGGATGCTATAACGTGAAGATATGTAAAACCTGAAAAGGTGATTTTTTCACGATTACAAACATTTTATTTGACCGCCATTTTGTTCCGCCATCTTGCATTAGTACCACAATTTCAGTAGTTGACCCTTAATACCATAATTAGCTATGGCACAGAATTTAAGCGCAATCCATTAAGCAGTTTTTCTTGGATTCGTACCAAAATGTTATCAGTTAATTCCAACATAATACTTGATGTTTTCGCAAAATTTGAAATAAATTGGATGAGTAGTTTTTTAACAATAATTTTTTTAACATTTCACTAAGCCGCCATTTTGTTTCGCCATATTGGATTTTGACTAAAATATTACCAGGTCATCCCCACATGACCCTGAATTTTTGGCCAAAATTTGACAAAAAGTCAGTCGGGTAAGTAGTTTTTTAGCTACGCCGCGAACAAACAGACAGACAGACCGACGGAATTGAGAAAACATGTTTTTCTTTATCTGGGGACCCTGAAACGTGAAGACTTGAAAAAATCTCGGAGAGTGATTTTTTCACGAATACAATACTGACAAAGTCAAAAGGAATTGAGGCAAACTTATCAACATCAAGTTCAGGTAATGGAAGCAGGGATTTTTTCAAAAGTTTAGTATTGTAATACTTAGGGTTGAAACAAAGGGTAGCAAAATGAAACTACATGTTCACCTTAACATTACCCAAAGTATATTTTTAATCTTTTTTAAAATGCAATCAAATTGCCATATACGCTCGGGAAGGTGGTTGACCTGCTGACATAGCAAAACAGGTTATTGCGTGGTTGCCCATTATTGCAACAAGTTGAATTTGATACAATACATTTTATATAGGGTGTTTTCTCTATATATTACACCTCCCCGGGCAATTAAAAGAATTTCAATTTATTTTCAAAATTTGAAATTCGTAAATAAAATACAATTACTAGAGACAAATGTTACAATACACTATTTAAACCATTTTTTTTTTTTTTTTTTTTTTTTTTTTTTTTTTTTAATATTATCTTATTTATCTAAATATATGAAAAGAAAAATAAAAACTCAGATATAAGAGAAGGAAAATAGCGTCATATAGTGAAAGTAGGAAAGAAAATAGATAGGTATTTTAGAAAAAGGTTATTAGAAAATACACGCAATAGTATAGTAATATGGAGCCCTTATTATTATAACTTAATTTTAATTAGCTATTATACAACTTAGTTCTATTTTTATGGACTAAAATATGTTTCTTATCTTTAATTATTTTTACATTTGGTGCAACATCTTCTACCACTAAATATGGCCCCAGGAAGCAAGGGCTGGTAATTTTATCACCAGTTTCGTTTTTGATTAAAACTCTATCGCCCTTTTTATACTGAATGGGGTTTACTTTTAAATCAAAATTTTCTTTTCTTTTAGATTTAGAAAGTATTAAGTTATTTCTTGCATCATTTTGAGCTGTTTGTAACCTATATTTTAATTCAATGGGGTAGTTATCAAAATTATAAATAGGATCAACTTCATTATTTAAATTATTTGGTAATTGGCATTTTTTCCCAAAAACTAGTTCAAAGGGAGAGTATTTGGTTTCCGTATGTACTGCAGTATTATAAGAAAAACACCAGTACGGAAGCCATGTGCTCCATGCAGAATCATGGTTTTGAGTTTGAATTCTCAAATAAGCACCTAGAATTTTGTGAGAGGCCTCTAAACTCCCGATACTCTCGTGATGATACGCCGTAGAATGAATCTGTTTTATACCTAACAAGTTACATGTTTCTGCCATAGTGTGAGAAATAAACTCGGTACCCCTATCTGAAGCAATTTCCTGAGGGATACCATATCTTAAGATAAAGTTATCCACCAAAGATCTTGCCACAGATACGGAATCCTTGTTTTTAAGAGGGTAGGCCTCTACATATTTTGTTAACTCACACTGAAGTGTTAAAATATAAACAAATCCATTTACGTCTACCGGAAGTGGACCAACAATATCTAAATATATTTTTTGAAAAGCTGTTTCAGCTGTAGTAGTTATTACCATTGGCTCTCTAGTATAATGATTCGAATGTTTTTGTCTTTGACACATGTCACACCTTTTTACAAAATTTCGAACATCACTATCCAGACCTGGCCAAAGATAATACTTTTTAATATTATTTGTCATTCTATTTATTCCAGCGTGACCACTGGTTGGTAGTAAATGAAAATCATTAAGGATTACTCTTTTTTCGTCTTTGTCCATTACTTTTTTAATACCTTTTACAACATTTATACGGGGGCCCCTCCAATTAGTATAATTTTTTATTTTACTACCAATAAATTTAATAAACTCTGTATTATCATTATTTTTATTAATAACTAATTCTTTAATTTCAGCCTTTTTATTATTCTTATTCTCGATAAAGCATCGGCTGTAACATTATCTTTTCCTTTGATATATTCGATATAAAAGTCATATTCTTCTAGACACAAACGAAATTTTGTCAATCTACTACCAGGGTCTTTTTGCGTAAAAAGATAAATTAATGGTTTGTGATCGGTTAAAATTTTGAAACGACGGCCATACAGATATGGTCGAAAATGCTTTACAGCCCAATAAATTGTTAAAAGTTCTTTATGTATAGTAGGGTAGTTAATTTCTGCTTTATTTAAACTACGACTAGTGAACGCCACTGGTTTATTATTTTTATTTGATAACACTGCTCCTATAGCAAAAGCAGACGCATCTGTTTGCAAAATAAATTCATTTTCATTCGAAAAATCGGGATAATCTAACACCGGATGCTTAATCAGCGAATTTTTAAGACAATTAAAAGCTTTATCACATTCGTCCGTCCACTCAAACCTAGCGTATTTTTTACATAATTTATTTAGAGGAACTGTAATTTCTGAAAAATGTGGTATAAATTTTCGATAATAATTGGCAAAAGCCACGAAGCGTTTAACTTCATCTGCCTTTTTTGGAATAGGATAATCTTTTAAAGCTTTTATTTTATCAGGGTCAGGTGATATTCCTTCAGAACTTATTATATGACCCAGATCCAGAATTTCTTTTTTCAAAAAATCGCATTTAGCAGGATTTAATTTTAGGTTTACTTTTCGCAATCTAGAAAAAATATCTATTAGATTTTTATTGTGTTCATTAAGGTTTCTGCCAAATACTATAAGATCATCAAGATAAACAAAGCACTTTTCGTAATTTAAACCCGCCATCGCTATGGTCATTAACCTTGAAAAGGCACTAGGGCTAATTTTTAACCCCATTGGTAACCTTCGCATTTGCCACTGACCGCGATCTGTAGTGAAAGCTGTGTATTTTCTGCTTTCTTCCTCTAATTCGACCTGATAATAGCCCTGGCTAAGATCTAGATGTGAAAAATAAAGTGCACCTGCTAGGGAGTCTAAAATATCGACTACACTCGCAATCGGAAATTTGATATCTAATATATATGGGTTCAAAAATCTGTAGTCCAATACTAACCTAGCTCTTCCCTCATTCGTATCGTTTTTCTTTGGTACAAGCAACAAAGGTGAAGACCACTCACTCTGCGCACTCTCAATTATTCCATCCTGACACATTTGAGAAATTTGCCTATTTATTTCCTCTTTATGTACTTGAGGTAACCTATATGGCTTTCTATAGACCGGCTGAGTATCTGGTTTAACTTGAATTGACTGTTTATATAAATTAGTAACTGTAAGCTTATCTCCTGGCATATGAAATATATTTGAGAATTTGGCACAAATTTGCTCTATAGAATCTCGTTCCTCGCGGTTTAGATGATTAAGCTTAAGAATTTTAAATAGTTCTTTAACTCGAGTAGCCGAATTTTCTTGGCTGTTAAATTGATGACACTCATAATTGCTTAAACTTTCCGCTTTTGGCGAAAAATTTCTCAAATGTACCTCTGTCTCTCTTGTATTCAAAATTTTAATTGGTACTTTACCATTTATCGGTTGTGCAATTACACCAGCCATGAACACACCCTCACATAATTCACCTTGCATAAGTACACATTCATCCTCTAACCCTGTAGGAACATACTGTATAATTTCGCACCTAGGGGAACACTTAATATATTCTCACTATCCGCATTTAATTTTAATGTATTTATTTTATTATACTGATTTAAAATAGTTAAGGTATTTTCTTCGTAATCTAATTTAGCCTTAAAAGTTTTCAAAAAATTTTCTCCAATTATGTCATCACTTTGACATGGTAAATTATTAAAAATATAAAATTTTTGCTTAAATATCGCATTTTCTATACAAAGATCTAAATAAACATATCCCACAGATATTAATTTACCTCCTATGCCTTTAATTTCAATATTTTCTTTGTGTAACTGTATTTTTGAATTTAAACAACTTAATTTAAGGGCACTTAATGATGCACCCGTATCTACCAAAAATTTTAAGCTTTTCCCATTGACACAAAAAGAAACAGCATTCGAGTAGTTTTTTGAATAGGTAAAAATATTATTAAACTGTTTATTTTTAGTATTTTTAGGCACGAAAAAATGTTGAATCTTGTATATCAGCTGAGGATTGTTCTGAATTTCCGGTGTGCTCCGCAAAATGCATTCGGTGACCTACTGCCCGAGATCCTCTCCTATTACCGCTCGTAAATGTACCACCACCGTGATTTCTAGAAAACCGCTGATTATTAAAATTACCTTGATTAGTCGAAGCGTTTCGCCGACAATTTGAATTGTTATTTCCTCCGTTATTAAAATTCTGATAATTATTATATCTACCAGAATTTCCTGTTCTATTATTTGGTCTTCTGGAAAAATTTCTAAAATTTCCCCTTCCTCTGTGAGAAAAATTAAAAATGTGTCCTGAATTATTTTGATTACCCAGTTCTTCATCTTGAGCTGCCCTTATTGCGTCCTTTAAGAATTCAAAATTTCTGGAAGATATAATTGTGCCCAGCCTTTGATTTTTAAGTCCGCATGCAAACCTTTTTATTGCAACCTTTTCGTTAATAGGTCTTAGAATATCAAAAGCATTGGCATTTCCGTCTGCTTGCGTAATGGTTAAATTTACAAAAATATCCTCTAACTCTTTACCAAAATCCGTTATACATTTTTCACCCTGTTTAGCCGAGAACAAGCGTGCCTGAAGGGCCGTATCTGATTTTTTAGTTAAGAGATGTTTTTTCATATCTAGAATTAAATTATTTACAGAATTATAAGTCAAACCTAATCGTAATTTGGCGTTGTTAGAAATACGCGTTTTCAAAACAAATTTAATTAAAGAAGGTTGACTATCATTATCAAGCGTTGACGAATAAAAATCTAAAGCCTCTATTAATTTAGAAGTTGTAGATTCTGTATCATCCATGACCGGTAAAAGGTTTGTAGCTATTTTTAGATCAAAAGAAGACATTTTTAATTTATCTTTATTAATATTTTTATTTCCAAACTCTAAAATTTCCTTATAAAGTTTTTTAATTTCTGTTATTATGTTATTAAAAGTCAAAATATCTTCTTTGTCTATTTCAGACTTTTCTATTTTTACGTTTAAATCAGTAATTTCCTTACCTAACTGAGAATATAAAGTTTTTGCCACTTTAACTTTTGATTCGACAATAGGGCTTTTTCGTCTTTCGCTATTTAATTTTACCAAATTTGTTCGAATATATTTAAATGAATGTAAAATTTCAATAAGTTTGTCTCCCATGAAATTAAAAATTTAATTCACTTATTAAACTTGCTAATTGGGTCCATATTTTTGCGATTATAATTATAAAACAATAACATAATATTATAATAATTAAACTTACATGCCTGCATTATTATTTATATTTTCAGGTACATTAACACATAAAAAATTTTCTAACTCCATTTATAATTGTCTTTACTTTTTCTTTCTTCTTTTTTTTTTTTCTTACACGAAAAATACCGCCCTAAAAAAAAATTTAATTTTCTTCCATCTTTAAATCATCCTTGGATTTTCGCAGCTCATTTTTATAAATTTCTCTTCTAATTGTCTGCCTTAGTTTCCTTTGAACATGTCTAATGGCCCATACTACTGCAACAATTGCCGTTGCCACAACCAAAATTATAAGCAAAATCTCTGCTAAGCTTAATCCCTTATTTTGGTCAACAATTTCACCCCTTGCATCGCCATTGGAGGCCTGATTAATTACAATCTCTTCTTTGGACTTGGCATTACCCATCTTAATAACTTCACAAAAAAATCGTCAAGTGGCAGGATCGCCATGTAATACTTAGGGTTGAAACAAAGGGTAGCAAAATGAAACTACATGTTCACCTTAACATTACCCAAAGTATATTTTTAATCTTTTTTAAAATGCAATCAAATTGCCATATACGCTCGGGAAGGTGGTTGACCTCTGACATAGCAAAACAGGTTATTGCGTGGTTGCCCATTATTGCAACAAGTTGAATTTGATACAATACATTTTATATAGGGTGTTTTCTCTATATATTACAGTATTAACCTTGTTGATCTTGGTATCTATTAATCTTGGGTCATATCCTTTGCTATAAGGAATCCGCTTTAAAATGGTGATTTCTTCTCCAGAGTCACCCTCTGACATAGGGACATTCAAAAGTCTATAAATATAAGAATTAAAAGGGCCATCTTATGTTGAAATGGATGGAATCTTTAAAAAAGGATTAAATATAAAAATACAAACCAAACCATAACACAATCAAATTCTCACGTTGTTGTCAAATGTTGCGTATTTGTTTAGAATTGAAGTTGATTTAATATTAATATATATATATATATATATATATATATATATATATATATATATATATAATATATATATATATATATATATATATATATATATATATATATATATATATATATATATATATATATATATATATATATATATATATATATATATATATATATATATATATATATATATATATATATATATATATATATATATATATATAATATATATAGGTTTATATATATAAATATAATATTGATTGCTAATTGCTAACGAATATTAATAATTGTAAATTTCAGTATTACAGATATGAACTGTTATGAATAGTATTCCTTTTCAAACCTTGTTGCCTAAATTTGCGGATAAAAATTAAACTGATTTAGTTTTATATATCTAGATATGCTGACTGTGGAGTGACGTCATAACGTATTTATTTATTTATTTATTTATTTATTTACTACATTTAGGACACAAACAGGTGCAGCCACCCAAAAACGTATCCACTAATTAATTAAGCATATTAAGTTTACCCTACGTACGTTTTAATATAAATATTTACTAAGTTAAAGTTTATTATATTCTATAAGACATAGCAACAAAGTATAAAAACTGAGAAATGCTTGAAATATTAAATATAATAATATGTATGAATATATAATATACCTAGACTAATATACGATTAAGATAATTTTTGAAAGAACACAATGATATAAAAAACAGGTCGATATTTTGACAATAAGAGTTAAAGTATGAGCCTATTCTAAAAATAGGAGAATTCCTGCCTAGATTGGTATGTGTCTGAAATAGATGGAGGCAGTATTGATGTCTGGTGGTTCTAGAGGGAATGTGTAAAGAAATCAAAGAGAGAAGTTCAGATGCATTATATCTGTTATTGAATAACTGATAACTAAAAATAAGCTGAGATTTAATCCTTCGATTTTCTAGAGTTGGAAGATTAAAATGTTGTCTAGCTTCGGTAACCCTAGCCACATTGTAGATACCATTTACTCTCCTATTTAAAAAACGTACAAATTTGTTTTGTAGGCGTTCTAGCCTTATTTTATATTTTTCGTAATAAGGACTCCAAATAATGCTTGCAAAATTAAGTCTGCTATAAACATAAGCAAAATAAATTAGTTTTATTGCCTTCTCCGAATTGAAATCCCTACACACTCTGACCACGAACCCCAGCATCCGAGAACACTTACTAACTACATATTCGATATGTGAGGGAAATGACAGCTTGCTGTCGAAAAAAACACCCAAGTCCTTAATCTGAGTAACTCGATTTAAAGGTTCATCGTTGATTAAGTAATTAAACTCAAAGATATGTCTATTTTTAGTGAACGAAATACAAGAGCATTTTCCTATATTTAAACAGAGTTTGTACTTTGTAAAAAGCCGAAACTCTATTGAGATCTTCCTGCAGTCGCATGCAATCACTACACAGCGAATCTCTGAAAAAACCTTCAAATCGTCAGCGTAGAGGAGAAAACTCGAGTATCGAAAACAGCTATAAATATTATTTATATAGAGACAGAAACGAAGGGGGCCCAGGTGAGAGCCCTGTGGTACACCTGAAGTGACTAAAATTGATCTGGAAAAACTATCAAAAATGGAAACTTTCTGATTACGGCCAAAAAGATACGATGAAAACCAGCGCAAAAGATTACCCTGTACACCGAGATCAGACAAAACAGCGATAAGAATATTGTGATTAACTTTGTCAAAAGCTTTGCTAAAATCTATATACAGAGAATCAACCTGGACACGGTTATCTAGGGCACTGGAAAGATACTGATGGTATATTAGGAAGTTTGTGTCAATAGATCGCCCTGAGAAGAATCCATGCGGTTGAGGTATTATTATGTTCCATGACTTTACTGAATATACAAAGTTTACTTATACCCCTGTAGTTGGAGACGGATGACCTGTCGCCACTGTTTTTATAGATTGGGACTAAATGAGAGGTTTTCCAGAGTGTAGGGTAGCAGCCACTCGTAAGTGAGGTGTTAAAAATAATGGTCAGCGGAGTACTCAAACTGGATGAACATTTTTTCACAAAATAAGATGGTATTCCGTCACTCCCCGCACCCTTATTCTCATCCAGACTGGACATCCTCTCCGAAACCTCCTCCACGCTGAACATGAGGGAATGTATATTAACACTGCTATGCGACTCATTATTAGGCGCGTACTTGGTCTGCGAATATGATTCATAAACAGAGCTAAAATATGATGCAAATAGGTCACATATATCGTCCTTATGTGTAGCTGTCATCACTCCGTTTGACATAACACTGGGAATACCAGCATCCCGCCTGGAATCAGAAACAAAACTCCAAAATTTTTTTACGTTTGTTTTAATGCTTTGTTCAGTAGTTGTTACGAGACCTCTATAATCAGAATGCACTAAAATCTTGCTACGACGCCTAAGTATTCGAAATTCATTAAAGTCGTTAATGTTGCCATATTTTTTCCACTTGTTGTGATATTTGTTTTTATCTTTAATACAATTAATAGTTTCAGTGCAAAAATATGCAGGAAATTTACGTTTTTTAATTTTAAATTTAGGGACATATTTATTGATTCCTTGAAATAAAACAGAATAAAATTTCTGTAAATTTTCATCGACAAGATTGCTACAACTAAAAAAATCATTCCAATTAAAACTACTATAGAATGTATTTAACTCATCATAATTTCCTCGTCTAAAATTATAAACTTCGGAGTGCCTGTTTGAGATTCTTTTGATTCCATCACAGTAGAGATAGAATTCAAGCGGAGGATGATGTGGGTCGACATTGACAAGAGAAAGATCGCCTATGCTTAGATTTTTAAGTTTACAATTTTTATACCAAATTAGATCTAGTATGCGATTATTATGGTTAACAATAGAATTACATTGCAAAAGCTCGTTAAAAGAGAATGTATCTAAGAGATCACAGCTTTTATCGCCCGGATTAGTAGGTTTAAGATCATAATTATTGTCTAAATTTCTAGGTACCCAGACGATTTCAGGTAAGTTAAAATCGCCACAAATTAAGATATTGTCATCACAATGTTTACGCCATAAAAATTGTAATTTATTCAGGAACAATGCACACGCCAAATCGTCGTTCGGAGGTAAATATACACAGCATAAATGTACCTTTTTACTACCTTCATTTGATTGAACTGAGACCCAAAGATCCTCCGCACCGCTCTGCCAGTCAATTCTCTGAGTTGCGTAGAGATCGGTGCGCACGGCTATTAGGGTATGACCCCATGAGCACTTTTTAAAACGTTATTTCTCCGTTAATTTTTGACGTATGACAAAAAGAAAAAATTCTTGTCTATTTATTTTCTACCCACTATGAAAATCAACAATGAATTTTTTTTATGAGAGTTCCCTATTATATAGTAACCATCCTACATCTACATCATCTCTATGTCTAACCACATTTAATTCAAGCAATATTTTAATTATTAAACTATAACTTTTCCCAAATTTCAATTCGATTTGCTTGAATAATTAAAAAAATAATTGAATTAGGCTTGTTGACGAAGACTTAATTAATAAATTCAAGGACCCTAAATGGCGTTTCTGGTTTAATTTGATATTAAAATTAGTGAACTGTTTAGACGTCGAAATCGATAAGAAGCCGTATCAATGCCGGGTTTTTGTTAGAAACTGGATTTTCTCCCTAACTTGGTCTGAGACTTTTACGGCATTGACCGTAAAATCCCATTATTATTTAAGTGGCTGATGAATTTATTATTATTTAGCCTATTCCTTTGGATTTTCGTATTACTCGAGATATTTTTTAATTAACTTAAGAAAAGGGCTGTTATAATTTGGGTCATTTGAGAAATGTACGCTTAAAATCTTGCAATCACCTGAAAAAAGATTTACAGTTTATTGGAAGATTTCAAATCTTTTAAATTTTAAGTCTCTAAAGGTTTAATTTGAAATGTCTATTTAAAGCTTCCGGCACAAAAAACTCTAGATTTTTTTGTGCTTCTGGTTTAGTTTCTTGTGGATTAGTTGGTATATATTTTCTTCTCACGAAGAATCCACGGGTGACATTTGCAATATTGCCAAGTTTGCTTTTAAATTGCCAGCATTAGGTTTCCAAAATCAGTTCAAATCTTTACCTATTCCATAAATTATATCCTAATAACATTTCGTGATGTTTCCTGTATAAGCAAATAGCTATACCTAGAGCGTCATTTCGTATGTGCTGAATTTGTAAATACAGTGACAAAAATGTTTAATTTCAAAAATCTTAAAATATTCCCCATTACATTAATATTATAAATTGGCAACACTATTACAATGTCAAAATCATGCATCATATTGAATATGTTATGTAAAATTGCTTATGTATTTTCTTACTTTTTGATGTCAAAAATTAAATTAAAATTTTACTTCATTTCCATCATGTCCTACTTTTTAACGGCCTTTGTTTAATTTGGTGTATTTCAACCCTAGGCAACATTTTTAAATAACAGAAAAACTCGTTTTTTGAGAAAAATAAATAATAATAGTCAAAGTAGGAGCAAGAGATTTCCAAAAATTTAATCCAGTAATTTAGAATCAAAATCTTGAAAAGATGTTTTTTCTCGAAAAAAAATCTAGCTTCTTGTCGTATAATGAACAAAAGAGTATTTTCCTAAATAATTTGACATTGCAACAGTCGCACAAAAACCAAACAGTGGCGGCTCGCATGTGAAAAAGTAAGTGAAGTGCGAATGAAGCAAGAAAATATGGCAATAATTTTTTTTTCCAGAACTTTTTTATATGTGAGGGGGTAGAATATTTTTTTACGACTTAACTAAATTTTGTATACTAAATTAATTCTCCTATCCTTCATAGCAGCAAATTTATTTATAACATCCTCATAAAATAAATGAGTTGCCCTAATCTCCTTCAGAAATTCCTTTCGAACTGAAAAATTGCCAAGAAAATTAAGTCTTTCTTGTGATTCTTAAATAAGTTTTTACACATTGGAAGCAAGAAAAACTTCTTTTCACAAAAGTACTTGTCAACGGTATTATCAAAATAAGGGAAAACAATTTATATACTTCTGAAAAAATATATTAATTTTTATTATTTTTTTTTTCACTTGCTCTTGCGGCGATATATTCCAATTACTCTCATTGGCAAAAATAAGACCAAGCTCATTAGTTGACTTTTGAAATATTTCCCCATACAACTGTAACAAATTTTCAAACGGGCGAGTCGGAAAATTTAAACTATATTTGGAAAATTTAGCAGAACCTGCCAAACATGAAAATGTAAGTTTTTCACAGTCTTGAAATCTTAGTGTCATTTCCATTAAAATATGGTACAATATTTCATAAAAAGGGTTCTATACTCTATAGCCATAATTTCTTCAGGTGAAAGCTTAGCAAGCTCACGTTTGTAATGATTTATTTCTGTAATAGAATTTGCTTTATCAAAGATGGTATTAAAAATATGTTCATCTCGTTTTTTACAGAGCGCCTCACGATAGCGTTTTATATTGGATATGCAAAAATTAATGTCAAGCGATTTTTTTTGAAGAACGTCAAATAGTATGTCCGTGATTGAGGAAATGTCATTAAAGACTAATGCCAGAAACGTGAATTCAAAATCACCTAAAAATCCTTTCGCAAGGCGGAGTGATTTTTCATCACATTTGTCACAGTTAATAAATATAACACAAAACAGTCAATTTAACTGCAAAGGAACTCACCGGTTGCAGCGAAATCCGCGAAAATAAAAGTAAACAACTACCATAAACTGAACGACACGTGAGTGTAGGGTACTGCGCCTGCAATTCACCGAGTGTATTGTATGGCGCTGGGCTCGACGTCATCGGGTACGCGTTGTCATGACAACATAGTAGGAAAATCGTAAACTAAACATAGCACCTCCAGCAAAGTCAAAGCGGTTTGCACCACTGTTATAGTTGTTATAATAAAGTTCATTGAAAGACATGCCGCCAGTGGTCAAGTAAAATATTTATTCGAGATGTACAGTTTATTTTTTACCAATTAGATAAATAAATGAATGTAAAAACTAAAATTTTACGAGATATATAATAAATATAGTTAGATGTTTGCTTGTTTATTTTTTTCTGGTGAAGTAGCACTTCACCTACTTCACCTGGATAGCCGCCACTGAAATCAAATATTATTAATCTCAGACTTTATGAAAATTAAATTTTCTTTAAAATAAAGTTGCAATAATACAATTATTATCCTAAAAGAAAATAAATTAAATTAATTCTGTTGGCGGAGGCCGTATTAATAAATTCAAGAAGTTTAGAGAGCATTTCTTGTTCAACTTAATATTAAAATTAATGAACCGAATTAATATTTTGGGGCTGCTTGTTGACATCGAATGAACGTTTTTTTGCCGGAAACTCGATTAACTTCCTAATTGTTTTTAAAATTTTTAGGGAATTTTTATAGCAAAATGCAATTGTTATTTGATTCTCTGCAGTGACGGCTCGTACTTTAAAATTTAGGGCCGGCCCAGGGTCAAGGTCAATCGAGAGCGGTTTTACGGTGAGGAGGTAATGAGGTAATTACCCCCTTCCCTCTCCGCCCAGACTAAACATCATGGTAATTTACATATTTTTACGTGAAAATTACGATTAAAAACTTGGCTGCGAAACACTATAGCACAAATTATCCTCCAGAAGAATGTGGTGCTAATTGGTGCCGCGTCCAAATATGGACAAATACTATCTTTTATTTTTTTCCGTTTATGTTTTCAATGATAATTAGGTAGGTACCAACCTATATATAGCAGATCTAGGCTAGAGTATAAATTTAATAAATAAGAGAAAAATGTTAGTAAAGCGCTCTGGTCAGTCATTTTAATTTTTTGATATTTTAATGTATCTTGCCTCAAGAGAAAAATAAACTAGATGCCAAACAAAGTGAAAGCTACATACACAACCCAAAAAGCATATAACATATATATAATATATAAACAAATTGCAAATGATATTCTAAAATATTCACTTGCACTTATTTCGTCACCACATTTAAACATGTAACATGGAGTAAAAGTTGCTAATATATTAATATATTAACCATCATTAGTCATGTCTAAAGTAAAGAACTAACTAAAATTAATTTAAAAATAAGTAGTATCATTTTATAATAATTACAATTTATAATAATGTAAAATTATAGTATTCAATTGTGAAAAATTCCGAGGATACGGCCAAATGTAGATGGGCCGGTAAGCTACGACGAACGTTATAGCCGAGGTAATAGCATGGGATGTATGCGAACGTATTGCGTACCGCGGGAATTAGTACATGAAGTCTAGCATGTGAGGTAATGGAATCCGCTGGCCGAGCCACGGTCTATAATAAATATATTAGAATATCTGTGGACGGTGGCGCGCGGACCTGCTGTTAATGGCGTTATTTGTATGTTAGTCAAGCAATTATAATAAGGATACCTACCTATTTTGCTATGTACTCAGGAAATAATAAACTACATTTTGGTTTTTTGAGTTTTTAGAATGTATGCAAAATTATTTTTGAAAAATATTTACTTTTTTAAAAAGAGAAATTTCCCTGTATATTTTCTGGTACGGGCCGGCCGACCCTCCACCCCTGACAAGCTGTCACTGAATCTCTGGTATATTTATTATTATTCGAATCTTTTTCTTAAGATTTCGTTATTCTTCGCGATCTTTTTAATACATTTTGGATCATCGCCAAAGTGTATGTGATGCTTGTAATGAAACTGAAATATTTTAAGTATAACCTTGTGCTCTATTTTGGGCCTTTATTAAATGCTATCTGCTAACTATTTTTTTTTTGTTTTTGCCTCCGATTATATGTAAAATTCATCTGAGTCTAAGTTTTGCTGCTTTTACTTATAGCATTATAATCATGAAAAAATCACCCTCCGAAATTTTTTCAGATCTTTACGTTTTAGGGTTCCTAGATGCTGAAAAATATTTGTTTTCAGTTCCATCGATCTGCCTGTTCGCGGCATAACTAAAAAACTACTTACCCGATTGACTTTTAAATTTTGGTGAAAAGGGGTCATATGGGAATGATAAAACAAAATGGCGGTCTAGTGAAATATTAAAAAGAAATCTAGAAAACTGCTTATTCAAATTACCTCAAATTTTGCAGAAAAATCAAGTATTTTGTAGAAATCAACTGGTAAAATTTTGATACAAATTCAAGATGGAGGGACAAAATGGCGGCTTAATAAACTATTTAAAAATTCAACTTCAAACTAATTATCAAAATTACCTCAAATTGTGCACGCTAAAATCAATCTAGTAAGTTTTTTCAGACCGATTTTTTAAATATTTTATTGAGTTGCCATTTTGTTTTGCTCTCTTATTCATACCAAAACAAAATGGCGTCCTAATAAAATATTTAAAAAATGAGCCTGAAAAAACTACTTATTAGATTAATTTCAAATTTTGTTCAAGCATTAAATGTGATGTCCTAACACTGGAACCTGTGGTGGACGATAGATCAAAATACAAGAGTTCTAACCACACTCCACCACAACTTGTTACGTTCTGAACGCGTGTTTAGCTAACCAAGTTAGCATCATCAGCAGATGATATAAACTAAAGTAACTTATCCTAACCGAGACTATTTGTAGGTAAATGTGGTCACACTTGGTTGCGCCCGACTGCACCATTGTCAGCTAGACAATAGAGGGGACTATAAGGAATAGGCCCTTTGTCATTATTTAGTGCTTTCTTACCACATTTAACTGGCTGGCATTTATGAGGCTCCCAATAAGTTCATAGTAATCCCATATGATCCCAGATATACGAGAGGTCTAGAAAAACTATTTAAAAACGTAGGTTTTAGAGTAGCCTACAAAACGGAGAACAGTTTGAAAAATCTCCTTGGAAACCCTAAAGACAAAGTCGACTTGAAGGAGAGGAGTGGCATCTATGAAATTAGCTGTAATGACTGCGATCTAAAATATGTTGGGCAAACTAAACGCTCTATAAACATTCGTTTTAAACAACACATGGCACATTTAAGATACGGAAGAACAGAAAAGTCAAGCGTTGCCCAACATGCTTTAGAAAACAATCACCAAATAGGAATAAATAATCTTAAGTTGATTAAAAATGCATCTAATAATAGATTATTGGATGCATTTGAGAGTATAGAAATAGTTAAATGTGGTAAGAAAGCACTAAATAAAGACAGAGGGCCTATTCCCTATAGTCCCCCTCTATTGTTTACTTGACAACGGTGCAGTCGGACGCAACCAAGTGTGACCACATTTACCTATAAATAGTCTCGGTTAGGATAAGTTACTTTAGTTTATATCATCTGCTGATGATGCTAACTTGGTTAGTGAAACGCGCGTTCAGAACTCTTGTATTTTGATTAAATGTGTTATTAGAGATAAACTGGTAAAGTTGGGGCTAAAATTTGGTTTTTAAAAATGTTATTCAATTGACTCGATTGCAGAAAAATTAAACGTGATATATGGATGAACTGGTACGAATTCAAAATGACGTAACAAAAAGCCGGGTGCGTCTGTCTGTCGGTCTGACTGCTTGCGACACAGTTAAAAAATTACTTATCCAATTGACATAAAAAATAAAAGTCATATGGGAATGGCCTGGCCATATTTTGATAGAAAATCCAATATGACTAATCAAAATGGAGGCCTAGTCAAATGTTGAAAAAATGACCACTAAAAAACTACTTATCCAGTTTACCTCAAATTTTGCGGAAAAAAAAACCGAAAAGGTAGAACAAGCTAGTTTAATGATAAATATACTAATTAAAATCCAATAGCAAAGTCCATCGAATGCAAAATTTCGACAAAATTCAATGCAATTATGTTTCCTGATTGATTCTACTAATTATTCTAAATTTGTTTCGGAAGAAACATTTAACTTCTCTGTTTAACTTTAACGGTTTTTAAGTCAATGATCATTTTTTTAAATACTCAATTAAAATACTAAATAATTACGAAATCGTAGTGGCGGTTTCGTGACTTAAGAAGAAAACTATTTTTGGGTTTTGCGCCAACATTATAATACAAAATTAAAATTATATCTTAATGTTATCTATTTATCTTAAGATTTTAATATGCAGTCTTTAGTTCTGGGTCCACTATGAAGGTACCTGAGGAACGAATGGCTCTAATATTTCCGTAATATACAAGGCTTTGCATCAGGTAAAGAGCCGAACAAACTTCTCTAGCCACATGATCCTAAACATGTTAATGGGATTAAGATCTGGGCTTCGAGCTGGCTAGTTCATAACAAAAATCCTAGTCTCCAGATATTCCCTTAGAGCCGTAGTAGTATGCGGACGTACGTTGTCGTAGATGCATATAAAACCGTAACCAGCAGAAGGCGCCAAAAGCATAACATACGACTCTTAGATTTCCGTAATGTACCGGTCAAACGTTCTATAATAACCAAGTTGTTTTTGCCCCTACAGAAATTCTTCCTTAAATTATTACAAATCCAACGCATAGTTACCTTGTCTCCACTCACCTTCACCCTAAAGTAAATGCTTTCTGACAAATCGTAAGCGCTCTTATTTGCTTCTAGCTTTGGACTTGCTGCCTCGTATGGTCTAAGCTGATTTTCTAATAAACGATTTCTAACTGTCTACTAAGGGTCTCATACTCAGAGACAAAAGCCTGGTGTGGGGCGTGTCATACCTGAAAGTCGTGTTTTTCGACCTTTCTGCAAGCATATCTCGGAAACTATTAGAGATAGGACATTGAATTTGATATATATTTTTACAAAAAACGTGGATCTCGAGATTGGTTTTAAACATTTTTATGTACCACCTTTGTTACCGAAGAAAGTTGACCAAAAAAGTCAATTTCGATGTAACACGACTGTGATCGCAATTTTAATTTTTTCCTTACGAAACTTTCGGGAACCCTATTGCTTTTTGTTGGGTTCTGTTTTGTTTGACACGTTTTGGGACGTTTTATATCTCAAAGTGGATAAGTCCTATCGAAATTTTCCAAGAGACATTTTTTATAGGACATATCTAGGAGAACAAAATCCTAAATGCATCTCAGTCGTAAAAATGGCGAAAAAATAAAAATTTTAAACAAAATATGAAATTTTTCGAAAATGTCATAAAAAAATTAAATTTTTTAGTCACTTTTTCTTTTATATAGAAAAAAATAGGCATCTGGTCAGAAAACTAAGTACGGCACTGAAAAGTGCCCAAAAAGCTACACAAAATGAACAATATAGGAAGAGTCCTGGAGACCCACGGATAGTGCATTTATTTGGCTATAAAAAAGCTCTAACATTTCTCTCTAATTACTCAGCAAGTCAAAAATCAAGGTACCGATCCATATACGGCGCAAAATGATAGATAGCCTTGGCTTAGGATTAAAACTTACAGAGATATTCGATTGTCAGCTGTGATAAATGTCAAGGCTGAGTTTGTTTAAAGCAAATTTGACTCTGCTATTTTTTATCTCTTCGATTTATGTTTATGCATTTACGGCGCCGGAAAGTACTCAAAAAGATACACAAAATGGAAATGCTTGGAATGCGACATGAAGTTTGCACAAAATAACTGTTTTTTCCTTAACTTTTAAACTGCTTAAATTTTTAAATACGGTTTTTAAAATTCAATGTAATTTATTTTGATAAAAATATTGTGACAGCTCTCAAAAGAAATTGTTTTTTTCCTGTAATCTGTCAAAAAAATTTTTTTTTTCCTTTAATTTCATTTTTAAATACGGTAGGTACGTTTTATTGAGATATCAAAAAAAAAAAAATTTTCTCCATAACTTCTGAACTGTTTAAAATTTTTAGATACGGGTTTTACAGATTCTTGTAAATTTTAATGTCGTAATTTACTTTAGAGAAATATTTTCGCAGCTGTCCAAAAACACGTTCCGTATTCCTAACTTTTAAGCAGCTAATTTTTTTTTAATGAGATTCTTACACATGAATGTATAGCATATATATCCGTAACTGGATGTATCGGACTAGCGAACGTTTGTTAATCAAAAATAGCCGTCAAGGTAATAGTAAAATAGGATAGAAAATAAGTGTGTAGGACTAGACACCTAAGGTCATGCAGGCGACTAATAAACGCAGCCAGAGTCCACAGGAGATAACCTGACATATTACTTGTTACTTAGCTGTAATTTTTTTTGCTAGTATCATTTTTTGTTATGTTCCTGATCTCTTGTAATTAATCTCTGATTACTTGTAACCAATCGCCGCCTCTTGCACTGTCATCTTAGAAAACCTTGATTTAAAGTTGATTTTTCTTCTCTTTTCCTTGTCTTCTTTGAAGGAGCTTCATGATATCTTTTTAAAATTTTGCATATAGTTATTGTTTTATTAGCCGCATTCTTCCAGTGTTATTGTTGTACTATCGTTTGTAGTAGTCGCCAATGACACTTAACCTTAAACGTATTTATAGTATTAGTAATATTTTAAAATTACTTAATACGATAATGACTAAAATGTTTTGCTTGATAATTTTTAAAAATTGCAAAATTTAGACCAGCTAATTGATAGTAACATAATTTTAAGAATGACAAATTGTTTTCAAACTGTTATAAGTGCTAGAGGAGGAAATGGCCGCTATTAGCAATAGGTTATCTACGACAAATTCTTTTTATGTGTATTTGAATACGTTTACGTTAGTTTCTTCTTTATTAGTAACGGGGAATGTTTTAGTTAGGAACATGTTGTTTTGGAGTAGACAAATCATGAAATATTTTTCTATGAAACATTGGCAAAACAAAAATGTTTAAACGATTTTTTTTTCACTAAAATCGTCGGACTTGCATTGTCTTTATTATTTCGGTTACACAACGTTTCGAATAGTAACTATCTCCTATCTCCAGTCGTTTTCAAGTGTAAACTAAATGTTAACTAGGCTTTTATACTAGTCGTGTTCGGTGATGCGTGAAGTCTCCTCCGGCTGGAACCGCGAAGTTTAAGATCATTTTGAGCTAGAAGCGGCTACCATATATTTGGGATATCGACGCTAGGCTTGCTGAAATGCCTTAATTTCATTTTATTAAAGCTGCTTCTGTCTCTCCTTTTTGAGTATGTTGGGGTTGTGGATCTTTGGCAAACCATAGAGATAGGCTGGCTTGCTATAATATTGCGTTAATTTGGTGCGTATCCTGTCTCGGATGTAGGTATTGTATTTCTTCAATGTCCTGTATACCTTGATCTCGATTTCACTTGTGGGATCCTGAAGTTTTCTTTTGTCATCGATCTTCTGGTCATAAGTTCATAAGCATTCCCTTTGTCTACAGGAAGAATTCTTTTGGAACTGTTTTTCTGGAGACGTTTAAGTGCAGTTTCTTCTTGTGGATACATTATTTGTTGTCTCTGTCTTTTTATCCAATGACCTCTTGTTGATTTTGTTTTGCGGCGAGATCGAAGCTTCTGCAATTTGTGTTGGTGTTTGGTGTGTAACTGTTATCGTAGTCTTTCGCATGTGTTTTCAGTTTTGTGGAAAATTGGCCCATAATCTTCTTCTAAGTTATACTCCTTCATTTCTTCATATCTTTGCCTGGATTCTGTCTCTAAAATAGATTATTTCCATCCGATGGTAACTTATTTTTAAGCATATTAATGCTTTACTGGTGTTATCTAAAATATGTCTATATCTCCTTTTTTTTGTTAACCAAAGAAAGAGTAAAATATGCAACAACGAAACTTATCGTCTACATTTTTTCTAGTTTACACACTTTCATAATTTTCTTGTTCCTCCGTCATCAGGAATAATCATAATCGCAGGTAATAGGCCTCTAAAATCAGTTCAAATACATATTTATTCCATAACTTTTATCCTGATAACATTTTCGTTTTATTTCCGGTATATTATAAGCAAATAGTTAAACCTAGGGCGTTAGCAGGTCTAACATTTTTAAATTAGACAGTCACCAAACTGCTTTACTTAATAATTTTTAAAATCTCACCCATTTACTTTATTATTACATACTTGGCAACACTGTACTACAATGGCATACAGACTACCTGACAGAAAAAAAATAACTTTCCAAAAAAAACCAAAAGTTTTTAATCGATAAATTATTAACCAAAATAAGATCCTTCATTTATACCAGATTTCTATATTCCATATTTTTTTCAGAAGTTTATCATAAAGGTAAAATAACCTAGGTTCTAGCATCAGTTCTAGGATATTATAAATGAAAAATTAAAGAATCTATTTAAATTTTTATACCGATATGCATAAAACTTCATTAGATCTACGATCTACATCACACGTGGAAGCCGATCTCAACACAAGGTCATGTTTCGATGAGCACAAATCGGGTATAAAAGTCTGCCTTGTTCGCTCCTGTAGTTGTCTCTACTGTGAAATGAATCTACGGACGTGGTTGTCCTATCTCAGGATTGTATTAAATGCTTGACAATATCGGTGACGTCGGTCCCCTGGAATAACTGTGTTCTGCATTTTTAGGGTTAGTCAGACAAAGTTTCTTTCAGTCATTGTGGAAAAAATTTACACGTCAGACAGTGGGTCTGTAATTCAGGCCAGTTTAGCTCCCTGGGGAACCTTAATTTTGGTTTAGCAAGGGGTTAAAAAGAGCCTGGAAAGCGCCCAATGAGACTGGAAAGAATTTGAGACTCTTTTTGAAGGTCTACTTCCAAGTTTCCCTCCCTTAAGGGAAAAGGCATACTGAGAAGAAGCAAATCTCATACCCACCACCGTCTGGGTGAGTGAAAGGGGCAAAAAGGGCCTTGAACCTCCGGGAAGTAAGTCGACTATATGGAATGAGTGTCATCACTGTCATTGTACAGGGTTTGTTGGTTGTGGGTTCAGCCGGAGTTGGCAAGTCAGTCATAGGTGGATTATATTCTTTAAAAACAAAAACTTGTTTATCACTTCTCATTCACTACTGATGTGAGAAAAATGCCCTAAAGTTGAGGAGGTAGCCACGTTACGCAGCAGTGGAACCGGCAGCAGGTCGGCTTGTTTTTTGTTACTATCGACGCACCGCTGAAGGCAGCTCTACTGAAGAACCCTCCACCCCTTCTACGGGCTCATCAGCAAGAGAATTTGAAAAACAGAAGAGAGATTTTTTTAAAGAAAACAATTTATAACCTAAGGGAGACCTGTTCAATTAGAGAGTCGAAGTACTGCTAGGGATAACGCCGTGAAATTTGACATGGTCTGATTTCGTGATTTTTTTAACTGACCAAAGCCGTGAAAGCTTCCATTCTTTGTAAGAAAAAATATATTAAAATTATTCCACTGTATATTTGGAGATACTATCAGAAATTTTACGGTTTGTGATAAAATAATATATACCCCAATCTACGTGGAAAGAAGCACTCAAAAGCAAAAGAACAGTTATTTTCTTAAGACAGGTTACGATCCGAGCCGGCGAGATCTTAAAAGACATTTTTATATCTGGGACTTTAGTTGGCTTCATATTTTTCCACCGCCATTATAAATCGTGAAATATTATCACAGGGACTATGAAACAAATTTTCGCTTTCCTATTTCTCAATGTTTTTTTTGCTTCTAATTTTCGTCCAACGAGTTTTACAGTACAGTTATACAGTAAATATTATTAAAATTTAAAAAGGTACGCAAAACAATTTGTTTTTTCAATTTAATTGAAAAAGCTTGTAGTTGAACAGCAGCGTACCATACATAATTGTAAAAGAAACCAATGTTCTTAGCGTCTGTTTCAGGATTTTATAAACAAAAAATTAGAGGGTTTATTGAAATTTTATTTATACAAATTACCAACTTGAATAGACATCCGGGTTACGATCTACATCCTACGTGGAAACTGATCTTACCACAAAGTTACGGTCGTTGAGCATTCATACATTGATTGTTCAAATCTCGTGGAGATGCCTCATGCAATCGAAGGCGAAACGTCGGATAGTAATTGTAATTTGATACGGTCCAATCCTAAGAGCCATGATTACTTAATCTCGTGTTTAGATTGGTTTCCTGTAGTGTGATACTGACTGTGACCGTGTCTATTGAAATTGTTTGGATGTTAAACAATTTCAAAACATTTTCAATTTTGTTTTTTTGAACCCTGAAAAACTGAAATATATATATATATATATATATATATATATATATATATATATATATATATATATATATATATATATATATACAAAAGTGGAAAAGTGTTTAGGTTCGAATTAAATACCAAATTTTAATTTTTCATTTATTTGACGTTTCGCCCTGTAATTTAGGGCATCTTCAGAAACATTTTTTTGATACTAAAATTATAAAAATACACACATTAACATTTAAGAGACACACTGTAGATAAAACCATATTACCACGTTAAAACATATTTATATTCAACACTACAAAAGTACATACATTGAAAATAAGGAGATATTTATTGAGAGTTAATATAAAATTGAAATTAGGGTGTCACGTTAATAAATTTATATACATATGGCTCAAATTATTTGTGTCGGTTCTGTCTTTCATGGAGTTTTTTTCTCTAGTAATTTCTATCATTTCTTTGATGGCTAATTTACTGTAATTAGAGTCTTTAGCTAGTATTTTGGTGTTTTCATAGTTGATGTTGTGTTTTTCAGTTTGTATGTGTTTGTTTAATGCTGTTGTGGTATTCTTTGCGTATTTATGTCCTTTTATTCTATTTTCCAGAACCTGACTTGTCATTCCGATGTATTTTTTTGGACAATTGGTGCATGGTATTAAATACACTATGTTAGATTGTTTTTTAAGGGAACTTTGCCTTTTAGTTTTGTAAAAATTTTGTTGATTAAGTTGTGTGATTTATCACAGGTAACAATGTTATGTTTTATAAGAATGTATTTGATTTTTTGTGAAAGTTCCTCTGTATAGGGGAGGGTAACATATGTTGTATCTTCCTCTGGAGTGCGGTTATTCTTATAACGAGACGTGTTGTATAACTTGTGTGTGCGTTGTTTAATTATTCTATTAATGTGTTGCTCTGGGAAATGATTTTTAATAATACGTTTTTTACTTTTTTTAGAGTCTCTTTTCTGTATTTTGGTGATGTTAACTGTAAGGCTCGATCAGCTAAACCGGTTATTACACTTAATTTTTGATTTTTTGAATGATTTGAATTATAATTCAGATATCTATCAGGCCAAGTATCTTTTGTGAACCATTTTATTTGAATTTTGTTGTTGTTCTTTATGAGGGTCATATCTAAAAAGTTTATTTGGTTATGTTGCTCTACCTCATACGTGAATTGTAGTTTGTGGTGAAAGCTGTTGAATTCATGTACAGTTTCATTTAGTTTATTATTTGGAATTGCTATTAAACTATCGTCAACGTATCTTTTAAAGAATATAGGTTGAAAAGTTAGTTTAGCTAAAACTTTTTCTTCCAAGTACTCCATTACTAACTGTGCCATTGTTGAAGAAATTGGAGAACCCATTGCGCAGCCATCAATTTGTTGGTAGAATTTTTCTTTGTATCGAAAATAATTTGTTGATAATGTGATTTTAATAATTTCTTTAAACCCTTCCAATGATAATTGTGTATGATCTTATAACAGGTTCTATTTTTCATTAATAATATTAGGTATAAGTTTATTAGGTATGTTTGTATACAAGGAAGTCACATCCAGAGATATTAGGATGTGATTATCTGGTATGACTACACAAATTCAAACAAAATGGTACACAAAAGATACTTGGTCTGAGAGATATCTGAACTATAATTCAAATCACTCAAAAAATCAAAAATTAAGTGTAATAACCGGTTTAGCTGATCGAGCCTTACAGTTAACATCACCAGAATACAGAAAAGAGACTCTAAAAAAGTAAAAAAACGTATTACTAAAAATCATTTCCCAGAGCAACAAATTAATAAATTAAACAACGCACACACAAGTTATACAACACGTCTCGTTATAAGAATAACCGCACTCCAGAAGAAGAAGAATGCCACAACAGCATTAAACGAACACATACAAACCGAAAAACACAACGTCAACTATGAAAACACCAAAATACTAGCTAAAGACTCTAATTACAGTAAATTAGCCATCAAAGAAATGATAGAAATTACTAGAGAAAAAAACTCCATCAATGACAGAACCGACATAAATAATTTAAGCCATATGTATATAAATTTATTAATGTGACACCGTATATATATATATATATATATATATATATATATATATATATATATATATATATATATATATATATATATATATATATATATATATATATATATATATATATATATATATATATATATATATATATATATATATGTATATATATATATATATATATATATATATATATATATATATATATATATATATATATATATTTATATATATCAGTCAGACGACGAACAGTCAATAACTGTTCGTCGTCCTTCATATGTTTATTGTTAAAAATGTTTGTCCAAATAACGCGATCAGCGTCGTGTCTTTTGTGATTTTAAACACCTTTGGATAATTTAATTACTAATATACGTTTCATGGAAAGTCTGTCTTGTTTTACAAAAGTGTGTAGGTTCTCTAATTTAAATTATTTTAGAAAGTATTTTTGAGAAAGGCACAGAGCCACCTGCCGAAACGTCAAATTTAAAATGAATAGATGACTAATAATTATATATATATATAATATATATATATATATATATATATATATATATATAAATATTTGTATATATATATAAATATATGTAAATATATATATATATATATACATATATACATATATATATATATATATATATATATATATATATATATATATATATATATATATATATATATATATATATATATATATATATATATATTAGACGTCAACTTTCTTATTTTAAATGGAACACCCTGTATATAATCGAATTTTTGGATTCGTCGAAAAATTCATGTATAATATCCAATACCTAAGTTCAACTGTTTTTGAGATATCTTGAATTTTATGTAAAAAATTACGTTTGCAGATCTAGACATAACTATAAATATCTGCTTATCGAAGTCTCTATTATTTATTTGCGGTTGGCTTCCTTGTCCAAAAGGGTACACTTTAGTGGACTGTGCTGATATTTTTATAATAAATAAAAAATCGTTAAAAGTTACTTTTTTCAAATGGAAACCCCCAATTTTTATAATTTTATCTTATTTAACACTTAAAACTTTGTATAAAGTTGTCTATTCCAAAAATGTGTAGTTTTTGAGTTATTGACGATTTAACATTTTTTATTCTAATAACACCAGACGGCTTCTAAGTTTTCTTGTTAGTTGGCCATGATGGGAAGGCCTAGCGAGAACAAAACCAATTGGTTACTATAGAAACGTAATATTTGTTGTCGTTTGACAATTACCTACTAAAATATTATTTATTTATTATAGTAATTATAATAATTATTAAACTAATAATCATGCCGGGGCGATTAAATTACACACACGAGGATTATTTGAATTTGTTTATTATCTATGGGGAATCTAACAGAGTTTTAACAAGAACATGCCCGATATTTGCTGATAGATATCCAGATAAACAGAAACCGTCACCAAACAGCGTTAAACAAATGTTGGAAAACTATAAAAATGTTGAAACCGTGAAGACAAAAATTAATTAATGAAAGCCTATTCCCATTGTAGTCTAGTTTACACAAGAGCACAACTTATTTTTAATAAATGTTGAAAATGTCCACCTTGTACTTCCAAACATTTTTCGCATCTCCGAATAAGTCCCTCGTGGGTGGCCGCTCTAATTGAAGCTGGAGATACACTTTCGAACGCGTCCCTTACCCTTGCCATAAAGTCCTCTTTCGTTGTTACTGGATTAAAATAAACGATTCCTTTTATCGTTCCCCATATAAAATAGTCTAAGACTATCAGATCGGGGGAACGAGGAGGCCACAGGAAAGGTCCATTGTTGGCAATCCACTTGTCGTAAAACGTAGCTTGTAAATGTATATATATATATATATATATATATATATATATATGTATATATATACATATATTGATATATATATATATATATATATATATATATTTATATATATTTATATATATATATATATATATATATATATATATATATATATATATATATATATATATATATATATATATATATATATATATATATATATATATATATATATATATATATATATATATATATATATATATATATATATATATATATATATATGTATATATATAAATATATATATATATATATATATATATATATATATAAATATATCTATATATATACATATATTTATATATATATATTTTTATATATATATATATTTTATATATATATATATATATATATATATATATATATATATATATATATATATATATATATATATATATATATATATATATATATATATATATATCAGTCAGACGACGAACAGTCAATAACTGTTCGTCGTCCTTCATATGTTTAGTGTTAAAAATGTTTGTCCAAATAACGCGATCAGCGTCGTGTCTTTTGTGATTTTAAAAACCTTTGGATAATTTAATTACTAATATACGTTTCATGGTAAGTCTGTCTTGTTTTACAAAAGTGTGTAGGTTCTCTAATTTAAATTATTTTAGAAAGCATTTTTGAGAAAGGCACAGAGCCACCTGCCGAAACGTCAAATTTAAAATGAATAGATGACTAATAATTTTTGAGAATTGTTTTAATGCTATGAACTTATAACCCAAGAAAAGTCTAGTAACTATATATATATATATATATATATATATATATATATATATATATATATATATATATATATATATATATATATATATATATATATATATATATATATATATATATATATATATATATATATATATATATATATATATATATATATATATATATATATATATATATATATATATATATATATATATATATATATATATATATATATATATGTATATATATATATATATATATATATATATATATATATATATATATATATATATATAAATAAATAGTAGACGTCAACTTTCTTATTTTAAATGGAACACCCTGTATATAATCGAATTTTTGGATTCGTCGAAAAATTCATGTATAATATCCAATACCTAAGTTCAACTGTTTTTGAGATATCTTGAATTTTATGTAAAAAATTACGTTTGCAGATCTAGACATAACTATAAATATCTGTCTCTATTATTTATTTGCGGTTGGCTTCCTTGTCCAAAAGGGTACACTTTAGTGGACTGTGCTGATATTTTTATAATAAATAAAAAATCGTTAAAAGTTACTTTTTTCAAATGGAAACCCCCAATTTTTATAATTTTATCTTATTTAACACTTAAAACTTTGTATAAAGTTGTCTATTCCAAAAATGTGTAGTTTTTGAGTTATTGACGATTTAACATTTTTTATTCTAATAACACCAGACGGCTTCTAAGTTTTCTTGTTAGTTGGCCATGATGGGAAGGCCTAGCGAGAACAAAACCAATTGGTTACTATAGAAACGTAATATTTGTTGTCGTTTGACAATTACCTACTAAAATATTATTTATTTATTATAGTAATTATAATAATTATTAAACTAATAATCATGCCGGGGCGATTAAATTACACACACGAGGATTATTTGAATTTGTTTATTATCTATGGGGAATCTAACAGAGTTTTAACAAGAACATGCCCGATATTTGCTGATAGATATCCAGATAAACAGAAACCGTCACCAAACAGCGTTAAACAAATGTTGGAAAACTATAAAAATGTTGAAACCGTGAAGACAAAAATTAATTAATGAAAGCCTATTCCCATTGTAGTCTAGTTTACACAAGAGCACAACTTATTTTTAATAAATGTTGAAAATGTCCACCTTGTACTTCCAAACATTTTTCGCATCTCCGAATAAGTCCCTCGTGGGTGGCCGCTCTAATTGAAGCTGGAGATACACTTTCGAACGCGTCCCTTACCCTTGCCATAAAGTCCTCTTTCGTTGTTACTGGATTAAAATAAACGATTCCTTTTATCGTTCCCCATATAAAATAGTCTAAGACTATCAGATCGGGGGAACGAGGAGGCCACAGGAAAGGTCCATTGTTGGCAATCCACTTGTCGTAAAACGTAGCTTGTAAAAATTTAGCAACTGCAACGGTTCTATGTGGTGGGGCGCCATCGTAAATTACTTAAATATTCGTTGTCCAACTCTTGAAGACTATTCAGATATCTTTCTCTTACAAAAGTTTATAGACATAATTTTACGGAAAGAAATGCTTTGATAATATTCATCGATTTATTGATTTAAGAAGAAACAAAATACATCAAAATTCAATTAATTTAATCTGAAGAGTGCTCAAAAAAAAGATGGTTTAGTATTTTATGACTTTCTAAAGTACCCTGTATAAATAGCTTGCAAATATCTAATTAAAGATAACTTTCCTATAAAACTTGGAACGATAAATTTTTTTAGATATGATGTGGTACGGTATGTGGACCAGTATTTGTATGAAGTAGTGTAGTGTGACCTGTATAAATAATTTAATTTAATTTATTTATGTGATAATATTTACTAAATGATTTATCTAATTTTGGATTGACGCTAAACTGATAAAAAAAGTTATTGTAATATTACCTAAATGGATTATTTTTCATTAAAAAAGTTTTGTGTTTAGGCAATGTATAACTTAACATTCAAATTTTCTTCGTAAAAATTCAGTTTTATTATTCCATCGTTCCTTACTGCACAAAATACATTAAATTGCCAGGATTCTTGAAAGTTCCACGATCTTACTGCATAAGGATCCGAATCACTCCAAAAATGGGAATTGTGTCTATTGAAAAGGCCATTTTTAGTAAATTTTGCTTCATCGGTCCAAATTATATTGTCCAAAAATCTAGTGCTAAATGGTAGAGTCTATCTTCTACCATTGTTAAAATAAACTCGCCAAACTGTACCCTTTTTGACAAATCAGTGTCTTTTAGATGTTGAACCAATGATATTAAATAAGGTTTAAAGTTATGTTTTAACAGAATCCTATGCACTGAGTTCCTCGAAATTCCTGATTCTCTTGCCACGTTTCTTAGGGATGTCATTGGATATGCTGCAAAATATCCCAGAATTGAAATCTCGACATTTTCATTATCAACAATGGGCTTCCTCTTAATAATTTTTGCCTTGACGTTTCCAAAATTTTTATAGTTTTCCAACATTTGTTTAACGCTGTTCGGTGACGGTTTCTGTTTATCTGGATATCTATCAGTAAATATCTGGCATGTTCTTGTTAAAACTCTGTTAGATTCCCCATAGATAATAAACAAATTCAAATAATCCTCGTGTGTGTAATTTAATCGCATCGGCATGGCTATTAGTTGAATAATTATTATAATTACTATAATAATATTTTAGTAGGTAATTGTCAAACGACAATAAATATGTTACGTTTTTATAGTAACAATTGGTTTTGTTCTCGCCAGGCCTCCCTATCATGGCCAACTAACAAGAAAACTTAGAAGCCATCTGGCATTATTAGAATAAAAAATGTTAAATCGTCAATAACTCAAAAACTACAAATTTTTGGATTAGACTTTACACAAAGTCACCCTTATTTTAAGTGCTAAATAAGATAAAATTATAAAAATTGGGGGTTTCCATTTGAACAAAGGAACTATTAACGATTTTTAAAGTATATTTTTAATGTCAGTTTTTGATCACCCTATATTTATTTATTATAAAAATATCAGCACAGGCCACTAAAGTGGATCCTTTTGGACAAGGAAGCCACCCGCAAATAAATAATAGAGACTTCGATAAGCCGATATTTATAGTTATGTCTAGACGTGCAAACGTCATTTTTTACATAAAATTCAAAATATCTCAAAAACAGTTCAACTTAGGTATAGGATATTATACATAAAATATACTTAGAATTTTTCGAAGAATCCAAAAATTCGATAATATACAGGGTGTTCTATTTGAAAAACGAAAGTTGACGTCTACTTCCGGTATAACCGGAACTGTCGCCATCTTGAAAATATTTTGCGCGAATTGCCCCCATCGACTTTAGATAGCTGCCAAAATTTCAAATTTTTCCAAAGCCTACTTTCTGAGAAATCGATCGCCGCAGTTCGTCGTGGGACACCCTGTATATATATATATATATATATATATATATATATATATATATATATATATATATATACGATGTGCTTTCATTCCGAGTGTACATCCGTCCACAATTGTCGTTTTGAAAAGAACAATGTTGCTGACGTTTCGGGAAAATCATATTTGGCATTTTCGAATTTCTTTCTTTCTCGCTTCAGAATCGAGACTGAACTCTATTCGGACGCGAGAGTGTAAAACAAATCAGAAACATTTATTATATAATACTTAGTGATTACTCATAAAGAATAAAAGTAAACGAAATACTTCGGCATTTCTAACCGCATCTAACAAAATCTCCACTAAGTTCGTATATGTAACTGCCTCATATAGTGCATCTCAAATCCCAAAATCCCCTTAAAGAGCGCGCGTCGCAGTTATTCTTAACTTTAAAAACCGCTATTCGACTATACGAAAACTGATATTGCCGGGTTGCTTTGGCACGTTGCCACCAGAAATGCTTAAAACTGGCCCCCTTTATTAGCTGTCTGCCTTTCAATGCCTGCCTGCTTGAGAATAAAAAAGAATAAATTGCTTATTTTGTAGGTTTTTAAGTGCTTTGTCGGGTGGAGTGAGATATTTTCATGATTAATGTGGATTTACATTAGCAGCAGCCTGATAATTATGAATATTAGATATACGTATTTGCAGGTTGAATAATAATGCAGTTAATGCAACGATGGCATTACTGGGAATTCTAATGGACAAAATAAATTAAGTACTTTAAATCGATCAGTAGCGGCCCTGATTAGGGCCACTTTTACATTACTAAACTTAGATTCCTCTATAATCAGTAGTTAAGACAGTGTGGATCATCAGACACAATACCTATAAGTTCTATTGGAAAGAAAGTTTTTTTTTAATATATTTTCAGATATATCAACTAAATAAATTAATTTATTTGTTGCAGTGCTACTGGTTTGGAGAAAGCCAGATAGACTACTTCTTTCAAGTACCCACCATCGTCGTCCTAGTGATCAACATCATCTTCATGGTGAACATCATGATCGTTCTGGTCACCAAGCTGCGTTCGGCCAACACTCTAGAAATTCAACAATACCGAAAAGCAGTCAAGGCTCTGGCCGTCCTGATTCCTCTGCTGGGAGTGACTTACGCTATTACAATATATGCCCCTGCTCTGACCATTTGGGACATGTTACGGAGTGCGTTGCTATCGATACAGGTAAGTCATGTTCATAGAATTCTAAAGCCATACAGAAATGAAAAAGAAGTGTTTGGCTGAAGCCGGTTTTGAAATGCGCATGTTCGAGCGTCACCAATTTACAAAGGGAGTGTACGTCAACGCCAAATGTCAACACGTTAACCCCAGCTCGGGGTTGCCAGGTGTAGGATAGATTTTTAATTTTTTGTCTCAGCTACACTACCTATTTCAACGACAAGCCTGCGGAAATTAAAATAAATATATACTCTTGATGTTCAAAAGAAATTGTGAAATTAATTACATCACAAATATTTCTATATTCATCAGCTAATATCATAAGAGAGGATTCGCAAGTAAATTTGATGAAACTTAGGAATAAACTAAATGGTGATGCCCATTCTTCCGCTAATTCATAAAAAAAATTACTGGTTCAGAAAATTGTCATATGTTTTCTATTGACACGAAATTAATTGGAGTGTTTAAAATTTACATAAACATCAGGAAGGCTATGTAGAGATTTTTTATTTGAGTGTGTTACATTTTATACTCTATTTTTTTTTTGTTTTACGGTTTGAGACTGTGAAATCATAATTTTAGTCTTTGTAGGTTAAAAAATATATTTTAATATTCTTGTTTCGTTATTGTTTATATGTGTTCCAAAGTATTCATTTAATAATTATGAAACCATATAAAAGGGTAAAGGTGTGCGTTTTAAATTTGGGTTTTAATATTACTTTAACTCATGTTTCATGCAATAAGAAAAATTATAATTTTACCGATATTTTCAAAAATCTACAAAAAGCCAGAAAATTCTAGCGAATCCAAACATACTCTACCTGGCAACACCAAGGGTGTACAGAGGGGTGGGGGGCTTCGGAGCTGCAGCCAACTTAAAATCCTAGACTTAATTTTTTTTTATTTGGAAATGTTTTTATTAAGTAGCAAAAAAATCTCGCTATGCCAATATTTACAAAAGATAAAAAATAAATATTTGAAATTTTATTTTTGTTTAAATAAATGACCACCAAAAGGCTTAAATGGTGAATGCACCGGTCAATTTTTTTACCTGCGGCGCTCTGACTCCTTTTCTCGATCTTTAAGCTGCATTCATTTGTTCAATGGGATCGGAACGCTAACGATATATTATGTACAAGGAAGTGACTTGAATTGATTTGCATCCGATCGGTTGAGTGCGCTTCAGTTTCGATGATACTTAATGTCTGATGCGGAAGTTATTTCTATGGATTCAGACAAATATCAATTTTTGTTGAAGTGACAGTATCGTTCATCACCAACAATGCAACTGCATTTAAAATTATTGAGTTTTCAAGATAATATATATATTTCATATTTCTATAACAAAGAACATTTAGGATATGCAATAACAGCGCATATTAATTGTATTAAAAATACATTTTTAAGCTTCGACGAGTTAATAAAGGGTTAATGTTTGATACGTTTGACAAATATTTGATATAGGTTTTGTTAGTTTAACTTGTGTTTTTGTTTTAAAGAATTAAGGTAAGTAAAATTATTGTAAATAAATGTAAATTGATAATTTTGTAATAAAATGTTATTTTGAAAATGTCGATTGTATGTGAATCATAGTGTAGAACAATGCTTTTTAAATGGTGGTCCGTGGACCAATGCCGGTCAGCGCAAAGACAGGAACTGGATCGCAGTCAGACTATTCAACTGTACATTAGATGCTCCCAGATTTTATTTACCCTCAAAAAATATTTCCAAGCTACATTTCTAGGCAAACTGACATATTGTCAACGTATTTTCTATAACAGGTTGTAATTTATAAATCCATTGCACAAACATTTTATGTTATAATTTGTAAGGACAAATCAGTAAACATCAGCAACCATATTAAACAATTCAATCCTCCAATGCTTCTTACTAGAATATTGTCTATATAAATTTGGAGGGTTACCGATGGCTGATTTAATTTAATTTTGTACAGAATAATTAAGTTTGTTCTGAAAATCGAAAAAACGATTGAAAAAATGAACAATTTTTGTTTTATAAAGGTTCTATAAGTATTACCTTTACCAAACTATAAAACTTTTGGTGATATAAGTTGTTGATGACGGCCTTTCAGTTACCACTTTATACCTCTTTTATAGGTAACCCTATAAAACTTTTATAACGAGTAATATAGATATAACTGCTACCCTTATATAACTTCTTATAAACTTCTTTATAAACATTCTTTATAATGGTAACAGAAACGTTTAAGCAACATAATCACTTTACCTCTTAGACATCTTGCTTACTCTTGCATTTAGTACCATCCTCTATGTTTCGCTTTAGGTGATGGTAGTAAATTAAAACATAACAAGTATTTTCCATCATGAAGTCTTTTCTTTTTCATATGGAGTTATATATAATAAAAAAAGTGATTTTCAATCAGTTCGCATAGATAGCTAGTATACAAAATTTGCTTGCCATTCTTTCTGGATCGCATAATTTGCATTTGAATTGCTCTAAGAAATTAAATATAATATATATTTTAGAGATTTTAAGTAAAAATATTAATTTAGACAATTTTTCAAAATTACTATTTTCTAATGAAAATAGGCATGCAGAACAATTTGACAGGTCAATAAGGCGTCGGAAAACGCATAAAAATATTACTGCTATTTATTTAAAAGAGCCAAGAGGACACTATAAAACCAATATGTAACTTACGGTGTTCTTATAAATCATTAGACACTTCTATATATATTTGGGGATAAAAATAGTGTTATTATATAACTTATTATAGTATTTCAAGTTACTAAAAGTGATATTATATAACTTATGGTAAAGTTAATCACTACGAGTTATGATAATCACCTAAAATGAGCGCCTCCACTGCAAGGCTCTTTACATAACTTGTAAGTTCCAGCCAGTCGGCCAATTCGGATCTCATAACCTCAAATAATATTTTGGGTCACGTCGCGTCGCCGCGTGCTACGTACGCGCGTACTGCTCTATCCATCACAGTATATATAATTATGATATTTTGTGTTAGTGAAAATGCCATTCAAAATTCACCCTTCCATTTTCAAAACAAACTCCATATTCCAAAATATTTTTTGCTTCCTATGCAAAGGGGGTGACGAATTCTGAAAGGCTCACCAGCCCACCGGTTTCCTTTTACCGCTGTAGATTCCACGGACTGAATGCAATCTATCTCATAAATATTAAATAGATTTAGCTAAAATTCGTTTTTGGAACTCTTATATATTGGTAGATCATCCATGTATATATATTGATATTCATAGCTTTTCCAACACAATTCAAAGCCTTGATGCCAATATTGACCTCCATTAGCTATATCCCTAATTATAACCAATGTTGGTGCCTCTAATAAGGTTCTCGGATCTTTAGGTAATATATTTGGCAAACGAGTATTAAACATTGTAATCAGAAATTTCAAAGCAGGCTGTCAACTGTCAACTTCTTCACCGAGTTTATGATTTCTGATTTCTTTGAAGTCATCTTCGTCAATATTATTAGTTATTTAGAGACTGTCGTTATGGATTTTAGCACCCGAACACGGACCCACAATTGCTATTTCTTCCACATTATTGTCATCAGGGTAAACAACGCTATTGTCATCATCGGGGCAAACAATGATATGTGGTACTAAATGTAGGATTTGGTCTAAATATTTTTTTACATTTCGACGAAAAGTACTACTACATTAATAATATAAATCCGTGCCAAATACGTAGATACACATATACATGCTAATTGCGACTGAATAAAATTTGATTAGGGCGTGGTTCTGAACGTTACCAATGGTGCTGCAACAGAAACTATGGTTACAAATTTCCCTCAAAGATCTTCGGCCAGTTTCGATGTTTTCAATGTTAAAGAATCTTGATCAGAAATCGAAAAGGCTTTAAATACTAGTAAGTAATTAACCAATTTCGTTCCATTAGATTCAATTTCTCTTGTGAATTTAATATTATGATGTTGTTGAATAAGGTGTTTCAGAAATACCAGGAGATTATCCTGTCCATGAGGCCAAATAACAAAGTATCATCTACATATCTGAACCAAAGTTTTGGTTTTAGTGGAGCGAATGTTAAAGCAACATCCCGAAGGGTCTCTAAAAAAATATTCGCTGATATAGGTGACAGAGGAGCTTCGCTATCCAACTGAATTGCCTTAAGTTTTGCCACAAAATGTGCAGTTTTTATAAAAGAATCTGTTTTTTCAGTAAATGCTTTAAACAAAATTAGAAAGATATTTACCTAGTTTTTACGTGGGCGAGTCTATTACACTGACGGTCGGTCGAAGTGGTGCATTGTTCTTGTGTATCTTGGAAAGACCGTAGAACCTGAAGATCTTGGAACTACTTGGCTTTATTGATGTTTTCCCCGCTAGTGGCAGACTGGTTGCGTTTATCAGATTGGTGATGCGTCTTTCTATTCTACTTGTAGGGTCTATCTGCATAACCTTAGAGGTGTCGTTGTTCAAAAGTTGAGTTACGTTTTCTACAAATTCCGTTCTGTCCATGCAGACTGCGGCGTTGCCTTTATCTGCTGTAAAGACCAGAACCTACGCGTTATTATTTAGGATATCATCGCCGATTCTTCGGCTTCGGAGAGATTCGACTGCGGTGGTTCTGAATTCTCGATGATCTTCCTTGGCCCATATTTAACTTCATCGGCTAGCTCCACTTGTATCTCCTGACACTTCGAAGACAAATTGATAACTGTAGTCTGCGGAGGTTTTACTGTAGATTTTCAGTTCAGGAGTGCTTCAAATTTGTGTTGTTGTTTAGGTGTAACAACCATAACATATCATTTCGTATTTCCAGGACATCGAGAACTGCATCGTATAAAAAAAATAGAGAAATTAGCCTAGAGCGATTTTCTATGAACAGTGCGAGTTGCTCTCTTAAAATATTTCATCATCATCATCATCAACAGCCTTTTTTCATCCACTGCTGGATATCGGCCTACCTCTCGCATATACCTATGCTGTGTGTCTTAGCTGTAATTTACACAGGTATACGGGACCTACAGTTTATCGTCGAATCCGAACGACGCTATTTGAGAGGTGATTTTAGCGTATTACTGATGGAGCGCGCAACCACCAACCCATCAAAAGACGAGCGCATTATGTATTCTTAACAAAGTCTGCCTCAGCTCGGAATCGAGCCAGGGACCTTGGGCGCCGAACCGCAAACACACAGCCATCCGCGCCACGCTCGCTTAAAATATTTACTTTAACTTTAATCGGTTCTAGACGTTTATTTACAATCGTCCAGTGTACAGACACTCACCAATTAATTTCTTCAAAAACGATTGTAATATAAATACCTATGACAATTATTCTGAGAATAAAGTTTTTGTGCATAAGTAAACAGTCCTGAGAAAAGTTAAGTGCAAAAAATTTGACGACCATATTTCCCAGAAAGTCTAATTTGTATTATAAAAAAGTCTAAAATTGGAGCTCCCTTTATGAAACCGCAAAGTAAAGCAAACCAATATTCTCAATTTGTTTCAATTTTTCGATTTCTAAAAAGGCAGTCTCTGATTTGGCATTTCCGTAAAATGAAAATGGGGAAAGTGTGTTTTCATATGCTTTAAAATGTGACAGCGTGTGTTATCGTTTGGAAATGAAATAAGGGGACGTCGAGGGATAGACATTTGACATTAAAATCTGCTTGGAAATCAAAACGAAAAATGACTTGTGGATCTAAAACGGACAAGTTTTTATAGACTTTAAGAGAAGTGTGGGTAACCTGTCTTTAAGATGAGAGTTTTGAACACCGCATAAAAAATAAATTTTCAAAAATTTCAATTTTAAATCAGTCGTGTTCAATACACAGAGGTAAATGGGACGCGACAGTAAAATAAAATGCTGCTGCTGGAAAATGGCTTTCGGCTATTTTTTTTAAGTTTTTTGATATAACGCGGTTCTCGATATCCTGATCAGAAGTCTCATGGGCAAAATGTAATCTTATAACCGGTTTTTAAGCTACAGGGTGTTAATGTTTGCCTAAATCCCATCTAAAATATATTGAGAAAACATAATGGCTCCAAATTAGTTTTTGCAACATATTTAACCTATAATACTTACCAGTAAGATAAAAGTTTTATGTGAACATAGATCCGAAAACTTTTTGTATCCAGAATATGTGGGGAGATTAAAGCTTACAATATAACACCCTGTATATCGATAAAAAAGAATTTGCAAATCTAAATTCATATAATACTCTTTTCTTGTTGTGGGAATACTATGATAGTTTTGCACCGTTTATTTTAAAAATCAATCATATGATTAGGTTATGCCCCTGAGAACCTCTGATCAAGATATCGAGCACTGCGTGATGTCGAAAAACTATCCGAAAACCATTTTCCATAAGCGGTGGGAGAAATCCTTTAAAATAATATTTAATAATTGACTTTAACTTTATTGGGTTCTAGATGTTTGTGTACCATCATTTAGAGTAAAGCCTTATTCTCCAATTAATTAATTGAAAACGATTATAGTGGAATATCTATGGCATTTATTCTGAGAATAAAGTTTTTCGGGCATAAGTAAACTGATCTAGCTACGACAACGTTTTGTTTTCAGAATATGTAGGGAGAATAAAGCTTACAATATAACTCCCTGTATATTGATAACAAAGCGTTTGCAAATCTATGTTCATATAAAACTTTCTTTTTTGTTTTTGAAAGGTCTATATGATAAAATTGTTGAAAAAGCATATTTTGTATCATCCTGTTTTCCAACGTTATCTTAAAAAGCAGTCATATGATTAGGTTATGCCCCTAAGAACTACTGATCAGGTTATAAGGAATTACATCATATCAAAAAAAACTAGCCGAAACTCATTTTCCGTATGCGGCGGGATTAATATTCAATAATTTACTTTCTTCTAGTTCTAGACGTTCGTCTATCACCGTTCAGTGGTCAGCTCTGTTCTCCAAATAATAACTTAAAAAACGATTTTAATGGAATATCTGTAGCACATGAGAAGTTATTCTAAGAAGAAAGTTTTTTGGGAATAAGTAAACTGCCCTAAATCATTAATAGAAAAATTGAAATATCTTCTATTTGATTTAGAAGGTAAAACAAAAAAAAAACAATGTGTATCATTTGGCATTTCCGTAAAAGGAAAATTCTCTGTTTGAATAATATGCTTGGCAATTCGACAGCACACCTACGTCTAGAAATGAAATAAGGGACGACGCGCCTTGAGATACAATACATAATACATTCTTTATTATTCAAACGACACCAAGTGTTTGGAATTCGTTTGAAAGGTTAACAATGTAGAAGAAAATATACACAATAGACATCTAGAAAGTAACAAAATAATATAAACAAGTTAATCGGGAAAATTCTTAACTCTATAATAACACTTATCCAATAAAAATAGGTTTAATTTTTTTTTTAATAGTGTCATACTATTGCTATATTTAATGTAGTTTGGCATCTTATTAAACATTTTTGAGTCTACTTTAACTATAAACTTTTTGGATACATTAACCTACAATAGGTTAAAGAAAATTCATTATTATATAGAGCATGTAAGGTAGTCATGAAAATTTCTATTTTTAACAAACATATTTTAAATACAAAAAACATATATCAAAGATAACTACACATGGTACTGGAAACATTTTAAATTTGCTAAATAGAGGTCTTCAAGAAGTAGTGGGTGAAATACCAGCTATACATCTGAGAATCCTTTTTTGACTTTTAAAGCCCGCATGAGAAGTTATACCCCAGAGATGGACCCCGTACAAGATACAAGAGAGTGTATGAGAGCATGATAAATACTAACAATCTGATGAACATCCATAACAAGCCTGAGTTTTCTGAGCATATAGGAGAGACTATTAAGTTTATTGGATAAACTCTCACAGTGAGCCTCCCAGGAAGGAGGTCAGCCCAAGAAACTTTACCTCGAAATTTACTGATCTGAGTATAGTTCCAAATTTAAACTCCCGTGAGTTTGACTAGTATTATAGACCATATAGCTAGACTTTTTTGCGTTTAGAAAAATTTCGTTTTTAAGTTTAAATCTCTCTTTTATTTCTTTAAGTGCCATATCGGCTGCAACTTCCAAACTTAACTTCCCGTTGTCTCTAACCAACGCTGATGGTCGTCCGCGTACATAGTGGCGTGATTGTAAGTCACGTGTGAGGCAAATCGTTTACAAAAAGATAGATATTTGACTTTCAAATCTGCTTGTAAAACAGAGCGAAAATGACAGGTGAAACAAAAATGGATACGTTTTTATAGACTTTGAAATAGTGTGGACAACCCGGCTATAAAATGAGAATCTCGAGCTCCCATTGAAAAGCAAATTTTCAAATTTAAAGTCAGTTGTGTTCAATACAGATGAATAAATGGAACCTAGGAGTTGATTAAAATTAAATTGTTATGGAAAATGGCTTTCGGCTATTTAAAAAAAAATTGATACAATACAGTTCTCGATGTAATACAGTTCTCATGGGCACAATCTAATATTATGACTTATTGCTAAGATACAGGGTGTTAAACTTTGCCTAAATCTCATATAAAATACTTGGCAAAAACATCATATTAAAAAATTGGTTGAAAACCAATTGATTGATAAGCGGTAGGAGGGGTACTTCAAAATATTATACAATCATTTACTAGGTACCAGGTAGTCAGGAAGATGGGGGACTGGACCCCCCCCCAAACTGTAAAAATATTTTGATGTAAGTATTTTTCTTGCTAATTTTCGGACTACGTGCCTGTTTTAACTTTAATCAATTCTAGAGGTTTGTATATCATCGTTCAGAGCCTTATTCTCCAATTAATTAGTTGAAAATTACTATAATGGAACATCTCTGGCAATTATTCTAAGAATAAAGTTTTATGAGTATAAGTAAACTTCCCTAAATTAATAATAGAAATGTTAAATAACAAAAATGTACCGACCATATTTCAGAAATCTAATTTGTATTATGAAAAATCTAATATTGAAGCTCCTTTTATAAAACCGCGAAGTAAAGTAAACCAATATTCTCTATTTGTTCCAATTTTTCGATTTCAACCTAACTCGGAAGGAAAATGGAAAAAAGTCAGTCTCTGTCATTTGGAATTTCCGTAAAAGGAAAATGGGAAAGGTCTGTTTACATATGCTTTACATTGCGACAGCGTACGTTATCGTCTGGAAATGAAATAAGGGACGTCGCGTGACAGAGATTTGATTTTCAAATCTGGTTGGAATTCAAAACAAAAAATGGCATGTGCATCTAAAACGTAGAAGGTTTTATAGACTTTATGGTAATTTTGTATCAATAAAATACCCTAAAGCTCATTAGCTATAACCACTTAAAACAAGATTTTATTTTATAGTAAACTACTGATCAGTTGCTAAGAATAATTCAAATTTAGCTACCCGATTTAAAATCCAATATATCTGTCCTAGATAAAGCAAATCAAGTATGTTTTTTCGTTGGGTAGATTATTACATTGACTTTTTTAAACTGTCAACTATACTAACTTGGTAAAAATCCAATATGGCAAAACCTATTGGAAAAATTATATTACTAAGAAAGTGCTTATCCAATTTATCTTATTTTGCACACAAATCAAGTATTATGTAGGAATCAACTGGTAAAATTTTGGTATGAATTCAAGATGGCGGAACAAAATGGCGACTTAATAAAATATTTAAAATTCAAAAATTAAATGAAAAAAAAAACACTTAATTAAAGGGTTTCAAATTGTGTGCCATAACTAATTGTAATACAAAGATGAATTAGTGAAAGTGTTGTACTAATTCAAGATGGCGGCCAAATAAAATTTTTGTAATCTGAAAAATCACTCTCTCAGGTAACATAGAACGGAAGCTTTCACGGCTTTGGTCAATTAAGAAATCATGGTGCTTGGGATTAGACCGTGTCAAATTGGAATTACTATCCGACGTTTCGCCTTCGATTGCACGAGGCATCTTCAGGGTTCTTTACTCCACGAGATCTGAACACTGAATGGGCTCGAAGAGATTCAGGCGGGCTTTTGTACCCGACTTGTGCTCGCCGAACCGTGACCCTGTGTTAAGATCGGATTCCACGTATGATATACCGTAACCCGTGTCTCTATTGAAATTTTTTGTATGTTTAAAGATTTCAATAGATTCTCTAACTTTTCGTTTATAAAAACCTGGAACCGATGCTAGAACCTTGGTTTCCTTTACATTTATGAAATGGCCAGTATTATGCTGGTGTTCAGCTACCGCAGATTGAACAATTTGTTTCTTTTTAATACATCGTTCATGTTCCTTAAGTCTAGTTGATATTGAGCGTCCTGTTTCTCCGACATACACTGCTCCACAGGAGCAAGCATTTTTATATACTCCTTCTGTTTGGAAAGGTAAAAGATTTTTCGGGGATCGCAAGCATTGTCCAATCTTCTTATGTGTATTGAAGATTGTACGTATGTTGGACCGCCGAAGTAATCATCCTATTTTGTCTGTAGTGCCATGCATGTAGGGAAGAACAACACTACCTAATGGTGGCTCTTTATCATTCTCCTTTGGCGGAGTTGGTTTACTATATCTTTTAATTGAACGCGTAATATCTTCAGTGCAATAGCCATTTCCTCTGAGAGCTTCGGTCAGTTTCGATGTTTCCGATGTTAAAGAATCTTGATCAGAAATCGAAATAGCTCTGAATACTAGTGAGTTAATAACCGATTTCTTTTGTGCTGGATGGTGATGAGAATTTGCATTTAAGTATCTATTTGTATGCGTCGGTTTTCTATACACAGAAGGTACCATTTTCCTTCCTTTGAACACATACATCTAGAAAGGGAATTGTTCCATTAGATTCAATTTCCATCGTTAACTTGATATTATGATGTTGCTGATTAAGGTGGTCCAGAAATATGAGGAGATTATCCTGTCCATCCTCAAAGGCTTCCATAAAGATATTCGCTACCACATGTGATAGAGGAGATCCCATAGCTGCCCCTAAAGTTTGTTCATAAAAAGTTCCTTGAAAAATGAAATAAATAGATGTAAGACAAGCTTCCACTAGGTCTATTAAGTTCTTATCAAGATTATTATTATCCAATATGTCTGATATAATGGAAATTGAGTCGTTGACAGGAACATTTGTGTAAAGTGATTCTACATCGAAACTGACCAAAATATCTTCGGGATCCAACTGGATTGTCTTAAGTTTTTCCACGAAATGTGCAGAGTTTTTAATAAAAGAATCTGTTTTTCCAGTAAATGGATTTCATCAGGTTTTACATATATTCGCGTTTTGGCGTCAAAAAACAATATAATAAAACCGTTAGTCAGTCAGACATTTTATTGAAGATCAAACTAATATGTTTTATAAAACTTTAACTTATATTGGCTCACCCACTGAACATATCGCTACTTTATTACGTAAACAGGATCTAAATGTTGCTTGTAGAGCAAATAATAATTTGGATAAACAAAACAATCAGGTGTCTATAAGTTAACCTGTGGGGTCTGAACATAGGTCAAACAGGTAGAACGTTTAACAAACGCATTTCAGAGCATAAAGTATACCACACATATCTGAAACATCGACGAAAGGGGGAGGTATGTCAAAAGCAGGCCCTTTCCATGGATATACAGAATTATAGCCAACCGCGAATGATCATTGCACCGTTTCCATAGTTACTCACATTCTTTTCATAGACTTAGATTCGTGTGCCAAACTTTAAAAATAGTTTTTTGAATGAAAAATCTTATTCAGCCTTTGCAAATCATCTTTTACTCGAACAACATTCATTCCATCCTAATTTTGAAATTCTACATATCGAAAATTAGGGCATAAAACTTAATATGCTTGAATTTCTGGTAATAAGCAGATTAAAATCATTAGCTTTCCTTTGTTAAATTTATTTCACTAAACCGTCCCTTTGTTGTAGATTTGTCATATAATTTTAAGTTTTTTCATTTACTGTAACACCACCTTCTTTGGGTTTTTCCCTGTTTTTGTTATTTACCTTTTACATGTTAACATACATATCGTAGTATTTTAGTTGAACCTCAACATCTGAAGAAGCTATTGTGTATACGAAACATGTCATGTTGACAACAAATATAGTGAAAATCTTTAAAACTTTAGATTGTTTTTTCTAAAATTTTGTTTATGTATCTAATTATAAAATTTTCGGCTCTGTTTTATAACTAAAAAAAACAACAGGTGCATTTTCGTATATTACATGTATAATAATTGATTATTGAAGAAAAGTGGCATATGTAAAATTTCAAATTCAGAGCACAGAGGTCTTGTTATTTTCTATAATTTTATTAAAATTATTTATTTTAATAATATTGAAGCTATCTATGCCATAAACCAATAAACTATTATTAAATTAAAATTATAATATTAATAATCACATTTAATATAAAAACAATATAAAATTAGTCAAAATACTGTTTATTTTTGCAATAAAATTAGTTTTAATCATATTAAGGCAATGCATTTTAGGCAAATAAAGTAATATTTAATTAAAATATTATACTAATAACAACATTTCAAGTTGATACTAATACGAAGATTGTTATAACCGTGTTACTCACTTAGGTTTTTTGTATACGTTAGTAAGCTGTGGGTAAGGCGGTGTGGGGTTATGTAAAAAGTATCGTGTTTTAAAAATAATTTGATAGATGGAAGATATACGTCTTTAAATAGATTATATTGCTGTTTATCTATTAATAGAATTGTTTATTTTTATCTATTCCAGAAATTGTGTATACATGTCAAAATATAAATAAAAAAATATCAAAATTAGTTATATATATATATATATATATATATATATATATATATATATATATACATATATACACATCTTAACTAGCTTAGCTTATAAATATTTCTTTACAACAACACTAACTTTATTAAATACTTATTACAATTGTTAACATATCTATTTATTATAAGACGAAATCGTCAACGTCCCTCTCTTTATGTCCGCATTAGGTATTCACTATAATCTTCCAGAATTTCGTTGATATAGTATGACGTATTTATTTACTTCTAGCCCGCGTACGTATAATAAATACTTATTACAATGTAACACAGCTTGTCCATATTTCGTCAGTCTGTTCAAGTATACTAATTTCATCTTGATTTTCGATACTTTTCTTTCGATACAAAATTGGTCCAATATCGGAGTCTTCTAGATCATCTGCACGCCATTCTGTTGACCACTTGTAATCTGATTTAATCGTAAAGCCTTTGATTTATCTGTGAGCCTATCCCTACTGTTTGTCTATCTTTTGTCAATGCTTATAGCCTTTTTTAAGTAAATGTCTGGTAAAGGAATCAGGGTTTTTGTGTTGGCTGCCAGGTCGAGGTTTAATTTGGAAACCGTACTCGTGTAACTTTTCTAGCATGTTGATGGAGCTGTATTGCTTTAGTCTCCTTGACTCACTCACTCACTCACATGACATTCTCTTGCATATGTCCAATTTTGTGTCAACAGGAATGTCCCTTTTGCCTGATCTGTGGTCTATTAACGTCTCTTTATCAGCTGAATCTTCCTCAGTAACTGATCTTATTTTTGGTTCTGGGGTATTAAACAAAAGCACGAACAACTGCATCGCTACTCTTATTAAACTTGGCCATTTTAAAATTTTCTTGAATTTTGGGATCCTGTATTCCATAGACAAAAACAGACACTATTCACCCATGTCTTCACCTAATCTAGGAAATGGTAATCTTATTAATTCTTTATGTCTTTCCCAAATTCCTCACGGAATTTTCTGGGCTTGTGTGTCCTAGGTTTAAGATAAGTTCTGTATGTTTCTTGATGATATTGATCCAAATCGATGCTCTAATGAATGAACAAGGTGCTTTAATAAATACAGTGCTGGTCTTCTGAATGAGCCTATTAAAGAAGTGGCATTTTCTTCGTCATTCCAATCATTCATTCTTGCTGGGCCTCAAACTGTCGCACGTACATAGTCCAGGAAGTTCAGTCATCAATTGGTGGTGAGTTCATTTTATTACCATAAACTGATATAATGATAGCGAATCTACATACTTCTAGTTTTATTTGTTTTACTTCCAAGCCAAGACCATCTTTCACTTTACTTATGCTCTCTTCAATTTATTACTTGACATGATATATTTCTTCCTTGACTTTATCATAGTCTTGTTGTAAGCGATATTATTAGTTTTCAATTCTCAGACCGGCATTTAATGTAGTTCCTATCAACTCCTATTTTCTTGTTCAGTGAGAATCTTCTCAAACAGGTCCTGTTCTAATTTGCCTTTTGGCTTGTTCTTCCTGTTTTTTGTTTATTGCCTTTTTGCCTCTCGATCGGTTAAAATTTCCTCGATCCGATCCTCTTCTTCTTCTTTTTCTTCTTGTCTTTTAGCTTCATCATGCCATTTTTTTGCACTTTTGTCTTCCAAATTTTGAAGATATCTTAGTATTTCCGGTTGTTAGTGCTGTCTTTTGGTCTCGTCAGCTTCTTTATTTTGTTGCCTTTTGATTTCTTTGGCTTCTCTTTCTTGTTTTCACCTAGATTCCTGATCGCCTGATTTCTTCATCATAAGTTCATTCTCTATACTACTTGCAATTTGTTGAGTTTTCCTTCAATTTTTTTTACATGTTCGTCAATTTTAGCTGTTTGTTGTCTGGTACTGCATGCTGTTATACTAAATTAATCTTTTACATTTAAATAAAATACATAGATTTCTGACACTAGTTATGGTACAGAAGATAAGAAAACCTTTCACTTAAAAATTATATCTGAGATAGCCTTGGTAAGAAAAAAACGCATTCTCAATAAAATATTTTATTATTTTCTTTTAAAACCGAGTTGCACCAACATATTTTATGTATTCTAATAGCACGTACAAGAACTCTACTTCATACTTCATGAAAATTTGCACCCCTCTCTAGTATTATAAGTCGGTGAAAATCAGGTACTAAAGCATTACAGTCCAAATTTAAGATTGCATTTATCATGTGTGTGGCAAAGTAGCTATGGTAAGCTCAGCACTGCAGAGATGTATACATTTCTCCAAAGAGTTCGAATCAAGTATAATTTCCTAGAGTATAACATAGTTATTTAAGATGTTTGTAACTAGAAAATAATTTCATGTTTTTGGATTTCGCCTGGTTCCTGGTTCATGCTAAGTCTTTTTGTCAAAAACCAATCGTATAGACTCAGAAGGTTCTTGGATGCATCTGTACCAATAATATATGTTATTTTTTACATAAAGGGTATTCGATTTAAGAAAAAATCGTATGTGTGAATTTTGATCCATATCTTAAGCTCTGGAAGATCATTTATCTCATAGAAAAATATATATACGCAAACGTTTCGTTTTCGATACTCAGGGTGCCAAAATTTTCAGATATTCTACACCATTTGAAAGTTATTTGGCAACTTATTATGCACAGCATTTAGATCCGCATACGATAAAAGACCACTTTACACGCCAGAATGCAGGTTTTTAATTGATTAAAACTCCAGAAACAACAAGGGAAATAAGCTAGGCGGCACTCTGGAGTGTGTTGACAATATAAAATGAATCTCAAATAGATGCTTTCCTTTGATCCCGAAGCAAAAGATTTACATTGTAAAGCAGCCCAGAGCATAAAATTTAGTGCATTAAATATTTACATAGGAAGCTGTTTTCATGCATTAATTATTTCTTAAAATTATATAAAAGCATAGGAGTAGTTAAAATAACATAGACACTTGGTTCCCGTATAAAATCTAGAGTATTAATTTATTTATAAGGTTATTTAGTTATAAAACTTTGTGAAGTATGGTGATGTAAAGGGCAGCAGAAACATAACCCAGAATAATCGAAATGAACTGCGGAGGCTGGCCACTCTGGCAATAAAATTTCAAAATCATATCAAATACTGTTTTTTAAACAACATTAATAAACAACGAAACAGTAAACCAGAAATTAAATAGAAATCACAATATATGTTGCAATTGCCCACATCCTGCCAGTATGCTCGCAACCAATATTTTTCACACTTATTCCCAAGGGAATAGTATATTACATACCTAGGTGCAAAGTGTTTCATTCCTGTGGAGAGAACAGGATGGTTTACCGAGGCGCTTAGCGCCGAGGTGAATCATTTCTCGTGACAGAAATGAAACCTTTTCATAGAGGTTGATTACTATTTTATTTACAACCATAGCTTTTAAATGCAAATAACGTTTTTTGTGACAAATATATCTATGTGAGAAATTAACAAAGTAAGACTCTTGTATAATCACAAGCTTCACCAACATTAAGAAATAAAGTCATATTGACATTTTGACAACGGTTACTATGTTACTAAACAAATCAAGCATACAAACTTAAATTAATTATTGCATTTTTAATAAATTGTCATCAAAAAAGTGTTTTCGAGACAATAAGCCATTCAGAAGAAATCATTTGTAAAGTGCGGGACACGAAAGAAAACCGGGCGGAGTCAATCGGTTTAGGAAGGTCGGCCAAGAAATATCAGAACCAGTGGTGTCCCGCCGTTCTTTAAATAATATGGCACTCCTTTTTGACTATACGCACTTCAGAAAATTAAAAAATGTAACTATGCCTAATGAACCTTTATCTATATTTGTCTGTTTTTTTTTTCGTGTATCGCACTTCTATATCTCTTTTGTGTTGCAAAAACGGCGAACTTTCGAATTTTAAAATCTTTTACTTTTGATTTTTCTTGATCGATTTACCTCAAAATATATTTTTTCTTGAGTTCTGTCATTAATGGTTCCCGGACTACTGCCTACGTCCACTATTATTGGACGACCCAGTATAGTGATACACGATTTACAACTCCAGATCTTACAAGGGCAGCCAGCATCAGATCCAGTAAACGAGATTTATCAAAATTTTAATTTATGCAGTTCGACTTTGGGCTACTCGGGTATGCCAAAAGTGGCCGTCTGTCTCCGTCATATTACTTTATACAGGGGCCGTCATTGTGAAGTACTATACAGGGCGTTTCCTAATTGAGTGCTGATGTTAAAGGGGGTTTTTTATGTCATAAAAGTCTTAACTTTTGAGATACAGGATTTTAAAAAGAAAACATTTTTTTTCAGCCCAATTCTGATGATATTGTAGATAACTGCATGAAATTTGATAAACGTCTTCTATGCATTAAAGAGCATACGGATTTATCCAGGTTAATTACATATGCACGCCACTGGTAGAAATTTCACAAATTGATTGTTAATAAAAAATGCCCTTTTATGCATAAAAGACGTGTATCAAATTTTACACAGTTATTTATCTATAACAGCATCAGAATTAGGATTTTAAAAAAATGTTTTTTTAAAACCTTGTATCTCCAGAGTTAAGACTTTTTAGGATCATATTAAACTTTTTTCTTAAAAAGATCCAAGAATCACCCCCCTTTAACTTTAGCACGTAATTAGGAAACGCCCTGTATAGTACTTCACAATGACGCCCCCTATACAAAGTAATATGACGGAGACAAACGGTCACCTTTGGCATACCCCAATAGCCCAAACTCGAACTGCATATGTTAAAACTTTGATAAATCTTGTTCACTGGAATCAGTGCTGGCTCTCCTACTACAACTACATTGATGGGTTAATTTTGGAAAACTATGAGTTCTGTAGTTTTTCAAATATTAATTGCAATATTAGATATCTTTTGACACCCGGTATTAAACAGAAAATTAATTATTTTGAAGAAGTTTATTGACAGCTACCTTATGAACAATTTTACAAAATATATGAAAACAAACTAAGCCATTTTTGAGGTTGACGGCTGTGATTCTAATGGTTCGATTCAATTTTGCCATCTACTTTCTAGTATTTATCTTCAATAGAAGGAACATGTATAACATAAGATTTCCAATTTTCAGTCGATATTGAGTCAATCGCTTCTAACGTTATTTCATTTAAATCTTTAATTGAAAGTTCACCGGTGTTGCGCTCTAGAATATATTTTTTTACTCCTGCCCATGCAAGTTCAATAGGGTTGAGGTCGCACATGTATGGAGGCAGCCTTAAAGGTGTATGACCGAGGTTACGAAAAAGACCGTCAATTTTATACTTTTTTCTCTAGGCTTGTTGGATGATATTACTTCATATAATTGATATTTTCTCCATGTTGGATTACACACAGGATTGTTCGATTTAAACCACGATATCATATGAGCTTTTGTAGAGTATTTAGAAGTGGCACTTTATCTTCTACGTGAGAATGATAAGACGCATTATCCATTACCACGACTGATTTGGGAGTTATGTTAGGTAGAAGCATCTCCAGCAACCACTTTTCAAAATTATCTCTATTCATCTGTCCATGTTGTTAGTCCCGAGCGAAAAACTAAAGCAGCACCTGGTACAAATCCGGCTTCTGAACCAGCATGAACTGTAATAAAGCGGCTACTAGAGCGGATTCCCAGAACAACACCTGTAACACTTTCACTTTGCCAGCATTTGTTCAGTGTCATATCATTATCTACCTAGGTTTCGTCTAGATACATAATATTGCGTCCTTCTTGCCTATATTGCCTTACAGTTGATAGATATTTCACCCGCCAGTGAAAAATATTTGGTCTCTCAATGAGCAATTTTCGTTTATTTTGGCACTTGCGCCAAGCAAAACCATTTGATCATAAAAGCCGATTTAAGGTTTTTACTCGTACGGAAAATCTATTTTGTTCTTTACAGCACGAAGTAGGGGTTTGCAGGTCGGAACCTTCTTCAAGTTTATATAAAAATGCTCTATTGTTCGTCGAATTACTTGAAAATCACCATCGTCAATTTTATCTTTGTATGATAATCGGAGTTTTTTTATCAGGAGATTTTAAAGGTGAAGTAGAACATAAGCGATCATTATGTTCTCTTTGAATTTTTCTTACACTACTTTCCGAAACACCAATGTAAAATGCAGTGCGTTCTGTTTGATTTTGAATTGGAATAGTCAAACTATTATTTTTAGCTTCTCTAGTATAGGCCTCTATAACGCTCGCAATAACTTCACGTGCACCGCTTCGAATTGTTTTTCCTATTTTGCTCGCCATCGTTACTTCGAAATAATAATTCAAATTCAACGCAACGCATTTATATAGAAATGAAAATAAATGCTCGAAATGTATAGGCGCCACTGGAAATAGCTAGAACCTTCTAGCGGCAAGTGCATGGAGACTCTAGGCACATCCCAATTACAAGTGGACCAGTGCGAAATTTACTAAATTCGCGATTAATTTTCCATACCGCTTAGCTGGCGCACTTTATAGGTGAATTTATTACACCAAATAAAATAATAAAATTTATTTGCGTACACAAATTTTACTTTTCGGCTTGCTTAACACTATGAACCTTTATTTTAAGGACCGCCCGGTTTTCTTTCGTGTCCCGCACTTTACTCCTCAATTGAGAGAAGCCGCAGAAAGTTTGGAAAAAAATTAAATAATGGAATAAAATTGAAACATGTTCATTGGGTGGAAAATGACATTTACCCGGGTGGAAAGTGATCGCAGGTAAATGTCACTTTCCATCCAGATAATTGCCAAAGTCAGATAAATGTTTCTTTTAAACTTTTAAAATGTCAACATTACATGCATGGTTATAAATAAATAATCAGAACAGTCCAAGTATCCAACGATTATTAAAAGATCAGTCTAAAAATTATCGCGTTTGGATGCTAAAAAGTGCTAGTGCAAAGTTATGCATAAATCATATTTTATTCCACGAAAAAGTGGCGCATTTTCAAGTAAAATAGGGGCGAGGGGTAAAACCTGCCATGACCTAGAAAATAGATCATCGTTCTATAGATCATATTAAAGAGCAATAAGTCTTCATTACCATTGTTGATATTGTAACAATTTTTGCGTATACCAAATGTATACTGTTTCTATCATTTTAGCTTAACAAAGTGGCTCTTTAGGGATTTTAACCCCCGAACACCCCCCTTATCTGCGCCACTGATAAAGAGATAAAAAAATCACTGCAGATACTGTTAAATAATTGCCCACTAAAAGGCAGACTTCCAAAAGGCTGAAACTATGCTGATTTAATATTTCTTTACAAAAAAGGAAACCCAACTAATACATACAAAATCCAAACTTTTTGTCCAATCTTCATAAACTGTTCACAAAGATTAGGAAAACAGGGTTGGTGAGATTAGACCATATCAGATTGGAACTATTATCCAACGTTTTGTCTTCGATTGCACGAGACATCTTCAGGGTTGAATGAGCTTCGACCGATCGTCGGTGCAATAGACTCGCCCATGTAGAAATTTGGGTAGTATTTTTCAAATTGTATTAATCGATTTATTTTATAAAAAACTCTGTATATTTCGTGGAAAAATTTAAATCAATCCAATTGGATCCCGAAGATATTTTGGTCAGTTTCGATGTAGAATCACTACAAATAACTGTTCCTGTTAACGACTCATTTTCCATTATATCATATTGAAACCTTCACTTAGTTCATTTTTCAGGGAACGTTTTATGAGCAAACTTTAGAGGCAGCTATGGGATCTTCTTTATCACCTGTAGTAGCGAATATCCGTATAGAGGTTTTTGAGGAAAATGCTTTAACATTCGCACTACTAAAACCAAAATACTGGTTCAGATATGCGAATGATACTTTTGTTGTTTGATCTCATTTAGTATATAGAGCCATTTGGGCACTCCAACATAGGTACAATCTTCAATATCTTTTCAAATAGAAGGAATATATAAAATTCCTTGCTTCCGTAGAAAAGTGTATGTGGGAGAAACAGGACGCTCAATGTCCAGTGACTTAAGGAACATAAACGATGTATCAAAAAGAAAGAAATTTTTCAGTCTGTTCTGCTGAACACCAGCGTACCACTGGCCATGTTATAAATGTAGAAGAAACCAAGTTCCTAGCATCGGTTTCCGGATATTATACACGAAAATTTAGAGAATCTATTGAAATTTTTAAATATACAAAAAATGTTAATGTAAATACGGGTTACGATCCACATTCAGTGTTCAGATCTCTTGGAGTAAAGATCCCTGATAATAACACTTGCAATCGAAGGCAAAACGCCGTTTAGTAATTCCTATTTGAAATGGTCTACTCCCAAGAACCAAGATTACTTGACCAAAGCCATGAAACTTTCCGTTCTATGTTCACAATGATATAGTCAAAAGCAGTGTTATCGTGCGCGTCATACGATTTATCAACGACAAACTTTTTAAGTTTGTTTTTCTTTTATTACGTGTAATCATATCCTCCGCATAAAATCCGGAAGATGAATTAGATAGACCTATGATATTTTCATATGAAAAAAGAGGATAAACATATAAATACCAGCAGTAGCAAAAATCTTTGAGCAAGGTCACTTCAAAGTCAGATTAACAAATCAGTGACAAAATGAATAATAGAAAACAATTTTCGGGTTTTTTGCATCCATAAGTCAAAAAAATGGTATCAAATCTAATAAAATATTATGATAAATGAAAATTAACCGGCCAATATCCAGGAGACAGCAGCAAAAGCTCTGGGAATCGGTATAAGGTCTGTGCAGGAAATTGTGCATGAAAAAAAGCATAATTTACTACCGAAGAAGATTAAAAAATGTACATGAAAGAAGCCAAAGACAGAAGACTTAAGTGACAATGTAAAAATGGATGTTCGCAATGCAATTTACGATTTATACACATCAAAAACTAATATAACCCTTCAAGTTTTAAAAGAAGCTTTAAAAAATAAAGGCATATTGGAAATTGGACTAAAATCGTTGTCAAAATTAATAAAAAGTTTGGGTTTTCGATATAAAAAGGACTGTAATCGAAGATTTTTATGCGATATACCGAAAATGTTAATTCAAAATTTAGAAAAGTGGTATTTTTAGACGAGACTTGGATATTTTCTAATGGAAGTGGTTTGAAATCTTGGCAGGACGAGTCTGTAAAATGTGTCAGGATAAAAAAGGGATGTGGGACGGGAAAACAAAATCATTTTGCATGCAGGTTCTTCAACAGAATTTCTCCCAGGTGCAAGTTTACTGTTTTCTTCAACATCCAAAAGTATGGACTACCATGATAATATGAACTGTGAACTGTTTAAAAAGTGGTTAAAAGAACAACTGACTCCAAATTTAGATGCTCCATCTTTAATCATTCTGCACAATGCATCTTATCATTCAAGAATCTTAAATAAACAACCTACTACATCCTGGAAGAAAAGTGATAAAAGGATGATTTAGTTAGCATCCGGCAAAACAAGACATTTTCACTTTTAAATGTGATTTTCGAATAGTCTGATTTTTTATTAACGCTCTCCACCGAAACACACACAAAAGTCGGTAGCCAGACACGTGATCGTCTCCCCTTTGCAAACCTATTTTGGACTATCCTCTCACGTTGTGTGGTTCTTATAGCTCCCAGTTTCTTTTAGAGTTTGAAGTCACAAGATGTTACCCTAGTTTTCTTTTATACCTATATTGTTTTTTTTTAACTTTAATTTCACCTTAATTTTATATTTGTAAATTAAACACCAAATACCATTTAATACATATATTGATACTTTCAAAAAAATATATTTATAAAACATTTACAAGACCTTATTCTAATTTCATAATAAAATTACATATTTGTATTACATATTCCCGTTCCTTTTTATTTATTCTAAAACTCATTGCATACATTTATTTTACTGTAACCACCTGACATATTATGTACAGAAATACCCTTTTATCCTAAGATCAATGTTAACAGGTAGTAGGTAGTAGGACATTTGTATTCCTCAAATGTGTATGTACTTACATTAGTACAACCTCAAGGTATTGATTTACCCAGTTTACTTAATTTCTTTAATAATAACGTGTTAGTCCAGAGTAAATAAACGTGGCACCTGTCACCACATTTACTACGCCTGTAATAAAAGGTTAAATAGTTGTCCATATCGTGGCTTCTAATATAAGTTTGATTAACACGGATTCGCTGATATTGTCATAATGTATATTCTCAGACACACAAACATCGCACTCGACATACATACTCCCTCACACTTTCATACCTTACGATTAAATATTAATCTCATTTTTTATTTTAAACTACCTACCATTTGATTTTGACCGACTGACCCAAATTTACAGTCTTTAATGAAACACAAACAGGTGGCTGCTAAAACCTTACACCCTGTAGTAAAAGAAAGTGACCTAAACAGATGTTCGGAATACCGTTAGATTTTTCTGAAGAGCAAGTGACTTTGTTTTGAGGCAACCAGATGTTTAAAGGGCCGCCTGCGTGGCTCGTAGAGTGTCAAAAAATCAAGTATCTTGGCAAATTTCCACCTTTATTCGCACCTGTGAATTTTTGTTTACCGCTTTTCTCTCCTCCGAAATTTTGTGATTTTGATCTAGTGCTCATTTTTAAGTTTCTATTATTTTTTATGATGTTTTGAAGCGTCTGCGACGGAATTAGATGTTCACCGTTCCCCTTAACCTTTAAAAGAAAATATAGAGAATCATCAATACCCACAAAGCGTGCTCTAATGCTCAAGCTTTTTAAAAAGGAAAATTTAGGTTCCCCCTAAATAAGTCTTTAATGTCTTGCCCAACCTTACAGAAAACAGTTTATCTTATTCCTTATTATCTCAACTTAGAAGTGAAATCTTGTACCAACGGGCACCGCACACTACAGAGTCCAATGAAGTCGAGCCGGACGATGTCAGCTTTTTTATAGCTGTCACGTGCCTTAGCAGCGAATTCTCTGAAGTGACATAAGGTTGTGTCGGGACGCTGTCAGCTTTCTATAGCTGTCACGTACCGTAACACAGACCTCCCCTTTCGTTATTTTACTTTATTATTTTTCCTCTTCAAAATCTATGAACAAATTGGCAGCGTAACAACCTTTACCTTTAAAAGAAAATATAGAGAAAGCCAAGTTAGAAGTTCTGGATTCTTTTATAGGCTAATCCCCCGTTGCATCCTTTCACCCGTCGTGATGTGCAACTTTCACCCTTATTGCCAAAGTCACGTAATCGTGGGAATGGAATTTAAAGAATTTTACCTACTCTGTCCCCTCTTGAGACATTCATGCGTTCTTGTCTGCATTTTAAACTTATAGAGCATGAGTTTTCTACACCAACATTATTAAGTGAATTTGTTTACTTGAAATCTGTGTCCATATTATAACACACAGTAACTAGCCTAGTATATTCCTAGTTAACAAAAACTAAACTAAAAACAAGAAAATTTACAATAAAATATCGACCCCAGGTCGATTTACTTTACCACTTATGCCAAAATTATTGCAAAAACATTGCTCAACATGGTACATTGATTCAATTTTAGACAGTATAAAATATGTATGTACTAACGAACAAAAACAAAATAAGTTGAAATTTGACTAGAAAAATTTTATCATTTGTTTTTTGACTTGGTGTATTTACAGGACCATAATAACTATTATACAGGAATTATTTCCACTAGAAAACCACTCCAAAACGAAAAAAACGAGAGACGCGAAACAAAACAGCAACAAGGTCACCTGTTTTTACTTCCCTCGTAAAAGAGAAGTAGGTATTGTAATCGTGAAAAAATGACCCTCCAATATCTTTTTAGATCTTCACGTTTCAAGGTCCCCATAGAGGCCCTCGGTCTGTCTTTTCGCGGTATAGCTAAAAATCTACTAACTCGATTGACTTCAAATTTTGGTCAAATAGAGATGATCTGGTAACATTTTGGTAAAAATCCAATACGGCAAAACAAAATGGCGGACTAGTTAAATGTTAAAATAAATATTACTGAAAGCGTTTTTCTCCAATTTATCTCAAATTTTGTACGTTAGATGCCAAATATTGTTTTATCAATTCCGTCCGTCTGTTAGTCGGTTTTCTGTCTGTCTGTCAGTTTGTGGTATAATTTAAAAACTACTTATTAAATTGACTTCAATTTTCAATAAAAAAATTAAGTGTCATATGAGGATGACCTGGTAATATTTCTGTGAAAATCCAATATTCCGGAACAAGATGGCGGCCTAGTGAAACGTTAAAGAGATTATTACTAAAAAACTAATTACCTAATTTACCTCAAATTTTGCACAAAAATCTAGTGAAGAAATGAACTGGTAATATTTTGTTATGAATATAAGATAGCAAAACAAAATGGCGGTCTAATAAAATATTTAAAAAATCGGCCTAAAAAACTACTGATTAGATTAATTTAAAATTGTATGCAAGCATTAAGTGTGATATAGAGATACACTGGTAAAGTTGTGGTACGAATTCAAGATGGTGTAACAAAATGGCGGCCTGATAAAATTTGAAAAAGTCGGCTTAAAATAAATCTTATTCATTTGAATTTTTTTGCAGAAAAATTAAATTTAATATAGGGATAAAATGGTACGAATTCAACATGACAACAAAATGGAGGTGTATGTTTATATTGAATCAATTTATTTTAAATTATGCCTAAAATTCAAATGTGTTATAGGTATAAACTGGCAAAATATTTGTAGCAGTCCATATAATGGAACAGAATGACGCTCAATAAAAACGTTTGAGAAGTACCGTAAAACGAGGTGTATAGGGACTTCCAGGTGAATCGGGACAAAACTTTTTTTTTATACAATATATTTTTTAGTTTATTTATAAAAGTCATTCGAAACACAACCACTTGTCAAGTTGGCTCCTAAAAATGTGTTTTAACTGTGACGCTACTGAATTCCCTGTCAAAAATCAAATTTGACATTTGACATCGGCTGAATTACGTTAGTTGGAAATCAGCTGTTTTCAAAGACCCTAGAGTGTTGATGGTAACTGAAAAAGTAAGTAAGTAAGACAGTCATGTGCCGAAATAAAGAGTAATTCTTACTTCAATTTCTAACATAAATTTTTATTTATTTTTTTTTAATGAATCGGGCACTTTTTAGGTTAGGTCGGGGAGATTAGGGACACCGGCAAAACAGACATGCCTCGCTTTTATACTCCTAAAGGAAAGAAATTGTATCACCATTATGAGCCAGAAAAAATTCAAGCTACCCTACAAGACATTATAGCACGAAAAATGACTTATCGTAACGCAGAAAAGTTTCATGGTATCCCTAGGTCAGTTTTACGTCGACACAAGAAAGGAAATGTAAAGAAACAAGGAGGTCAGACGGTTTTAAACAATGAAGAAGAGGATTTACTGATTAGAAACATAAACTCATGTTCTGTTTGGGATTATCCAATCGATAGTTATGACCTAAGATTGATCGTCAAAAATTATTTAGACAAATTGGGTAGAAAAGCTGTTCGGTTTAAGAATAATCTTCCAGGGCCCGAATTTGTAAATAGTTTTTTAAAACGACATCGATCACAACTTTCGAAAAGAATGTGCGAAAACATTAAAAGATCTAGGGCTCAAGTTTCACGTGACATATTAAATGAATATTTCACCAATCTCTCGATTGCTTTACAGGATGTGCCACCTTGCAATATTATAAACTACGATGAGACAAATTTGTCAAATGATATTGGTAAAATATAATTTCTCTTGGTAATATTCACATAGGTAATGTCTTCTTTTGTTTTTAGGACGTAAAAAAATAATAACTAGAAGGGGTTGCAAGCATCCAGAACGTATTATAAATATTACAAAGTCAGCCATCTCAGTAATGTTAGCAGTGTCAGGAAATGGACAAATTTTACCACCTTACGTGATCTACAAGGCTCAGAATTTATATTCTGCATGGACTGAAGGGGGACCACGTAACACTAGATATAATCGGACACCATCAGGGTGGTTTGATATGGACTGTTTTGAAGACTGGGTCAAAACAACTGCAATACCATATTTTAGACAACTAGAAGGTAGGAAAATACTGATTGGAGACAACTTGGCGTCACACATTTCTTGTGACATAGTAATGGAATTGAAAAACACAACGTCGATATGGTATTTTTGCCGACCAACGCCACTCACTTGACTCAGCCACTAGACGTCGCCTTTTTTCGGCCTCTAAAAATCGAATGGCGTAATATTTTAGAAAAATGGAAAAAAAGAGAAGGGCGTAGTGAAGCTAGCATCCCCAAAACGATATTTCCCCGTTTGTTAAAAGCATTATTAGAAGAAATATCGGAGAATGCCGAAACTAATGTCATTTCTGGGTTTCGAAAGATAGGAATAATACCATTAAACAAAGAAGAAGTCTTAAAGTTATTGCCCAAATAACAATTAGATCAAGATGAAAGAGAAGCTTTGAATACTACAATGATCGATTTATTGAAAGAGATGAGATATTCAGAGAAACCAAGGAAAAAAAATACAAATAAAAAATTATCAGTTGAACCTGCAAAAGTGTTCAATGTGATAGCTCCAGCGAAAGCGATCTCAGCTTACATGAGGATGAAATGCTTAATAATTACGCAGATAAAGAAAATGTTTTAGCAGAAGAAGATTTTTATGATTCTCCCGAGCAAAGCGCCAATGAGATTAATGCTACATTAAGCCACTATAATTGTGAAGATCTTCCTCTAGCTAATTGGATGCGAAAAAAATCCAGTGAATCTCCATAATTTACCACGTAATGAGACTGATAGCTTTAAGGCAAATTATGATTTTAGCATAGGTGACTGGGTTTTAGTTAAGTTCCCAGTAGAAAGAAACACTGCCTGCATAAAAAAACAGACATTATATAGGAAAAATTATTTCTATTTTAGATGAAAATTTAGTTGGCTCTTTTTACGAAAAAAAGAAAGTGATAAAGGCAAAACTGGTCCTATTTACTATTATCCCAATACACCGGATGATGCAGAGTTTAATAAGAAACAGATCATCAAAAAATTAAAATTATTTAAAGAGAAACGTGGATTATACACATTCCAGAATGTGGATACCAACGACTATCAATTAATTTAGGATTAAGCAGTTCCAGTATTATGAGAATGTTCCTTTTAGAGATTAGTTTTTATGTTTATAAATCTTTAAAAGAGTGTTTTTTAGTTTTCCTGTTGTATTTTTATAAAAGTTTAGCAAAATAAATATTTTTGCGCAAGATCATTAAGTTTTTTAATAAAAAAATATATGTTATATTGAATTTTAATGGTATCACACGATATATTTTTTCTAAATGTTGTCCCTTTACACCTCAGCCGCATTTAAATGAGAATAACTGCTGAATAACATGACCGTCCCTAATCACCACATTTCCAGGCGAAAAGGGAAAACGCAGTTTTTTAAAAAAAACTATCATTTAACACTTTTTTTAAAATGCCATTATTTGGGTATCAAGAGTACACACCATGTTCGGACTTTTGCCCCACAGAAACTAATATTAAAATAAAAAGTAAAGCCGTAACATTTTCGTAAAGTTGGCGGACTGTCCCTATACACCACGTTTTGCGGTATGTATATGTTACTAAATGAATAAATGAAATTTTTCCTAATAAAAGGAAAGATTTATAAGGAGGGAAGTTCCGGGTAAAGGAAATTTATCGTTTCTTACAATAAATTGTCCAAATATAATTAAATTAGTTGAAGCGATTCCAAATATAAGACCTAATATGTAAACAGGTGAACAGTTTAGGATTTCTGAAATAGAACTAAAACGTAACAATACTTTCACAATAAAACTATTTACAAAACCGCACTGTTTACCCTTTAACAGGCCCATTAACAGTATATCAAAAGAATAGCAAACAACGTATTTAAACAGTTAAACCTCAATATAAATTACGGAAATTTATTGCCTAGCCATAACAACTTTTATCTAAGACTATAAATTTTCCTGGAAAAACCTGAAAAAGGCATTTCATCCGACCACTCCTTGCAACTACAATAGTTTTAAATGATGGAGTATGACGCTTGAACAAATTGGCACTGAAAGATGTAGAAAAACCACCCTTCAGTTAAATTTATGAATCCATCGATTCCAATTTATTAATTATTTGTGCCAAGGTTATTTGATTTACAACTTTCCCCATTCACGTAATGACTGATATAACAGGAGTTAAGTTGTATGCATGTTTGGCGGTTTTTGTTATTGATTTGAGGTGTTTTAGTTATTTACCGTATGTATCATAAGTATTCCTACAGATACAGGGTGGGCTAATCAAAACGAAACAAGGCCGATATTTCGTTTTTAAAAAAATCGTTCGGACCCGTCGATTTTTATTTCCCGGGGGAAAGATTTTGCCCATATCACCAATCTTGTCACTTCCACCCCCTCGCTGGTGTAAGCTCCAACCCCAAAATTTCAAATGGTAATAGGGGTCGAGTGATACCTTATTTTAAAGGCAATCAAATTCTCATTTCAATGCATCTTATTTTTTTAAATTTGATGCTTGTCGTTTTTGAATAAATACGGATAGAGCAATAAAAAGAAAAAATTATTGCTCGTTGAAAAAATGTTGAGATCCGGTGATTTTTGTATCGAGAAAAAAGTTTTTTCGCTTATTTTCAACTCTGTCACTTTAACCTCCCGCAGGGGTGCAACCCTTAAAACATTAAATGGGATTAAAGGTCAAGTGATACCTCATTTCAAAGGGCATTAAAAATCGAAGAAATTGTCCATATTGCTCAAAGAGACCTAGTTTTAATAACAAACATAGAAAAAGACTCCAAGTCTCGGTCTCATTAAATTATAATTTTACAATCTACAACAAACATGACACGTGTTTCTCCCTTTCGAGCATCATCAGACCTACAAACAACAGAGAGAACCTTAGTAAATAATCACACTCACAAATCCTAAAACAATAACTTACAAATAGAATAAAACACATTAAAGCACAACAAAACAAACAACTACTTATACATATTTGATGGACATTAAAATGAGGTTAAGTCTCACGTGAATAAACAAAATAAAATATTTAAAAAATATTAAAAAAGATTCATGTCTCTAGGCGGGATCGAACCCAGACCGCCCGAGCTAGACGCCGAAGTAACCACCCACAAAAGTACAAAATATCCTATACTGTCATACATTCAAAACTTAGCGATAAGGCAAATTTTTTCAAGTGCATTACTTTTTTCGGAAGTATTTCTCTCCAATTGGCTAAATTTTTTAAAAATATTAAAAATGTCAATATTTCATTCAAAACAGTAAATACTCTCAAGAGACATTTAGTAGGGACAAAGGACACAACCGATAAATTGTCCAGATCTGGGGTTTATGCACTAAATTGTAGCGAATGTTCCACGACCTATGTGGGACAAACAGGTCGAAAAATTTACGCAAGGGTGAGAGAACATTTAAGCCTTGTCAACAAATTCAGAAATACGGATGTAACTGAGACTGTTTCAGCTTGTGCCAATCATTTGTCGGAGTCAGGTCATGAATTTTCCATTTCTGACGTTGATGTTTTACATGAATGTCTAGAAAAAATGGAAATAACCAAAGCTACAAAAAGTCCTATTCTCACTTGCGTTAACGATGTTTTTAATTTTGAACCAACCCTAATATTTAACAATTTAATGTAATAATAATTGTAGGCAACCTTCATTTCATTTATTAATTCATAGAGTGAGAGTTTTTGGTTCTCTTCTTCGACTAGTCCAGTGGTCTGTGGGTGGTTGCTTCGGCGTCTCACTCGGGCGGTTTGGGTTCGATCCCGCCTAGAGAAATGAATCTTTTTTAATACTTTTTTAATATTTTATTTTGTTTATTCACGTGAGACTTAACCTCATTTTAATGTCCATCAAATATGTGTAAGTAGTTGTTTGTTTTGTTGTGCTTTAGTGTGTTTTATTCTATTTGTAAGTTATTGTTTTAGGATTTGTGAGTGTGATTATTTACTAAGGTTCTCTCTGTTGTTGGTCTGATGATGCTCGAAAGGGCGAGACACGTCTCATGTTTGTTGTAGATTGTAAAATTATAATTTAATGAGACCGAGGCTTGGAGTATTTTTCTATGTTTGTTAAAGGTCATTAAATTCTCTTTTCAAGGCTAGCAAATTTTCAAAATTAAGTAGGTAGTTAAGTAGCTAATAAGGCAACACTGATAAAACTATAAATTTGTGTCGATATTTACGTTAATTTTAGGTAATTACATTGTTTTTCTGGGAAAATAATTTTTTTTGAGCTTAGCTTTATGGTATGGGTGCGGTTTAAGTTTACAAAGAAGGAACAGACACAGAATGTAAATTTTGTGTATTCATTGTTCAAGATAATCATTGCTGAAAGAATTAGCCTCCTGCATCCAGACAATAATAGAGATGTTGTTCAAAACGATCCCGGACATTATGAAACATTTCTGGTGTAATGGCCCTACAGTCATCAATAATCCGCTGATGTAAATTATTTAATGACTGTGGCTGACTTTTATAAATCTTACTTTTTAAGTGACTCTATAGAAAAAATCTAAGGGGGTTAAGTCCGGTGATCTTGCAGGCCATCTATTGCTCCTCTTCCGTTGATACATCTACCAGGATACGCCCTATTTAAATTTTTACGCACAGCAAAGGTATATTGATACCACCACCTTCTTGAAATGTCAACTCATTGATATTATAATTTGTTATTATTTTCAAGCGTTTCTTTCAATGTAGGATCGATAGCGTCTTCTAATAATTGCAGATCCATTTAGATTTCCTGGGAGAAAAGAGAAACTAATTAAACAATCGCCATAAATTCCGATCGAGACGTTTAATTTCTCAGGGTGTTGAGTGTGAACCTCATGGAATAGATGTGGATTTTCGTCAGATCAATATCGACAATTGTGACGATTAACAGTCCCAATTAGAAAAAACGAACACTCATCGGAAAAACAAATGTTGAACACTATTCGGATTGTTTATTATTCGTTTACTCATAATCTCGCAAGATTCGAAACGTCTGTCAAGGTCATCTTCGTTTAATTGTTGTACAAAATGAATTTTGTGGGGGTGAATTTATGTGTCTTTAAAATTCTGCGAATACTGGTACGAGATATGCCACACACTAAAGGTAGTTGCCTGGTGCTTAACGTAGAGTTCATATTGATGTGGCCCAAAACAGCAAGTTCAACTGGTTCGTTTCCCACTATCATTCGATTTGGAGCGATTGGTTTTCGGTTTGCCACTAATCCTGTCTGCCTAAAATTTGCTACCAGTTCAATTATGTATTTTCGGTGAACATAATTGAACACGTAATGAAAATAATGCTAAAAATTAAGTGTACATTACGCGCATTCATTACTAAGCTATGTTTCATCATTGTGCTGTTGTCACCATATTATAAAATATAATTATAAAGTGGACTTTGCTTGAGTTGGACGTTCATTAACACGGCCGTTTTGATAAAAGCGTTTATAAATAAACTCGAAGTTTATCTTTATGGTGTAAATTATGCGCTATTATTAAATACCATTTTTTCGTTGTATGTCTTAACAGGAAATATAAATATAGAATCTTGGATCTGATTAACAATTGATGCTCAATTTACATACGTAATTTATTTATAAAATATACGCCATTTTTTAGTTTATCGCTGGCTGTTTAGTTTTAGCACGAACCACGTCAAAAATAATGTTATAGAGGTACAGTTGGCGACAGATAAATCCGTACGGCTTAATTGCTTTATTGTAAATTTTACTTCGTTTTCCTTTATTTACCAGTATTACCTTTCGCATTTGACAGTTATAACAGCACATGATCACATTAATTAATTATTGACTTCTATTGCTTTATCAAGTGTAAAATATTATCACAAAATATTCTACATTTAGGTATTGCTACAAAAACTGCCATAATTACACTAATAGAATAAGGCTGGTGTCTCGGGAGAGTTGCCAATTATTTTGGTATAGCTAAGATCACTGGTCAGGAAATCATATGAATCGTAAAGAAATAACAAAACAAAATTACACCGAATAAAAAGTATGCTCACTTAGTAGACTTTTTAAGACAAAATCCATTTAAAATGGCTGTATGGACGTGTATATTCAATACAATGTTTCAGCATAAGAAATAGAGCAACTGCCAAAATCTTTCTTAAAGTCCAGTGATAAAGAACAAAGGGAAGGAAGGAGAAAAGGTGATACTTTTTGACGAAAAAGTTTTTCAGTCTACCGTAAATTCGCGTCTACCGACCTCCAAATTCTCGGTATGATCCAAATTATACTCAAAACAAGCAAATTAGCGGCCGTTCTTCAGTCAGAGTTTGGGCTTAGATAAAAACCCAGGTTTTTTTTATTTCCCCAAAAGTTGAAATTGTATGCTAGTTTTGGTATTAGTGACTTTAATATATGTCTTTGAAAGTAAACTAATATAAAACAAATCCTTCAGTTACGTAAATAACCTTAATATACCTTTAAAACCACTCAATCCGGATGGTTGTAACTTAGGTAACAAGTAAAAAACAAAAGCCCGTATTACCAAAATATCATAAAATGAGGTTATACTGTTTTGACACCGTACGGATTTATCTGACGCTAACTGTACATCTTTTAAACTGAAGCGGTATTTGCCTCAGAAATGTCTGAATTGTAAATATGCTCATATTTGTTCCACTATATTGAATTCCACATTTGATTTTTGGTCATAATTTAAAATAAGCTGAACAACTAGCTTTTACATGGAGTTTCTTTTGAGATCGCCATTTTATTTCGTCATGTTGAATTCCTACCGGTTTATCCCTATATCACATTTAATTTTTCTGCAAAATGTTAAATCATTTAAATAAGAATATTTTTTTACGTCTTATTTGGACTCCATTTTATTTTTTCATCTTGAATTCGTACTACAATTTTACCATTTTATCTCTATGCCACACTTAGTGCTAACACATTTTATTAGGCCACTGAAATGTTTTTACTTCTCTATAACATTTGATTTTTGTGCTAAATTGGAGGTAAATTGAATTCGTTTTTTAGTAATTATTTTCAATCCACTAGGCCTCTATTTTGTTGCCGCAAACAGATAGACAGACGGATCAACGGAATCGAGAAAACATATTTTTGGCATCTAAGCACGCTAAAACGTGAGGATATGTAAAACCTGGGAGGGTCAATTTTTACAAAAATTTTATTTGGCGGCCATTGTGTTCCACCATCTTGAATTTGTACTAGAATTTTAACAATTCCACAATTATTATTGCACAAAATTTGAAATCAATTTGGTTAGTTTTTTCAGGCTGATTGTTTACATGTTTTATTAAGCTGCCATTTTGTTTCGCCATCTTGGATTCGTACCAAAATTTTACCAGTTGATTCCTACGTAATATTTGAGGTAAATTGGATTAATAGTTTTTTAGTAATCATTTTTTAATATTTCACTAGGTCGCCATTTTGTTTCGCATTGTTGGATTGATACCCAAATATTATTGGGTCATCCCCATGTGCCCTTTAATGTATATTTCCCATAGAAATATAAAGAGGGAGTGATAGCTAAAGAGAGAGAAAAATCGAGCCAAGACCCTCTTGTTTCTACTGCTACTTGCTCGTTAACAATTACCAATTCAGTGTTGCCAAGTGTGTGCTAGGGGATATTGGCTATTTTGCAAATCTTTTTATATTTTATTTTCTGTTTATAATAATATAATATTATTTTCTGTTTATAATAATAAAAAATTGATGTGTTTTTAAAAAAATTCTGTGATCGTTACTTGCTACAATTCGTATGGTAACAAGATAATGAAACATACTAAACCACTTAAATTAATATCTGTTATTTTAGTTGCGTTTTCAGCTACTTGAATGTAGATATACGAATAGGTATACAGGGTTATTCACGCAACCCGTTCATTAAAAGTTTTTGATGATGCCATCTAGATAAAAATTTCAAATTTTGGGATTAAGGTAAGGTCAAGGGGTACCTCTTTTTTGAAATATTTTCAACTTCCTGTCACTTCCGGTTTAACCGGAAGTTGGTATCAACTTGCTTATTTTAAATGGAACACCCTGTATTTTATGATATTTTTGGATTCTACGGAGAATTTTAATGTTATTTTATGTAGCATGTCCTATACCTAGGTTCAAGCGTTGTTAAGATATTTGACCTTGAACCGAAAATGAGCCTTCGGGGTACCAAATTTTAAAATCTCATATTTTTGTAAGTTTCGAAGATATAATCTTCATATTTTGCAGACGATCGGTAAATAATCTTAGGTTTCTATTTTTTAATTGAATTTGTCTATTTTTATACAGGGTATCCTAAATTCAGGGGCAAACATTCACATTTTCAAAGCCGCTAAAGTCCATTTTTTTAAATGGGACACCCTATAACTTTATGCACTATCAAATGTAGAATTTCATTTTCTATCGAACTGTATTAAGGTTCCCTATATCTATTCGTAACCATTTTTGAAATAATTGGGTTTTATAAAAATATCGTATGTATTTGCTTAAATGTTTACATGTTCCAATGGTGAGCCATGGAAAAACAATTAAGATCCAATATGACTGATGATTAGTATGCGTTATTTATCGAAAGCTGTCAGTGATAAACTAAATCTTCTAAATCGAAATGGAAGAATACTCAAACGCTGATATTCTCAATCTATTTTATATTCATGGAGAATGTTATAAAATCTTGGAGAGAACGTGTCGTGTGTTTAATGAACGCCACCCTGATTTGCCGCCAATGAACAAGTCAAAATTCAAGAGGATTGAAACGAACTTTTTGCGTTTTGGCAAGGTTAAAGTTACAAACAAATTTCCGAAACCAGTGAAAAATGTCGAGGATAACGTAATAAACGCATTAGCTTATTTCCACGCAAACCCGCAAAGTTCAATACCGTCTGCAGAAAACGATTTGGGAGTTTCTTCTTCATCTGTCCAAAGAATCTTGAGCGAACATCATATGCACCCTTATTCCTTCCAAAACGTGCAAACCTTGAGACCTTGTGATGACGTCCGACGAGTAGAATTTTGCGACTTCATGTTTTTGAAAATTCAAGAGGACCCTCAATTCCTTTCAAAAATATTTTGGACCGATGAAGCGAAATTTTCTAGAGAAGGAATAACAAATAAAAGAAACGAACATTTCTGGGCAGCAGAAAATCCGCTCGCTTTACGCGAAACGCGTTCTCAAGAGAGGTTTTGCTTCAATGTTTTCGGTATAGTATTAAATGATCAGGTGCGGTACTGTATTTATGAAGACAATTTAAACAGTAATAAGTATTTGGAAAGTGGTGAGCTGCAAAATTATTGGTATCAATTAGATGGGGCACCAGCACATAATTCCGCTGCAATTTATCTCCAATTATCTCGAATTTTTGAAGATCGCTGGATTGGTCCTTATGGCCCTTGGAGATGGCCCCCGCGATCGCCTGACACACCCCTAGACTTTTATTTATAGGGATTTATCAAAGGTAAAGTCTATGCTTCCCCAGTAAATAACCAACAAGATTTACTGGACAGGATACGAACAGCTTTTGCCGAATTAGAAATCGGACAAATTTAACGGGCCACAACAACTGTACAAAGAAGAATTGAAATGTGTCTTTAAATGAACGGACAGCATACAGAACATTTGTTATAATTCAATTTTATTATTTTATTTATTTATTGTTGATTGTTAGATTGCTATAATTTTTAAGTTCACTAAAACAAGTTTAGAACAGTCTCGAACTTAGTTGATATGGTTAATAATAATGTAAACAATTTATTACATTTTTTATAACTTTAACTTTTCCGAAACGAAAAAATTTCGTTTCAATCCCCTTCAATTTTCTCTTGTTCATTGGCGATAAATAAGGATGTTTTTCATTAAAAACATGGCACGTTCTCTCCAATATTTTGTAACATTCTCCGCGAATATAAAATAAATTGAGAATATCAGCTTTTGAGTGTTATTTTATTTTAATTTAAAAGTTTCAAATCAGCTGTCATGTTGAATAGAAAAGCACAACAATTGTTTTTCCATGGCTTACTACGGGAAGGTGTAAGCATTTAACAAATACATATGATAGTTTAATAAAAACCTGATTATTTCGAAAATGGTTACGAATAGGTATAGGAAACCTTAATACAGTTCGATAGAAAATTAAATTCTACATTTGATAGTGCATAAAGTTATAGGGTGTCCCATTTAAAAAAACGGACTTTAGCGGCTTTGAAAATGTGAATGTTTGCCGCTGAATTTAGGACACCCTGTATAAAAATAGGCAAATTCAATAAAAAAAAATAGAGACCTAAGATTATTTACCGATCGTCTGCAAAATATGAAGATTATATCTTCAAAATTTACAAAAATATGAGATTTTAAAATTTGGTACCCCGAAGGCTCATTTTTGGTTCAAGGTCAAGTATCTTAAGAACGCTTGAACCTAGGTATAGGACATGCTACATAAAATAGCATTAAAATTCTCCGTAGAATCCAAAAATATCATAAAATACAGGGTGTTCCATTTAAGATAAGCAAGTTGATACCAACTTCCGGTTAAACCGGAAGTGACATGAAGTTGAAAATATTTCAACTTTCAAAAAAGAAGTACCCCTTGACCTTACTTTAATCCCAAAATTTGAAGTTTTCATCTAAATGGCATCATCCAAAACTTTTAATGAACGGGTTGCGTGAATAACCCTGTACACAGGGAATCCAGAATAAGATGAGATACATGGGAACATTGGTAACCGTTAGACACAAAGTTCTTCGGTTGTTCCTATAACTGAAGATTTTTTGTATCGTAATAGTAATAATAATAATAAATATATCTCCTAGTACCTTAGTACACTATGTTATTCGTATGCCATGTTTCATATTATTAGTTCGTATTCGTATAAATAAAAGTTCTCTACTTTGTACCTGTTATGTTGTAATACTTTCTTTGTGGTTTTATGTACCTACTTAATACTTAAGTGATGACAATTTTTTAAATATTTCTAGAAATATAGGAAAATAAAGAAAATAATTTATGGATTGCACAAAACAAATAATTAAAAGATAAACAAACATTGTGTTTTAGTGAGGAAAACCGGGCCCGGGGGGGGGGGGGGGTGACGGCCCCCTGTATATAATATGGAGAATTTAGTATGATTGGCCGCAGAATAACGTCAAGAATGTCAGGAAAAAGAATAACATTACGTACTGCACGAGTACGACTGTAACTTTCCTTACATCTTAATTTTTTATCGATTTTCTTTAACAGCTCCGAACATTTCGGGCCCTCTCTCTCTGAGCAAGGGGAGAATCGCCCCATCATCCCCCTCAGGCTTGCAGGAGGCAGGAGGGCTCTAAAATATGTGTCTAGTTGCGGCCCTGTCCACAAGTCCACCCTTCCGATAATTTTTTTTTTTTTTTGATAATGATACTAGATATTACAATTGGTACAATATAAGTAACATTTCAACAATTGCACACAGTTACCGAAACAGAGTTCCTACAATTACCAAGACGAATTATCTATACATTTTGCGCGCTGTTCTTCTTCCGTGATATGATTGACACGCTAAAACTCCCCCAGCGCATTCTTTATTTCCATCACCGTTCAGAAATCAGAATTTAAATATCAATTATTTTATAACCTTAAAATATCTTCGTCACGTTCTTGTGACTGAGACGTTTAAGAAGATAGTTAAAATAAGAAAAATATGCGGTGTGTTTTAGTGTTTTTAGTATTTTGTGCGGCGATTTTGACGACGCACGCCGACTGCGGAATATGCGGTGTCGACGTTATTTGTAAAGACAGGTATCCAGTTTGCTCCAAGAACCAAGTCATCACTCTAGACGCCTGCGGCTGCTGTCTGGTGTGTAAAAACATATTAGGTAAGTACTTTTGGTAACAGTGCCGTATCCGGTTTTCTGCTATTTTATCGATTACTGCAAAAATATTTATACTCACTTATTAGAATGTTGACAGAAACTACAAATCCGTTTGCGATTTTTAAAAAAATTGCTTCGTTAATTAATAAAAAATTGACAAACTTTCGGGACCCCTCGAGTGAAATTGGGTGCTGGGTGGGGTATAATATGCAAGGAAGTATCTCTGTACATACTACACTAAGTAAGAAAACAGTTCTATACAAAAAATCGAATTTAAAATGCTTTTTTTTAATAAAAACGTGAAAAATTAGATTTTTTCAACAACATAACCTCAAATGTATAAATATATTAAATATTGCACAATAATTACCTCAGTAAAGAAGTTGGAAAATGTGGAAAACGTCGCAAGATTAAAAAAGAAGGGTAAACGGTTAAGAGTAAATTTTCCCCAGTTTGTGTCGGGTATATATGAAAAAAATGTTTTTGAAATAGTAAATTGCTGGTTAGAGTATTTTCTCTTTTTCGAGATTATAATCTTGAAATTAGAATCATAGATGCTATAGCATTTATCTCCTAGATGTATTATGCTAGTATTTTAAGCTAAACTAACAAAATCTAACCTATCCTAACCAAATCTAATCTATCCTAACCAAACCTAACCTAACATATCCTAACCATACCTAACCTAACCTAACCTATAATCTATCCTGACCAAACATAACCTAACCTATCTTAACCAAACCTAACTTATCCTAACCAAACCTAACTTATCCTAACCAAACCTAACTTATCCTAACCAAACTCACCCTAACCAAACCTATCCTAATCTATAATCCATCCTAACCAAACCTAACCTAACCTTTTCTAACCAAACTAACCTTAAAAATCCTAACCTAACCTATCTTAACCAAACCTAACTTATCCTAACCAAACCTATTCTAACTTATAATCCATCCTATCCAAACCTAACCTAACCTTTTTTAACCAAACTAACCTTAAAAATCCATAATTTTTTTCTCTAATTAGTTATAAGGTTTAAAATAAAAACAATAAGTAATTTTATATTTATTTAACAAGTTTTAAAAATATTTAACCTAAATTAGGTGGATATACGTGAGCTATTTGAATAAAAAAATTATGGATATCATCTGAAAATAAAAATGAACGTTTAAATATCCAGGGCAGTTTACCATTGTCGAGATCCCGAAGTTATGTTTGCATCTTTGTCTAAATCATAAAAGTTTATTTACCTACCTATTCTATCTAATATTCTTCTCGAACTTTGACACAGGTCAAAGAATAATATCTATTTTTTTTTCAGTTTAATATCGCTATCGCTTTTTATTGTAGTTGCAATGTTGCCCGATTTACATTTTGGTGGCGATTATTTGACAACAAAATGAAAAACTGTTTATAATTTGGAAAATCAATAAAATTATTATAAATCGCAACCGAGGTGACCATCAGATCAACGAATAGAAGAAATTGTTACCCTTTATTTTTCAAGTGCCCCCATAGAAAAAATCACAAGGGGTAATATCAGGTGATCTGGGGGCCATAGTTCTAAAAGGCTCTTTCTACCTAGCTACTTCATAGGAAAATTTGCATTAAAAAACTATCAGGGAATTATGTGCGGGGGCTTTGTCCAACTGGAAGTATAAATTTTTTCTATGTGCTAAAGGCAATTCCATTTAAAAATAATGAAAATCATTTTGTAAAAAATGTAGAAAATTTTGTGTTTCGGGAAAAAGGGGCCAACAATTTATTCATTTAATATGCCACCACACGTTAACTTTTTCTCTGTATTAGTCTTTACAATTAGTTACAAAGGAGGGATTTTCGGCTGTCCAGTATCTACAATTTTAACTAGACACTACATCGTTGATCATAATATTATATTCTTTAAAATAAATCTATCTATAAATTAGGTACCTAGTTACCTTGTTACCATAGGCAAAATTCAAACCACCTTTCAAAATCACCATCTAAGAGAGTATGCACAAATTTTGGCTTAAGTGCCCTAATTATATTGCATTTCAAAAACCTACATTTTTTTTTGTTAAATTTACTGCCCTTATACTACCATTTGGATTGTTCCGAAATTCTACTAAGATGTGTTCGTCGTCTGGATATTGTCATCGATTTAAATTGTAACTAACTTCTTGGTCTTGCCTCGGAAACGGTTCCGGTTCTTTTTAAACAATTTGTTAATGTAACCAACAGTTTTGTGCCAAATTAGTGCTCGATCATAAATCAACCTAACGCGTAGATCTTTCATTGGTGATAATCAATAGGGAACTTGCATACATTTTTAAATATGGAAAAGTACTAAAGATTATAAGGCCATGTGGTATTTAAACATATATCTAAAAAAAAATCTATTTTATTCCCTCCCCGGTCGACAAAAGGCTATTAAAAAAGCCCCAAAACTCAAATTACGTCACTCGACCAAAAACGGGACGCGACGTCATTACGTATACGCGAAATCTGGCAACAATGCAACGTTCAACCACAACAGGCGTCATTCGTCAAGCCGTGCGTCGGCCAGACGACATTTGCCTTTTTTGTGGTTAATGGACGACGTTAACAGCGTTTTGTGATTTCAGTTTTGTTAGTCTCGAGTTTATTTTATTCAGTAATACACCCTTTTCTTTTAAATAAACATAAAAATTAAACCACAAAATTAAAACAAACAAAACTGCCAATACTGAGGTCAATCATGACAGCTGACAGCCAGCTGATATTACATTTTTGCCAGTCGTTGGCGACGTTGCCATACTAGTACGATGTGACGTCAAACAGAAGATGCTGTCGTTTGAAATGATCCGTTTGCGCGCGAAATTTTAGAACTTTATTACACCATAAGTATTGATTTTTAAGTCGTTATATTTTAGATATTTACTTTTTATATGTAACAGAATGCATTAATGTAATACAAAAAATATGCAAGTTCCCTATTAAACGGTTAATTTCAACTTTTCGGTTTGTACCATTTTATTAATACATATGACATTGTTTAACTTTTGACAATTCGTACGAATTGCCAAATGTCAAAAAAAACTTTTGTTTCATAGCACTCTTTCATATGTGGTCGGCGTGTTTTCTGAACCTGAAGTGGAATATCTGGTAATTGCACAGCAAATTTGGGCTTTTGACATTTTTTATTAGAAAGTGGATATGTTGAAGAGCCCAGAATTTAAAAAAATATGATTTATAGGTTTGTTATCGCAATTAAGTAAACAAGTTATAAAAAAATAAAACATGTTTTAAATGAATTAATTAATTTTTCCTTTCTGTCATAATTTTTGAGATTTTAAGAATATGGATTAAGGGGTTTTTGGAAAAAGCAACAAACTTGAATATTTCAAGAAAAAATTTTTGTCTGCAAAAATAGTCAACAAAATCTATTTTTTTGCATTTACTTAGCTGATCAAGGTAATTCTCATAAGATTTATTATATTATTTTTACGTCACCATAAACCACATCTACTAAAATTCTAAGGCTGTCGAGCGGAGGAAGGCAATTTTTTAAAATAAACAAATCAAAAGAGAAAATTCTTATGTACATTGTTTTTGAGTGAAAAAATGCAATGTATTTATTTCCATTCTGGTGTACATTTGCTCACAACTCTTGTTCTAAAAAGAACAATCTTTCTGACGTTTAACTATAACAAAAAGGTCTTATTTATTTTAAAAAAAGACGCTGTAGAAATAAAAGAGAGTTTTTTTTTCAGTTTAATTTATTAAAAAGTAAATAAATTTGTAGCAACTTAATAAATAGCCCATTTTATAAATATTTAACATTACTAAATTGTGAAAACTGGATAATCTTTGCATCAAGCTCGACGCATTTTTACTTTCCTATGTAACGGCCAAATATCTTTATTAATATATTATACATATAGTGCTTTATGGGGGAACCATTGGAAGAATTTTCGAAAAATATTGAGTTGAGTTTTTTCAACGTTTCCCTAGAATAACAAAACAAATTTTGCTCGAACGATAACTTGAGAAAGATCTAACCGATTCTTTTTAAATTTTCACCAAAAGTGGACTAGGTCAGAGTCTCGCGGATATTAGATTTTTAGATTTAGATTTAAAGAGTATAAAAACGTATAAAACATATTTTGAAAACCCATAAGCCGATAAGAGTCAAATTAAAAACAGAAATAGTTAAGGTAAATGTTCTGAATTTAAAAAACTGTGGAAGTCATTAGCGTAGAATTTTTTATAGATTATAAATATTAAAATATTTTTTTCGAAAAACCGCGGAATACGTCAAATTTTTGAGTTTTGAGAAAAATGCGGTTTTCTGCCATTTTTCGAAAAAAATGTCAAATTTGGCAGCTAAAATAATTCATATGACTACTTTTTTTATCATTTGAGCAAACAGTTTTTTAAAGTTATTAAAAAAACAAGTTATTAAAAATAGTCCCGTAGCTGCAGTTTTTTTCCTTATTAAATTAATGAGCTAAGTGCGTATCTACTACACCTACAGGGTACTTAAAAAAAAACTTAAGCATATCTATAACGGGCCCATAAAACTTCATGTAGCTTTCTTAAAATAAAACTTGTTTTAATCTGCAATATGGGAATAACAATGCCGTTTCTTTGTTATTTCTAATCGTTTACACAAACTTTAGATTGACCAGATGTTGTAGGGCGTGTTAAAATGCCTCTGCACATTTAACAAAATTAATTATCTTGTATTTTTGTACAAATTAGAAAACAATGATATTTGCTTTTGTTATTTGGTAGAACTAGGTATCACCTTAAGATGGATCAAAAGAAAACAATATTTTACAGAATGGCTTTTTTACAAATTTTGTGTTTCATTACTGAGATATAATTATGAATACTTTCAAAATCAGGTTTCATCTTAAATCTGATATTTAACAGGTTAAATGTCATTTGATTATACAGGGTGTCTGTATTTAAATACAAGAATATATTAAAATTTGGCTTGAGAAGGGAGAGAATGGAATTAGGTCATATTATCTGATAAGAGCCGGTTTGTGCTATTTAGTGAGATCGATACGAGTCTATGGAGGCCTTGGAATACTAGAGCAAATGATAGTTATGAACAAGATGCTCATGCATGCAGAGGGCTCAATAATCATATAGAGCGAAATATTTTTGGGAGGTAGAATGCCACTGTTGCCCCTTGACCAGAGTTTTGTTGAGCATCAGTAGAGAGTTAACCTTCAGTTTCGAATGGTACTGATTCCCAACGTGTTCTTCCAGTATTGTGGAACGCTTTATGTAGCGGGATGACGGAGAAAACAAAGAGAGAATATCGCGTTATTAGATTGTTTAGTTTCCATTGTTTTTTGTTATGGTATTAGTAATACTTTTTATTAAATTTTTAAGAAATACAGGGGTCTTTATGTCTGTATATTTTCAAAATAATATTTAAGTGTTTAACAAAAAATAATTTATAGATTTTTGTATTTGGTATTATTATGAAGATACAAGAAGTTTCGGGTTCGTTAAACATGCTTAATTTTTTGGGATCAGTTTATCAAAGCAATCGAGTGACCTAATTTTTTGTTTTTTAATCATGTGCCTTAACATTAAAGATATAAAAAATACAGAATATTTTATGTTCGTATGACGAAAGAGCCCGAGAGAAAAGACGAGAGGTGAGAATCTCTCTTCTCGGAAGAATGACTAGTTTATTTAGTTTTTCTTTAAACAATTTTGGATATGTATCAAATTTTTGTTGAATGTTAATAGATAAATTTTTTATGTTTCAGAGAAAAGTGAAGAATGTTCGAGAGATATCGAAAGTTACGCTGTTTGCAAATCGGGCTTGGAATGTGTCAATAACAAATGTACAGAACTGTAACTTGTTACCAGAGAGAATGGAGTTATCATCGGTTAAGTCTTCTAGGATAATTACTATTTTTTAGGAAACAAATCTTAGTATTTTATTTTTAATGTGCGCGCTAATAGTTTAATTGAACTGTAACATTTAATTTATTCAATATATTTTTCGAAGAAATATTATTTGTAATAAATATATTTTTAAAACGTTGTTGTTTTTAAATTATCTGGCTTTATTATTACCAATTTCCCAGATTGTGTCTTAAATGCCAATTAGATTTTTTGGGGACTTTATTGTTATTATTAAAATTTAAGAAATATTCTTTTAAAATCGCATCACTTTAACGATGTTATAGCCATTGTTTTCTATAGCTAATTATGATTGTCACTGTCAAATAAATAAAACCAAATTTGTTATTTCTTATATTTTTAAGTGGAAAAATATTAAAGTCAAACCTGACAAATAATTGCTTCCTAATAACAATAACATGATAGTATTGCTAGGCAACAAATTACGGTATCATTTACTGTAATGTTCGATTTACCGGCTGCAAATCAGTCCAGGGTAAGTAGACAGATTTACTAGACAGTACGAAATAAAAGTCTTTATAATCTTGTACAAAAAATAATATTTTTTATTAAAATATATAGAACCATTTTTTGCCATAGCTTATTATGATTGTCTATTGCTTGTCACTATAAAATAAACAACACCAATATTTTATCTATAAGTATGGTTCAAATAAAATAAAAATTACTAACTTTAGTTGAACAAAATAACTGAAAATTATTTTAAAGTTGTGTCCATTATACAAATACACATAGTATGTCAGCGCGCAGGTTGCATTTCGCCCATAACGTCATGTGGGTTGCAAGCGTTTGCCGTTTGTTAGATATTTAGATAGGAAACAAGTTTGAAATTTTTTTTAAATATTTTTTTGTCCAACAAAGACCAACTTTTTCGCAGTGTTACAAAATGCTCATCAAGAATGTCGAATTATAACTTGTAAATAGTAAATAGTCGTATTCGCAAAAGAGTGGAACTAGATACACCTACCATGTTTTAAATTAATATTGTCCTTTCGATGATAGGCGATTACAATGATGTAGTTATTGTAAAAATACATTTTTACAATATTATTTTGATGTGCATAATTGTTGAAAATGTGTATTTAAATATTTTAGTTCATATATTTTTAAGTGCGAAATTGTCAAAGTCAGACCTGACAAATAATTGCTCGCTAATAACAATAACATGTTTGTTTGTGAATCTAAACGCAACAAATAATCTGAACACATTTAAAAATAACATGGTAGTGTTGCTAGGCAAGACATTACGGTATCAGATGCTGTAATGTTCGATTTACCGGTCGCAAATCAGTCCAGGGTAAGTAGATATACTAGACAGTAAGAAATAAAAGTTATTTAGCTATTAATTTTATAGTAAATCTAATAACAGCATAGTATTCACAATATCGCTTCTACGGCCTAAAATATAGTTAGCTACTCTACAGTCGGTTCTGTGCAAGTTCCGTTGGTGCATCTCAATCCAGCAGCGCATACCGTAAATGAGGGACCTTCTGTGATACATTCCTCACCCGCTCCTAAAAATAAACATGGTTGAAATAATCTAGACAACTAAATGCCCATATGTGCAGTAACAGAGATTTTGAAATTGCATATATTTAATTCAAATTAAATCTTTGTGGTATATATAAATCTAGGTATCATTAAAGAAACAATAAAAAAGAAAACCAAGTTATATATATTCATAATAATATTGCTATTTACAAAATTTAATTTTTTACCACTCTTCTAAAAAAAGGTACTGAGACTGAAAAAATTATTTCTATTAGGTAAATAAAGTTTTCATACTTGATTGTCTTTTTATCAAATTAACCTCAAATTTTGTACAGGAATCATTTTAATAGATACGAACTGACACTATTTTTGGGGGTGACTTCGATACAAAGGAACAATTAATGTATAAGAATGGAGAGGCTTTGTATTTCGTGTAAGAATTTGAATTAAAAAAAAATATATATATATATATATATATATATATATATATATATATATATATATATATATATATATATATATATATATATATATATATATATATATATATATATATATATATATATATATATATATATGTAAAGTTTATTGATAGACTGTTGCAAAAGTTATATGTGAATTAGGAGAAATTGTATTTTATTAGAGTACGACCAGGTTTTTTTATATACAAAACGTTAGAAATTCGAGGTACGGGCTTATAGGATAGCAGAGATATAAAGTCGGTTAAACGTAACGTACTGTCTGTATAAAATAATTTTACATTTTTTTTTCTTCTTTGAAACTCTCATCTTTGATTCTAATTTCGACGTTTGTCTGCTGGCGACGAACATCAGGTCAATTTTTTAAACACGGACGTGTATTTTTTATTGCCATGTGTAAACTTCGATGTTCACTAATCGAATTATTTTTTCTTTAACGTTCATATTTGTAATAATCACATCTAAAATTTAGTAAATAATCCTATTTTATTTATGGTGCTCTTCAAAGAATCCTTAACATATCCTGAAATTTTTACGTTACTATATGAAGCAAGAGATGAAAATAGAAACATTTTGCGTATAATCAAATTAACGTAGTTTTAGTACAATAATAAAAAAATCATATAGGTTAAAATATGTATTAGGGGTATTATAGAAATTCAACAACAGCTTCCTAAATATATTTCCAAGTGTATTCTGAGCGACAACATCCCCCACGAAATACGTTTCTAAATACAGGACAAAAACATAAAAAGGCATGGTCAATTTAGAAAAGGAACACAAAAAAAAAATATATATATATATATATATATATATATATATATATATATATATATATATATATATATATATATATATATAAATCAAAAACTAAAGTTAAGGGGGTTTTTGAGCATTTTTCATGTTTAGTTCTAATATTATTGTAGACAGGTTGTTACTCTCTTAATGACCTAAAATTAAAAAGAGGTTGTTTTTAAAAAAATATTCCTGAAAATGAAGTCTAAGAAAAAGTAATTCTCTTACTGGGCACTGTTTTATAGAGTTCACAAAGTCACCTTTAGGGCCATCGCCGCTGCTAGATCCACACCGCTTTGCAACCTTAACATGCAACATGGCCCAAAGACTGTTCAGATGGATTTATGGCTACTTTGATTATTTTTTGATATTTTAAAAATAACTTGTTAGGCTGCAGATTTTTAGGATATGTCTCAAAATCTCTCCTAGGTTGTCGTTCAGAATGCGCCTGGAAATATGTTTGATAAACTGTTGTTGAATAATAATAATAAATAATATTTAAACGTATTGTTATTTCTCATATGAAAATTTTCTCTTTGTTTTATAACTTCACTGAAACTAGGCTAATCCAAAGGTTACTGGGCTTACTTCATGCCTTTATAATGTTTCTGTTTTCAGCTCTTGCATAATGCTTAAATAAACATTTAAGTACTAGGATTTTCTTAATATTTGTATTAATTTACTACAAACGTGAAGAGTAAAAAGAAATTAAAAATAAATATCAAAAAGTTGAAATTATTGGGTTCGAAACGTTTTAAACGTATTTCAAAAAGTCGACCTGTTGATTTTTACCAGCAGATGAAATGCCAAAATTAATTAACCACCTTTAATGTGACAACTTTGCCCCAATTTAACGACCTTGTATTTCTTACCTTTTTTGAGTTTTGAATTCTCGTACCTCGAACACTGTATATAAGTCAATTTTACAGTCACTCACAGTGGCGAGGAGATAAATCAGTGTATAAAAAACAATATTCCAGGATTGATTGGGTCCAAAGGAATGTTCCCCTGATCTTGTCACTTTGAATTAAAATATAAAGTATATAGAACTACATGCCAACATCTGCTTAAGCCACAAAATAAGTGAATAATTTCAATTTCTTAATCAGAGTGGTACTGCAAAAGTGATAAAACTTTCTTTTTATCCATGAGCAGCCACAAAGGACGAAATAATAGGTACCGTGGTTGCTTTAAGGGGGACAGGGAAAGTTTGTTGATGCGAGATTTAAATACTTGCAGATTAGAAGAGGTAGAGACACTTGCTGGTAATAGATTCCATAATCTGGACATCTAGGAACAAAGTGGAAGGTCCTCAGTCTTTGCAGTTGGAAGGTGAAGGGATGCATGCGGGGCGATGCTCGTGTCTCCCTGGCAGGAATTACTAAGGAGGCTGTGCCATAATGGATGATAATTTATCAGAACAGAATCCATGGTAGTGTCTGTAAACCAGTGATAGATCACCCACAATTCGATGATCCTCTAGTGGTGCAAGTTTTTTTTGTTATGTTTGAAGCATCAATCAGGAGAATAGCTCTCCTTTGGGCAGAGTCAACGATATTAAGGTTTTAAGGAGAGGCTGCTCCCACATAATACTCAAGGCTGGGTCTGATTTTCGAGGTGTAAATGATATACAAATTGGCAGAAGGAGAGTATTTTCTAATTCGGAAAAGGGAACCCAATTCCTTCACGGCTGCTGCTGTAATTGAGGGGAGGTCTCTTGAACTATCATCATGTGCAATAATATGTATTCTATTTATTTTTCTATCAGTTCAGGAAAAATGCTACACCATGTATGAATAAAAACAAAATAAATTAGAACTGCAAAAAGAAGCAAAGAAATTTCAACCTACTTAATTTATTTATTATGGTTTATCAGAAAATACTATAGGATCTTAGTTAGACACCTGTACCTGTTTTTCATCGATTTATACTTATAAAAAACAAGAAAGTAAATAAAATATAAGGCAATGTATTTGCAAAAAATATACTAACCCACGACAGTTTTGCAGGTTCTGCAGCATCCACAATAGTCGAGACTGACTATTTGATTTTCTTTAGTGCATATTGGGTTGGATTCTTTACAAACTAAATCCACTCCACAAACCCCACATGGTCCTTTTCTGGGTTCCTCACTAAAATAAAAAGAAGGCAGAATTTGACTGTTAATATCTAATTAGGCAAATGCTAGGTTAAAATGGTAGTTAAATATGCATGAAAATTGCAGTAACCTTTTCTGTATAGTCTAACGAGTTTCTGGGTTATGTAGTCAATTAAATATTCATGTTATATTTTATATTTTAATTACTCATTAAAGGAAATCGTAAATTAATATATGAAAATAAAATACAAAAATATTAAGACGTGATAATAAAGCAAACGTCATCTCTATAGATTTCATGCCTTATCAAAAAAACGTATAATTTCACAAAGGAGCAGGTCTACAACACACGCGACATGCAGGCAAACATTTTTTGATTTCTTGATTTCATTACATTTTAAGCCTCCTATAAGTAAAAATTTTTTTAACTCACTTTGTTTTATGGAAGCAATATTATTTTCCAAATTAAAATTATTTTAAGTACAATATAATAACTTAGTTTTTCACGTACATTAATGTGGCAGTTTTTCGCCCAACAATTCCTTTTTGAGTTCATTAAATCCAAAAGTCAAAATTGGAGACAATGACGCAAGGATTTAATATGATTTGAAAAGTTGCTAAAGTTTTCTTTGTATTAATTTATTTACCCCGTTTTTTTACATTTAGATCTATTATCATCCACTGCTATTAGCTAATATCTAAAACACTAAAGATAACAAGTAATATGTCAGATTGTCCCTGTGGACTCTGGGTGCGTGACCTTAAGTGTCTATTTTTAATTAACAAACGTCTGCTACTTCGATACATCCGGTTACGGATATATATGCTTTTATCTGTAAAAATCTCATTTAAAAAAATTTAGCTTTTCAAAAGTTAGGAATACTAGACCCTTTTTTGGACAGCTGCAAAAATATTTCCCTAAAATAAATTGCGAGATTAAAAGTTACAAGAATCTGTGACACCCGTATCTAAAAATTTTAAGCAGTTCAGAAGTTATGGGAAAAATGTTTTTTTTTGCATGTCAATTTTTTTAATTACCTCAATGAAACGTACCTACCGTATTTAAAAATAAAATTACGGGGAAATTTATTTTTTGACAGATGAAAAATCAAATAAATGGCGCCCTTAAAAGTTACTTGGAACTGTGAAAACCGTATATAAAAATTTTAAGTAGTTCAGAAGCTACAGGAAAAAAACAATTTTTTTTAGAGCTGTCACAATTTTCAGAATAAATTACTCCCCTAAAAATACATAGAATTTTGAAAACCGCATTTAAAAAATTTTAACAGTTTAAAAGTTAGAGAAAAACAATTTTTTGTGCAAACTTCACCTCGTAATTACAAGCCATGTATATATTCCAAAACCGTCCATTTTGTGTATCTTTTTGAAGTACTTTCCGGCGTCGTAACCAGTTTTCCAACCAAACGCCTACTTTTTTATTTGAAAAAAATCATTTTTTCTCACAAATGTCTATCTCTTTAATGCGTAAATGCACAAACATAAATCGAAGCGGTAAAAATATCAGAGAAATATTTGCTTTAAACGAACTAAAACTTAGCCGTGACCTATTACAACTGACATGTCAAATATATCTGTAAATTTTATTATCATCCTAGGCCGAGACACCAATTTCGCGTCGTATATGAATCGGTACCTATCGATTTTTGACCGATATGTGCACTTTTTTTAAATCGAATTTTCACGCACTTGTTGAGTAGTTAGAGAGAAATGTTATAAGAGCTTTTTTGTACCCAAATAAATGTTCCATCCGTGAATGTGGAAGTAATTTTGATTACATTCGCAGTAAGCGGCAAAATGAGGTTAAAGTTGAAATTTAAATTAGCAACTTAAAAAATTGCAGTAATTTAACCGTTAAAGTTATTAACTCAAAATTTGGTCATGGTCTACCTACAAATATCTTGTTTCGTTAAAAAAATGTACCCATTCTTGCTAACTTTGGTGCAAACTTCATCTCGTTAGTGCACCTCCTGTATATAATCCAGAACCCTTCGTAAATAGTTCATTTTGTATAGCCTTTTTAACACTTTTCGGTGCCGTAATTGGTTTTCTGACCAGATGGCTATACTAAAAAATTAATTTTTTTATGACTTTTTCGAGATTTTTTCAGTTTTTCTTAAACATTTCTATTTTCTCGCTATTTTTCCGACAGAGGTGTATTTAGGTTTTTGTTTTTCGAGATATTTTCTGTGAAAAAACGTCTCTTAGAAAATTTCGATAGGACTCATTCACTTTGAGATATAAACGCCCCAAAACATCTTTTTTCGAACGAAAAAAATTCGTAAAATCGTCAAACGAAACCGAAACCCAACCAAAACAATAGGGTTCTGTAAGACCGTAAGAACCATCGTTCCAGAATGCTTCGAAGTTGACTTTTTTGGTCAACAACGACAAAAAAAACCCTAATAGAACTATGTTATTACAATTTGAATGAAATTCTCAGAAACTATTAAGGATATTACCAGAGTTGTGCCGTAGGAAGAATATTGGAGCAACCTTAAACATGGCGGAATGGCGCCATTTTGAAAGGTTAACGCTATTGCATTACAGCATTTAAGCCATTTTATCAGGAAACAATAAACGCAGGGCTATTTGTTAAACCTGATCTCTAAATTTAAACTTTGATGAGTCTGAAAAGCACAAACATCCTCTTACCTACAAAACTGACAGCAACCACAATCATCCCAAACCAAATATTGTCCCAGTTTGCAAGATTTCCTATTGTTACAATCAATCCTTTGGCATATATCAGGTTCACATGTTAATTGTCCTATGACCGAGTTTAAAGTCAACAAAATTATTACACATAAAGCTATATCTTTCATGTAGATTCTCACAAACAACATTATGTTGCCGTATTAACAATGCTACTGAGAAGTAATCAAACCTAACTTGAATATTTATGTTGATATTCACAACCAGGGAATTTACGCAACGGTCTGTCGTACTGAGGGGTCAGGTACTTCCCCCACTGCATTATAATTTTTATGGTGTAGTCCCTGAACTGTTTTATTACTAAATACATTTATTAACATCTTCAGTAACGTCTCGAGATATTGGGAAGGGGGTGTCGATTTGTTGCTCGGTGATTTCATCTTTTGGGCGAATAATCAAGTATAGCCTTTAACCTGGACGACCCATTCGTCCGAATCAAATAATTTTTCTTAGTGCATTTTCAAACGTTGAAATGCATGAAATCCATGCGAACGTATCAAATAAATAGTGTAGATAAAATATTCGTCAGTTCATCGATTCGCCAAATCGTTCATTCATATGAATTTATGAATCGAACGGAATAGTAAGTAGCGGACTGTAAACTTTTGCCACTAATACTTTTTCAATGGATACAAATAAAGCTTTTCTAGACCCCGTTCAAATATAAACAAAAACTTTGTACATGGTTTTTATTCAAATTTTGACACCTGCCTACTCATTCGTCTTTGAAGAAAAAGCTTTTAAACCTACTATTATATTTAAAATCAGCAAGGAGAGAACTGTTTAACGAAAGAATAATATTGGCATTTCATACAAAAATTTGTAGGTTTTTTTTTAATAGAACATCCTATTTTGAATCTTCCGTCATAATATTTAAACAATAAGTAAGTTATTAAACTATATTAAAATTATTATTAATTTACTATTTGTTGTTTTTACAATAACGTAAGTGTATTAAAAACGAGGGTAAAAATTGGAAAACTCAAATAAATCACAAACTATTAAAAATAGATATTTGTCATACTCAAAGAAAGTTGAAATGTTGCAAATCTATCAGAAAAATAATAGTATACAGGGTTTGCCATTTGAATAGTCGAGATTTTTCACTTTAAATTAGTCGAAATGTATAAGTTTATTTTGAACACCCTGTAGAGTCCAACTCAAATTTCTTTCCTTATATCTTTTTTTTAGCTCTATAGAACACTCATACCAATTATGAGCTTTCCATCTTCAGAAACAAATTAGTATCTAAAAAAAATTTACATATTAAAAAAACTACTCGGTTTAGCTATATAACATTATTAATAAAAAATATATTATGCCGAATCTATAAATAAATTAAAAATTAAGATGTTCCATTAAATAAAAACATATTATAGCCGTCACATTTTTTTAAACACCCTGTACACTAAAATGATTTTAAATTGTGTATCTGAACATTCGCTAAAACTATTGTATTTAACATTTTTTAGTAATTCCTGTAACAAATGAGCATTTGCTATATAATATACTTTTATAGCTCATTATTAGTAAACCTACTTTCTAACTTCTTAGAACATTATAAGATAATTTTAGATGAAATAGTATACACACTTTGATAAATAATGATATTTCACATGTATTAAAAAAAAATGTTTTCGATTCATAGCGTTTTTTTACCTACTAAATATAAATATTCTTTTTTCGACGGTCCTTAGTTTCTTTGATTAAATACATGTAAAATGTATTAATAGAGATTGTGTGGTTCTAAAACATTTTTTGCTAGACAGTATTGATTTAAATAAAAATATTACTATAAACGACATTATTATAAAAATATTTAAAGATTTTGATTCATGATTGCCCTCCCTACTTTTTCATTCCGACCACCTTTAACACCTATATACGGTGATTCAAATACCTTTATTTGATAGAGATAAGAAAAAAACTTTATATACGACGAAACTTGTGAAGGAGTCTTTTTTGATGTTTTAAATTTAAAGAGTTTTATTAAAAAACAACTGACTGTCAAATTTTAAAATCTAGGACAACAATATTACAAAAATCGTTAATTAAATGCATCACCCTGTATTTTATTACATTTTTATATTGCATGGAAAATTCCAGGCGAACCTGATATAATCAAAGAAGGTTTAAACTTCGCACAGACATGCGACATGACAGTCTCTCTCTCTCTATCAGATATATAATAAATAAAATATTACCGGGCGCGCAACTAGATTAACTGCGGAGTTGTCGAGAGCGTAAGTATGGTCTATTCGTTTAGAAATATGTGTATGCATATTTCGAAGGTACAAGACTGCTACATTTACTTGCAATATTAGGGGGTGTTTTATTTGACATTGAATGGATCGTCTATACTAAGTAGCATTTGTATTTGGTATAATATACTCTACGCCTATCTTCAATTGTTTTCAACATATTTACGTTTAAAAATTGACAATTTCGAATTTTAAGAGGCTGTCAAATATAAACGGTTTTACCTAGGGCAAAACAAATTAGATTTTCATATCTCAGTAATGATGTGACCCTTGAGTTCAACATCACATAAAAGGTTTTTCGTTTTTTTTTAATAGCGGAAAAACTTTTTTTAAATAATTTTGTTATATTGTTTTAAATTAATCAGTTAGTTGTTTTTTTTAATAAAATTTTTAAAAGCATACTTCAGAAAATCCGTATTTTTCATTCATATGCCCATATAGTGGAAAAAATATTATAAGAAAAATTATAAGAGGATTTTCTCGTGCTTTTCGTGTTCTATAGTTAAACGACGAAAAACCCAACTTGTAGGCTGTTATAGGAGAAAGTAAAAATAATAATGCGTATCCTTAAAATACAATACTTAAATACTTAGCTCTAAAAAAATCACTTACCTACAATACTGGCAGCACCCACATTGGCCATACAGTAGATAGGGTTTGTCTTCAGGGCAAGGATTTGGTGGTGGTGCACATCTCACCCTTTGGCAGAGAGTCCAATCTTCGCAAAATTCATCGCCTTTTGAAATTACCGCTAACGATGCGATCACCAGAGTTAGACAACACAATTTCTGCTTCATATTAATGATGACGTGTGTTCAAGAGAACAAGCTCACAACAACTACCTAAATTACACGATGGGGAATTACGTGTGATTAGCATAATTATTCTTTGTGTGTCGTTTTTATATACAGCTATAAATTACAATGCATGCAAATAGATTGTGTTGTTTTAATAAGAACAGATTATCTGCCAAACAATGACCTTATGTAAAAAGTACCTATACCTGAAAAACGCTGATGACGACGAAAGGAATATTAATGCATAGTTAAATAAAAAAAAACAGTATTTTTTATTTGAATAGATAATATGATTACCTACATTCATCAAGGATGGCAGGATATATTTTTAACTCGTAAGGTATTAATTCTAATTTATTCCATATATTTATAATATTTAAAAACAAGCTGATAAAGTGTGTTTTGAATGTATTAAAATAGACCACCAATTTTGTTCAGCTATTGCAATGTTATTTTCCTCAGGCGCCTGTTTATATTTTGAAGAAGTGGGTGAGCAGTCGCGCACTAAATTCGTAAATAATTGTTTCGTCCTTTAGATGCATCATCAGCTTTAATTTTTTTTCTTAATTTTTAAAAATGCAAAAAAGTTTCAAGTAAAAAATTTTATATAATTATCTAAAATTATTTATTATAAAAATGTGCGAAAAACATAAGCTAATCTAACTTAACCTAACCTAACTCAACTAGCCACGCTCAATTAGGCACTCCAACGATCTGTTACTCTCATGTCATTTTTGGGTTGTCATTGGACAAACAATCTGATTTAGCCAATGAGGCTTAAATATTGGTTTGATAAGTCCCACAATAAATTGGTCAAATAGCTGTCGTAGGACAAGAAGCTGTTTTGTTGGGCTGCCTAATTGGAAATTACATTTAAGACAAAAGTTTACTATTTTATCATTGGTCAAGTTGCGCAATTAGGTGTAACTTTTAAACAAACCTTAGGTTGTCAACCTATGCTGTCGTAGGACATGACAGATTGTTCGACTGCCCTATACGAAATTTTTTAAGATACAAAAAAAAGTTTAAAATAAAAAAGTTTTGTTTCCTGGAGATATTTATATCGGCAATGTTAAAACAAAAAAAAACTTACGACCGTTTCCGATTTGGATACTTAATGACATAAATCTAGCAGTTAATTTTTGTAATTAACTGTTGTAAATTCGTTTACGGCGTGTTTTCTGCATTGGTTTTTAGAAAAAAAATAGAATATTAGTACTTTTTAACTATTTCTGCACATATTTGTGTTAGTGCTATTAGTTTTGGGACTGGTGCTATACAACTTTCGTCACAATAGAAGTTTGTGGTAGTGAGGTTAACACTTGAATTCTAATAAAAAGTGGATTTTCAAAGAAACATTTTAATTTAGAACAATGCCCTTTATTGGTTGTGTACCTAATTGCAATGGAAACTATCTGAAAGGGCCTAACGTTCATTTTTTGGGTTTCCAGAGGATGAAGAAAATCGAAAGGAGTGGCTTTATGCAATAAAAAGAGGTTTTACTCCAACAAAAGCATTCATAGCATAACTGTTTGCAGTTATTATTTAATTTTAGTGGAAACTATAGGCTGTAATAGCAATGAGAAGTCTCATGAAAAGATATATATATATATATATATATATATATATATATATATATATATATTTCAATTTGACTAAATCGGCTTGATACACATTTTGCTAACTTTCTTGTGAAAGGTAGTTATAAATGGTTTGATATATACGTTTAAACATATGCACTCCCATTGAGACAAATCCAACTTCCACAATCTGAGCCTTATGATGAGAACACCCTATTTATTTCAAAATTAAAAAAAAATTGTCTAAACAATTCACTTTTCACGAGTTGGGCTGAGTATGACCTAGGTGAAACCAAAAGAATAAAATAGTTGAGTTAACATCTCAGTTTTACTATAACTATCATCTACTTTATTAAAATCTACATTGAAATCTCCCGGGACCAAAATTCTCACTTTGGCATTGAAATTTTCTGCCAAATTCAATACATGGTACATTAAGAAAATTCTCGAGGTTGCAGATTCTGATAGCAAGAATAGAATCAATCTAAATTGTACTAACATTGTACATTTTATATAATTATTATTCTTCTATTTTGATAAAATCTTATTAGCTTTTTAATAATATATTAGCCACTTTTCTGTAGTTTAAATTGTACATATGTATGTATGTATATATTTGTGTATCTGTTAATTAGTCTGTGAATAAAAGTGTGTTAAAAATGTAGATAATGTTTCATTTTGTTAAAGATATTTGGTATGCCAGTTTATCATAATAAATAATAGAATATTACTTCACATTAAGAAAATCCTTTGTCCGACAGCAAAGAAAAAATGTTTTACAAAAACTAGAAAATTCATTAAAAAAAAACTGGTTGTTTCTTTATTCAACTAATTTTTCAAATTGGAATTGAAGTAAATTTGTTAGACCAAATTATTTGTCATGCAGCTACATATGAAACTTATAAAAAAAAGCACTGTTTACGCTAGAAAGTGCTTTTTATTACACGTGTGATAAAAAAAAATCGACACTATAGTATTTGGAACATGGTAAGTAAGAAAAAAAAGCTGAAGCCTACTTTTAATCTATTTCAAATCAATTACTCAGTTTATTTAATACTACTGTTGAAAAGTAAATAAAGTCGTACTGAAGACTCTTTGTTGTAGGTTGTAAGAAAAATAGTTACTATTGGTCCTATGACCTACCTCGTTTGAAAACTTTCCCTTTCAACACTTATTATACTGTTAGATTTCTATAGAGAGTTATTCTGTATAACTAAATTTTCCCAATGCTGATTTATAAAATTACTTTGTTCCTTACATAAACTGGTGGGAAGGGCTTGAATTTACTACCTCTGAACACAGCCTATATTATATTTAAATAACTAACTAAAAGTACTTGTTTATAATTAAAGACAAGATAAAGGTGTATTTAAATATTTTATTATACATAATTTGTTGTAGTGACTAAAACATATTTTACAGTTTTTTTATTATTTTTATATATTACTTCCACTTAGAAATATGTATCTACTTAAATAAAAAAAAATATGTATAATCTTTTCTCTTAGGCCATCCCAATACTCCCTTCAATAAATCCACACTTATCAAACCACAATGCTGTGGGAGTAACGGTGGCATTTCGGGTTTTTTTTTTCAAAATTCCCATTAGTTTTGTGTTCTTGCCACCATGGTATGGTCTTTATGCTATCTAAAGTGTTTCTTACTAAAAATGATAAAAAAAACTTATTACTCTGCAAATGTCAAATCGGAAATAACCAGTGACAATATTCAGATATTGCCTTAGGCAGTAATTGATAATAATCCTATATTTATCAAAAAAAAAATCGTAAATATTTATACAATAAAAAGAGTTTAAATTTTCATGAATAAATCACCCTTTTGATATTTTTCAGTTAATAAAGCATACAATTCTCAGTTTGACTGCTGAGATGGTTAATTCTGATCCAGCTTTTACTGGTGAGTTTACAAAAATATCATTCCATATAACCTAGCTCAAATTAGCTGTCAAGGGAGTCCGCAGGGGGCACAACATTCAGACACAGGAGCATGGTGTGCCTTTCATATATAATTTCTATTCAGCGTTTAGAATATTTTCTAAAATACAGGAAGGGGGTCAGCCCTCTTATGGACGCCCTTGGTAACTGCATGCAATAGAATAGCAGTGACATTACTGATAAGCAATTTATTTAAATGACGTGTATAATCGATGATTACCACAACCACCCATAAAACATTATAGCCAACTCCTAATAAGGTAAAAATCACACTGGGATATTCGGTGGTGAAAAAAAAACGTATTTTCATTTGAAAAGGCTGACAAAATATACAAAATTAATCCTTTTCGTGATGTTTCTGGTAAATAAGTTTTTAACATATAATTCAGATATATACATACAGCGACTAACCAGGTTTCATTTTGCAATTGGCCTACTGTTTTTCTTTGCATATTAGCAATGTAGACATATGATGATACAACAATTAACCTCTCTCAATGTCGTTCATCAAGTTTAATCTGCAAGTAACAAATTCCAAAACAAATTATTGACAAATACTGTTTTAACACATAAATATTTTTTACAATATGAATATTTATTTATTCAATAAGTACATAACAGGACTTTGCCCAAATAGCACATTCAAAGATAAACAATATAAATTAAAAAAAAAAAAAAAAAATTACATCACTAATGAAAGATACAAATACAGTCAAATAACAATAACAATATGAAACAATGCTAATAGACTAAATTGACATAACAAAACATGGTACAAATACATGAAAAGCGAGTCTAAAAATAAAATTTGGTTACACATCATAATCTTTGAATATTAGCCTAATCTTGTTCTTGAAACATAATGGAGAACAATCAATGTCAAAGTTTGAAGGAATGAACCGATTAAAAAACTCCATCATTCGGTTGATACAACTGTATTTGCCCAGGTCTGTACGACCTTGCCGCAGCTGGAACATTTCCAATTGCCTGGTTGCTCGCATTGGAACCCTAAAGTTGATTAGCGTCAACAAGTCTGCACAATCTGTGTGACTATTGATGATCTTATGTCCAAAAGACAATGAGTGCATTATCCTACGAACCTCTAAACTATCGAGCCCCAGCATGTTTATGCGTTGATTATAAGTTAGCACTGTTTTGTCGATATTCAACTTGTACAAAAGAAAATTTGCAAACTTAGACTGGACCCGCTCAATTCTCTTAATGTGGACTTTATAGAAGGGTGACCATACCACACTGCAGTAATCCAAATGGCTCCTCGCAAGTGAGAGATAGATTGATTTCAGTGTCTCAATATTCCGGAACTCCCAACACTGCCTCATGATGAAACCTGTCATTTTATATGCTTTAGCTATGACATTGTCGATATGGTTGATGAAGCGTAACTCACTGTCAAAAAGAACGCCAAGGTCATTAATCAGGCCTACCCGAGGAAGGATGGTGCTGTCAATGGAATATCCATAGTGAAGGAGTTGTTTCTTACGGGAAAATGAGATCACTTTACATTTAGAACTATTCAAGGACATTCCGTTTTCTGAACACCAGGCAAATAAGCCATTAATCTCTTCCTGAACAAGGCTGCAATCGTCCATGCACATAACTCTCTGGAAAATTTTAAGATCATCGGCATATAGAAGGTACCTGCAATGCTTGAAGATTGAGGAAAGGTCGTTGATAAACACCAAAAACAGTACCGGCCCAAGATGAGACCCCTGAGGAACACCCGAGTATGCGTGGATTTCGCTCGATAGACAGTTGTTGAATTTCACAAATTGAGTCCGTTGACTGAGATAGCTACCAATCCAAGAGAGTAGAGGATCACCCACACCATAGTGCTCTAGCTTCTTCAGCAAAATAGAATGATCTACACTATCAAATGCCTTACGAAAATCAAAATAGATTGAGTCGACCTGAACTGATTCGTCAAGAGAAGAACTCAGAAAATTGGAGTAAACTGACAGATTTGTCTGACACGACCTAGAACGGAAAAATCCATGTTGATGCGGTGATATAATTTGTTGAAAAGCACAGAAGATTTCATCTGTCACTATTGATTCCAGGACTTTTGCCATACAGCACAGTCCAGAGATTGGTCGATAATTTGAGATTTCAGACCTGTCACCGCCCTTGAAAAGAGCTGTGATGATGGCCGACTTCCATCTCCTTGGAAAACTACCCGAACAAAGTGATGCGTTGAATATTAGCGCTAATGGCATGGAAAGGGTTGGACTACAATTTTTGAAGAAGATTGGAGGGATTTTATCTGGGCCGGCCCCCTTATTGATTTTCAATTCGACCAGCTTATTAAAAACTATGTCTGCATTAATTGATATGTTACGCAGATTAATACTAGTGCTAGGTAATAAATTTGTGTTATACCTTGACTTTCTGTTCAAATTATATGCAGATTGAAAGAATGCAGCAAAAAAGTTCACTATTTCTTTAGGGTTAGTAGAAGTGTTATTGTTGTAAGTCATTTGATTGGGAAAACCTGTGATGGATTTTTTTGATTTTAGATAGGACCAAAAAGCCTTTACATTCTGTAGAATGTTATATTCGGAGGAGCTAATGAAGGCTCTGTAATCAACATCAATTGATAATTTCGACTGTGATCTTAACAGTCTATAGTCACGATTTAGAAAAGGACAGTTTCCACTATTCTTTAATCCATTGAATGTTCTATTTTTTTGCTTTATAAGGTCAATAGTATTAGGTGAGAAGTAAGAAGGAAATCTAAGTGTATTAGATTTTTTCTTTGGTACAAAAAAGTCAATAGCTACATAAATGATTAAATAAAACATATCCACAGTTGCGTCTATGTCAGGACATGAGTTTAAGAGGGTCCAGTCGATGTCCAGAATATGTGCCTAAAATGTATAAAGAGCGCCTTTGATGACGTCGTTTAGGATGAGGACGAGTGGGTGTGGCGGCAGCTGCCTACGCAGCCACTGAATTCTACTTCACTGAATTTAGTTATAATAAAAATGAGAGAAAAACCTAACCTAATATAACTTAACTACTCACTTAATTGGTCACACCCAATCCTTAAGCCGACTCGACGCAAGAGCCTGAGATAACCCAACGAACGTGTATCGTATGAATGAAAAGTTTATTCAACTTTAGTTATATTAAAAAACATAATCCTTAATTTTTCAAGATACAAAAAAAGTTTAATTTCATCAAGATATTTAACTTGAGTTATAATAAACAAAAACGCGCTTAGTTTTCCCATAATCCGTGTCGAAAAATGCGTCTGTTATATTTTCTTTACGAAAATCTAAAAAAATATATTACTCGTTGTGTGGTGTTGCTGTGACGAGAACCTGTCAAATTTTGACAGAAAAAATACATCCGTCCGGTAGGTCAGTTTGTTTTAAGAGAGAAACATATGACATTTGAAAAATAACAAGTGATCATCAAATTTAAGTGGAAATATTATTGTTGCCTTTAATGTGAATATTCCTGCTAATTGAAGATATACTAGATTTAATGTCTTTTTGTTAAAAAAAGCACTGCCTTAGAAAGCAATGCGTAGAAAAATTGTAAATTCTAAAACATGAATATAGAGAAATAATGCCTCTTATGGCTGGATTTATGTCAATAAAATCATCAAATATGATATATTAATAATCAACAAAAAGAGGCTTATTTGATTAAACTATATTATATAGAATATTCTATTTAAACTAACAATGTCGGTGCTTATGTTTTACTTTCCTTTTGTCATGTGTTTCTAGTTGTCCTAGCTGTTCAAATAAATTCTTTAAAAGTTTTATTTTTCTTTTACCTTAAAATTTAAAGCGAAAACCTTAAATAAAATGTTCAATTTATATTTTAAACTAATAAAAAGTTTACCATTTTTAAGTAGAAAAATTCCAAGTCGATCCAGATAAAAATACTACCATTTAAAATCGAACTGATTGGTATGCAGTTTTACTCTCAGATGCTTACATATATGTAATACACTGAAGCCTCAATATTTCACGTAAACATCAACTTTTCTAATTTAAATAGGATATCAGGTATATTTTTTATTTTTGGAAACTTGTTTTGTACTGAATATTAATTATTAAACTAAGCTTAATAGTTAGTTGTACTGAATACATAACTAATAGTTTATTTTATGAAAATTGGAATTTTTCGCAATATGTGCTGCCGTAACTTCTGAGTTATTTGGCTTAACAGAATTTTTACTTTCATGTCTTAACATGTAATTATCTATCCAATTACATAAAGTTTCATTTTGAGCAGAACTCACCATTTTGAACTTTCGGTTAAACATATCAGAGCGTAAAATTTCCAGTCTAGTGATATCTCACAAGTGTATAAAAGATATGAGTATCATCGAAAGATCACCTTAGATCTCAGTTTTTTCTAAGGAGGACATGATTTATTTGTAACAAAAGTGGGCTTTGACTTTGACGTTAAATAATTCAACGTATGAAAATTATGTTTTAATAAGTAGTACTCTTTTCTCTCAATAAAATCATAAATCTGCCACACAAATTCTCGACAGTTGAAAATGGCCGGTATTCACTATTCAAATGAAGAAAAGTTTGACATGTTAGCGTTATACTTGCACTCACACTGAAACGCCGACATTACCTCGGCAAGGTATTTGGAGATGTACCCTGAACGACGGCAGCCTCGTAAAATCCAATTCAGAAAAATCGTAGTTTTAGCTATCAACGAAAACCCTAGTGCATCTGTAAAAGCTATAAACAGGAAATTTATGTGCCAAAATTAGCGGTACAGAGAGTGTTAAAAAAAATAAGTACCATCAATACAAACCCATAATAATTTAAGGTCCTAAGGAAACTAATTTTCCAATTCGACTACGCTTCTGTGAGTGGTATACTAGAAAGTGTAACGAAAATCACGATTTTGTAAATCATGTCTTGTGGTCCGATGAGAGCAGGTTTACGAATTGTTGAGATTTAATCATTGGACTGTGAAAAACCCTCACGAAGTGGCAGAGAGACGTCTACAGACCAGATTTGGCAGTAACGCTTGGCGTGGGGTCATTGGTAATTAAATCTAACGTACCTTTTTTAATTGGAAACCTATTTTTAAATGATTAATCATTTCAGGAAATTGACTCATAGGCCCATTTTTGTTTGACCACATCCTAAAGGGACAGAGATAGCTAGAGCTTTTGCGAAACCAGGTTGTACCGGTTTTACGAGCTACTCTAACGGAAGATAAGTTTAGAAGAACCTGGTTTCAACAGGATGGTTGTCCGGCTCACAACACCATTCAAGTCTGGAACTTCTTAAGAAAGCAGTTTGACGAAAGAATTATTTCCCTAAATGGTCCAATATCTTGGCCTCCTAGATCCCCTGACTTGTTGCCCTTGGATTTCTACTTCACACGAAGAATGAGGTCTATGAATTTGATCCCCCTGCGACCATAGAAGTCCTGAGACAAAGAGCTTTGGATACATTTAGAAATATTAACGGGAATACGCTTGCCATGGTTGTACGAAAAACAGTCACCAATTGTCAAAAGTGTCTCGTTGCAAATGGACGTCATTTTGCAAATTTTTAAATTAATGGAACCCAAGTACGAAGTAGTTAATAACTTATTTAGATTTTTTTTGTCGTTATTTACTTTCATGTATTGAAAGTTCAATACGTTTAATACGTTACTTATTAATGTATTCTTGTAACAAATAAATCATGGCTTCCCTAGAGAAAATTGAGACCGAACTTTAGGAAGTGTGATATTTCGATGATACTCAGATCTTCTATGCACTTGTGAAACATCATTAAATTGAAAATTTTACGCTTTTTCCAAAAATCGAAAAATTCACTATGGTGGCCGTAAGAAAAATGAAAGTTAAGGCGGATTGCGGGATAACTAAAGACGATGGAGACATGTCGTATACCTCATCATATTTATCTTAAAAAAGTGTCCGAATGATGTCACGTTTTGACAGCTCTCAAATTTACCGTTTTGGATTTACTTATGTAATATTTTTGTACATAATGTTATTGTATTGAGAGACTAAAATTATGATCGTTAACCTATAAGAACTTAGCTAATTAGCACTTCCATAATATAATCTAAACTTTTAAATAATCTAGTAATAGTAATTTACGTTATAAGTCCGATAGACGCCTTATTACAGTACGACTACTGTAATAACACCTAACGGACGTGTATCGGACCTATTTTATTTTATTTCTTACTGTTTTTGTACTCTTTTTCAAAATAATTATAAATTATATTTATTAAAATTTAAAAAATATTTGGTTGCCAATCTAACAATGGTATCACTTTAATGATTTTAAAGTCTTTGTTTTCCATAGCTAATTATGATTGTGTTTTGTTTGTCGCTATCAAATAAATAAAACCTTTTTTTTATATGTTTAAATGAGAAAATGTCAAAGTCAAACCAAATAATTACTTCCTAATAACAATAAAATGGTAGTGTTGCTAGGCAACACATTACTTTATATAATGAACCCCATATACTCGTTCTATGCAGACTACGTTCATTGGAGGCAGCACATTGACTATGTTGCCATGATAATGAGGAGTACAAACAGCAGGTTAGGTTAGATTAAAAGTGAGTGGATCAAACTGACCCTCCACTGCGACTCTGTGGTCTATTGTGGCTTACACCTATGTTTACACTTCCCCAAGCAACTCTACATCCTTAGGAGGTATTCTTCAAGTCCTCAGGCAGCAGGATATATCTACCGAAAATAGAAAACCTAATCCTGGCAACTGCCTGGCATTCACATAGCACATGGCTAGCTGTCTCGTCATCCTCCATACATAGGCGGCACTTGGATTCGTCTTCAAGCCCCATTCTGCGCATGTGATGTCTTAGACCACAATGGACTGTGTATAGGCCTATTGCTGTTTTGAGCTTAATCCTGTTCATATTTAACAGACTTTCCTTTATCCCCTTCTTGATAGGAAGGGGGATAGATGCCTTTGCGTGGGACCAATAGATTAGCTTTTTCCTCAACGAAGTCCAAAATTGCGCGCTTGGCCGTTTCGTGGGCTACTCCTAAAGCCGATTCAGGTCTCACGAATCTTGCCTTTGCTCCTTTCTTAACTAGAAGGTCCGCAGACTCATTTACCTACAAACCTGCATGTCCTGGTATCCAGATAAGATACAACAGAGTACAAACAGTAACACACTTGCCATTATTCTGACATTTTTGAATTTGAGTTATTCAAATTTCAGGAATCAATATTATAACAGCGTACTCCAGATTCGTGCTACTAGCGTTATTGTATATAGTGTGTTTACTATTACAAAATTCAGTATTAATTAATTTAAGGAAGTTTATGTCAAAATAGAAACTAAAGTCTTCTTGTAATATTCGAAAATTTAGATTTTTTATTAATAAAAATCCATTTCAATTATATTTTTAGTTTTGCTACAGAGAAATTGAAACACATATTACTTACCTTATAAAATTTCACACAAATGTATTCCATGCTTTACTTTAATAAATAAGTTACTCTCTGTAGTAAAACCAAAACGGTTACACATTTACGATGAACTTAGATTAGAAAAAATATATGATGAGCATAGGTTGGAAAAAACATACCCGGGCTAATGTCATAAATAAAAAAAAATGGGAAAGTGAAGCAAGTTTTCCTTTTTCTCGAATATTAGAGCTAACAAGTCAAATAGATAGTTATAGATTCCTGTACTTTCATAAATAAAAAAATTTTGTTCTAGGGTCGCATACACATTTTACAACATTTTAACTTATCCATCTTCTAAATCTTAAACAAAAACATACATACATACTATGAGATCTATTTGTTTATAATATAAACATAATAAAAATGATAACATTAATAAATATATGTTTAACGATACGTGCATTGTTTAACAGCTAGATGAGCATATACCATGACAACACATTAATCCTTCTGCACTCGGCGGTACCCCACGCAAACGAATACATTGACCTCCTTCAGCTAAAAAAAAAGTATATCTTATTTTTAGGAAACTAGCTATTATTATCGAAATACGATTAGACCCCGATTCCAAAAAATTTTACCAGTTTTTCCCAATGTAATTTTTGCGTAAAATTTGGTGTCCATTCAATAATTAGTTTGTTAATAATAATTTCTTTTAACATTTTGTAAGACCGCCATTTTGTTTCGCCATATTGGATTTTCACTAAAATGTAACTATGTGATCCCCATAGAACCCTTAATTTTGCATATACCGCAGACAGACGATCGACAGACCGACAGAAATGTGATTGGATATTAATAAAGTGTTATTGTAATATTAGGTTTTGTAGAGAAGTAAAGGAACCCGAAGATATGTCCTTGTTTGAGACCCGAATAAAATAATTTTTTTATACCAATATATAAAATAGAAATCGAATAAACACTTACCAATAACTCGTATACAATGCTGACAGCAGCCGCAGACAGTAGGTGATAAAATTTGACCATGTGGGCAACTAGTTTCGTTAACACAAGGATTTGTTTCACAGAATTGTTTTGTGCAAGCAAATCCATCTATTGGTACTGGGTTGTCTAAAACTAATACCGTAAAAAACAAAACAACGATGTATATTCGTGAGGTCATTTTTTAAAATTCTAATCAAAATTGCGATTAATATTTGTATTTGCAAAGTTCGTGAGCTAATATAAATAGTTTTTTTCTGGCAACTTAACTTATATTATCATCGACGATTATTTGTTTAACTCTAGCGTGACCCGTGTAAAATTTTGTGCTTGAATTGGAAGCGTGACTTTCTAAAACTAATTTAATTACATTTACCTCGCAATTTTTGAATACTTATTACTTCCCTCGTAAAAAGGAAGTATTATAATCGTGATAAAACCACTCTCCGAGATTTTTTCAGATCTTCACGTTTTAGGATCTCTAGATGACGAAAAACATGTTTTCTCAATTCGGTCGGTCTGTCTGTATGTCTGTTCGCGGCGTAGCTAAAAAACTACTTATCCGATTGACTTCAAATTTTGGTCGACAATTAAGGGTCATATCGGGATGACCTGGTAACATTTTGGTAAAAATCCAATATGGTGAAACAAAATGGCGGCTTAGTGAAATGTTAAAAAAAATATTATTAAAAAACTGCTCATCTAATTTATCTCAAATTATGCAAAGACATCAAGTATTATGTTGAAATAAGTGGTAAAATTTTGGTAAGAATTCAAGATAGCGGAACAAAATGGTGGCACAATATTTAAAAATTCAGCCTGAAAAACTGCTTAATGGTTGGATTTCAAATTGTGTGCCATGACTAATTGTGGATCAACTAGTAAAATAGTGGTACTAATTCAAGAGGGCCGAACAAAATGGAGGCCAAATAAAAAGTATGTGTTCCTGTAAAAATCACCTTCTCAGGTTTTATACGGCTTTACATTTTAGCGTCTTTAGATGCCAAAAAAATATGTTTTATCAATTCCGTTGGTCCGTCTGTCGGTATGTCTGTCTGTCTGTCAGTGCGCGGCATAGCTTAAAGACTACTTACCCGATTGCCTTCAAATTTTTTTCAAAAATTAAGGATTATATGGGTATGACCTGGTAATATTTTGGTAAAAATTTAAAATTCAAATAAAATTTTTGTAATCGTAAAGAAAATCACCCTCTCAGAATATACATATCTTCACATTTTAACATCCCAAGATGCCAAAAAACATGTTTTATCAATTCCGCCAGTCCGTTTGACCGCATGCGTGTCAGTTTGCGACAAAGCTTAAATATTACTTACCCGATTGACTTCAAATTTTGACCAAAAGTTAAGGCTCATATGGGGAAGGACTGATAATATTTTAGTAAAAATCCAATATGGCGGAACAATGTTACAAAAATGTTTGTTAGAGTGGTGTATTATTTGGGGTTAAGATCTAGTAAAAAAAACAAGTATTTTTTAAATTGTCGACGTTTCGCAACTTAATTGTTGCATCCTGACACATATATAGATCTTATAATCCGCATGAAACCCATATTATCAGTCTTTCCCTACTACGTTGGTCCACAGATATTTCGCAGCTATTAGGTTTCTTAATGGTTTTTGTTAACGATCCTCTTGTTTTTATATTAGAGTGGTGTATTGTTTGGGATTAGGATTCAGTAAAAAATAAAAGTTTTTTTTAAGTTGTTGACGTTTTGCAACTTTATTGTTGCATCTTCAGGACACATACATTTTATATCCTGCATGATACCCATATTATCGCAGATATTTCCCAGATATTTGATTTCTAAATAGTTTTCTTTAACGATCTTCTTGTTGTTACGTTTGAGTGGTGTAATATTTGGGGTAAGGAAATATCTGCGGACCAATGGAGTAGGTAAGGACTGATATCGGTTTTATGCAGGATATAAAATCTATGTGTCCTGAGGATGCAACAATAAATTTGTGAAACGTCGGTAATTTAAAAAAGGATCTTTGTTTTTTCTACAGGATTCTAACCCCAAATAATACACCACTCTAACATAAGAACAAGAGGATCGTAAATGAAAACCATTCAGAAACTTAATATCTGGGATATCTGCGGACCAACGGAGTCGGTAAAGACTGATAATATGGGTTTCAATTTAAGATGGCGAAACAAAATGACGGCCATCTTGTTCAATTAATTTGAATGTGAATATAGGATACTTATTAAATTTATTTTACATTATGCCCGAAAGTCAAGTGTGGCATAGGTAGAAAGGAAACGGTAAACATATTGGTAGGAATCCAATATGATGGAACAAAATGGCGACCAATGAAAAGGAAGAGACAGTATATGTAACACATATACTATGTACTGAACTAACTTGGATCACACTTCACTCTTCACAATAAAAGTAATAATTCATAACGAGGGAAGTTCCGGGTAAAGGAATTTACCATTTTTTTATTATATTGTTTCGTACCAGAAACATATTTTTCGTTTCTCTCTTCCTCTTCCTCCTCCGCATCCTCTCCGTTTCCCTTTCCCTTCCCCCCCTCCCCCTTTCTCTTCCTCTCCCTCTCCCTCTTCGTCTCCCTCTCCCTTTTCCTCTTCCTCTGCCCTCCCTCTCCCTTTTTCTCTCCGTCTGCCTCTCCCGCTCCCTCTTCTTTCTTCCTCTCCCTCTTCATATCCCTCTTCCTCTCCCTCTTCCTCTCCCTCTCCCTTTTTATCTTCCCCTCCCTCTTCCTTTCCCTCTCCCTCTTTCTTTCCCTCTCCCTCACCCTCTCCCTGTCCCGCCATTTTTTGTAGGTCTTTCAACAGTCCTTTTTGTGTGGTTTAGATGCCAAGCAACCATTTTGTGGGTTCATATCTCTGAATGTTAGCAAGCTATGTGGGAAGCCCATTGCGATTTAAGTTAAGCTGTACTTCTAAGAGTATGCTTTGTGCACGTAGTTTGTTTCTTAGACTAATCCCGCCCATAGATCTTAACATTGCTCGCTGTATATCGTAACTTGTTTGCGGATTTGGGCGTCAGTGCTATTGTAAAGATAGGTAACATGCAAGAACCATATGTTATCCCCTAAAATGTATGGGTATTTCTCTAGATTGTAGTATATAACTTAACTTGCTGGATGTAGCCTAACCTCATTCAGTTCTTCTAGTTATTTCAAAACTTTGATTTTCTTACCGATTTTCATTTTGTGTTCTATATATTCTATAACAGGTTTTGGTTTCCTATGTTTATCTGAATATTTTCCAAGTTACATTATTACAGATTTATCTAGGTTCATTTCATGCCCGATGTTTAGGGATCAGATGTAGTTCTTTCAACATGATCTCGGACCGATTTATTGCTCATAATGAATATATCGTGTGTGAATTGTCTACAGCTCGCAATCTGCGTCTGTAGCTATTTGCATACATTTTTATTGTTTTGTTATAGATAAACTTAATTAACCCAAAAAGGCCTAACGAGGGCAAAACAAAAACTGAGCACCTGCTATGATTAAAACACAATTATATACAAAACTATAGGATCTAATTAAAAAAAATACATCGCCCATGGGAGACGGAACCCAAGAGCCCTGTAATGCATTTCTAGTGCCCTACCAATGAGCTAGCAGATCTCACACCAAAAACTCCGTCGTTTAATACTCCGATATTTTCGATAACGTCACCTGTTTATGCCAATTGCTACAAGTATCTAACGCATGTCAATTTGATGATTCATGATGATATAGCAGCCAGATACCACATAAACTCGTCAGAATAACTACGAGCCTTGATGAGTTCGGTCGATAAATATTTACTTCTTTACATTTGAATTATAATGAAAGCTAACACCCAGGTTTCGACCGCTATATACACCTTAATTTGTTGAGTTCATCTCCAGGGTGAAGTCGGAATATAATCATTAAAAATACAAAATAAGACCAAATCTTCACAAAATTATATTTATTTAGGCTCGTCGCGCTTCGCTTAAACAAGCATTTTCAAGAGCATGTAAATATCTAAAAAAATATCAAAATTTACGAAAGTCAGAAATAAAACAATATAAAAAAAATTACTTACATCACGTTAACACAGGATAAACATTACATCAACGCATAAAACACCAACGTTTACGACACATTTGTCATTTGGACAGATTCCAGAGTGGAACTTGATTCCTTTCTCAATTTTTTAAATACGCTACATTCTAATGTACGTTTTACTATGGAAGTTGAAAGTAATAACACTTTAAACGTTTTAGATCTCTCTATTACTAAGAAAAATAACAAACATTTCTACTCTATTTACAGAGAACCTATACAAACCGATCATACCATTCCTGTCGACTCTAATCATCAATTTTCTCATATACTAGCAGCTTTTCATTCCTTAATCCATAGGTTTTTTTATGTACCTCTTTTATTTGTTGATTTCATAAACGAACGAAATATTATATACCAAATAGCAGTAAACAATGGCTATTCCAAAGTTCTAATTGACAAACTAATTAACAAAAAGTTTTTGCCAGTCTATAGGATTTGTAATAGTCAAATGGATAACCCAATTCCGCCTTAGAAATATATTTAAAAATGTTTTACAAAATGTACGAAGAGTTTATAGTTCTGTATGGAATTTGGGTAGAATTTTGTCACATACCAAAGATATAATAGACAGTCTTAAGAAAAACTCGTTTGTAGCAATTGCAATTCTTTTTACATTGGTAAAACAGGTAGAAGCTTCAAACTGAGAATCCAAGAACATCTCAACGCTCAAAAATCTCCAAATAATAATAAATCAGCATTTGGTTAAGTCAAAGAGGTTTTATATATAGACTGTTAAGGGTTTGACTACAAGTCTTCTAACATATAATAATATGGATAATTTTGAACAAGAAATTCTTATATATCATCGGTAAGTTCTAAATGGTTTTTGGGACATCACAGTTTAAAATGTTTAATTTTGGAAAATGTTTAAATTAAGTTCTTGACTCTTTAGCTTTGTTTGTCAACAAAAAAAAACATAAAAAACTTGAAGGTGTGAGACAGATTTATTTAATTTACTGTGATTATTTACTTATTTGAGATGTATGAATTAATTATTTAATAAAAAAAAGGATAGATGTTTGTTAGCATAATATCTGTGCGTACAAAAAAGTAGGGACAACCTGTCATTGAAACTAGACTATAATAATTTTTGAAATTATTATTTATTTGTACAATTTTAACCGGATAACCCTAATTAAATTTACACTATCTAAAAATTAATAAAACATACCAACTTAATTAAAACTAGGTAGGTAATTCACACAATAAGAAAAGTATTGGACAAACTGAATGCATCATTACACCAGGGTTTTTCTTCACTAGAGCTAAACTATGTTCTTCGTTTTCAGGTGCTATTTGTCTTTGAGGGCCACGATTTATTATCACGAATGTTTACACTTGCCATGTCCTGCACTTTTCAGAAAAACGTCCACAAATGTATGTCATTCAAACGCCGAGAAAGATACCCTATCTTTCAGGTATGTTTGGGACGTTAATTGTGCGTTATTTAAATATTATCAATAAATAAGTAACATTTTTGCATTTTCGTCCTTTGCATACATTTTTAAAATACTACGTACAGAAAACTAAGCTAGATGCTTCGTTAACGAATTGTAATGTTCATTGAGCCCAGCTGTTTATCAGCGAGGTTGCCGTTTTAAGTAGAAATTTTTAAGGTGAAATCAAATAGATGATCCATTTTTTATTCTCTAAATTTAGATTGTTGGGATATTTTTTAAAAATTTTATAAGGAATTGTTTTATAAAATAAAATTAATAAAAATACTTTGCTTAAAGATTAATAAAACAAAATACAACTTTAAAGCCATTTATCTCAAAATTGGTAAGGAATATGCCTAACGTGTTATAATTTTTTTTTTAATAAAACTGGGTCATGATAACACTATGATGTGTTATAATATTTGTAGCCAAACTTCTAACACCCTGTAGAACGTTTTTTTTAATTGTTTATAATTTGTGGATTCATATATTTGAACGTTACTCTATTATTTTTTATGTTTCGAACAAGTGTACAGGGTTTTTGGTCATAAACGCACCCGCTCATTAACTTTCGTATTTTTCTAGTCATCAAAAAAAGTTGGATACAAATTGTGGGATTTTTTAGTGTATGATAATGAGGTATGATAACTTTATCTTTTGAAGCGCCCGAGAAATTTCAATAAAAACTGACCTTAAGAAGCATTGACTCCACTATGTAGAAGAAAATTTTCGTCTCTCTAACACATTTCCTCTTATTGGAGGGTTTTTGTGAAATTTCTCGGGTGTCTTTAAAGATAAAGGTATCAGGCATGGTATATTTATTATCAGTATGAAGAGACACGTCCATTTGATGGATCTATAATATACAGGGTGTTATATTTAAGAAACAGAAGTTAATGTTGAATTCAGAAAAAACTAAATACCCTTTATAAGTGCAACCAAAACTAACAATATTTGATATCTTTAGAAATAAAAACGTTAAAGAGGGGATGCATTTTTAACCAAACCCCCTGTATCCAATTGTCTCGAGTACGGTATATAAATGTACGAAAAGTTTACGTTTGTAAAGTTATTAGCAAAATAATTCCCCATCCCCGTCAAAACCACCCCTTACATTTTTTTAAGATTAATTTCAGCATATAAACGTAACTATGTGTTGAATGCATTGTTTGTCTACAATTGCATTTGGGCTTCGAATTTAATTAAATAAAAACCTTTTTTATTAGTTTCCATGCTTAAGACCGTTTTCCCTTAATATATAGTTTTAAACCCATGTTTATTAAAATGTTTCTCTTATTTTGGCCAGTAGAACTTTATTGTTATTACTTTATAACGTTGTCAACGGAGTTTTCAAATACCCTGTATAGTGAAAATCAAAGTGAATTTGGTTATTGCGTATTGTCATTTATTAACCACTGATTTGATTATATAATAATAATTTTCATGAAAGTTTCATTTTTAATGAATCTTTAAAAACTATATCTATATATTATGAGTTCTACGAAAAAGTAATGAGAATAACAACGTTATATAAAGAACTTAAACAGTACTTAGTTTAACAACTAGTAGTACAGGTCCCGTTACAACATTTCAATCCACTGGCACAAACTGACGTAGCTGGCGCTCCAATCTGAACAACACAGCGACCTCCTTCAGCTAAAAAATTGTCACTTGTTAAGAAATTTTTAAAGAACCACCCATTATACATATTTATAAAAAAGTGGTTTTATAACTCATACAGGGTGTTACAAATTTGAAGGAATAATATTGGGCATCTCAAAATGTGTAAGAGATATGAGGTTGGTTAAATTAGTGCAAAGTTCCGCAAGTTAATGTCGAATAATACCATTGACAAAGTTGGAAAATTCCGACTACTTCCGATGGTATCCGCAAAAAACCGAAAATTGTCATTTTTCCGTTTTATTTTTTTTTGAGGCTGCAGTTGAAAAGATATTACAAAATAAATATAATATTCTATTATTATACTTTTCCTATTCTACAAGTTGGTGTACTTAGATTTAAAATCTGACGTTTCGTCATCGATAATATCTCTTCAAATGCAGCCTGAAAATAATAAAAAGGAAAATTACGATTTTCGATTTTTTACGGCTATCTTCGGAAGTACTACGAATTTTTGATCGATTGAAAAAAAAGTAGGCGTGTGTGGCGAAAAAACGTTCGAGCGATTTTGGAGATATGGTGTGTTGAAACTTAGCTCAGATCCTATATAAAATGCAAAAGAAAATGACACAACAGACGCATTTTCAATACATTTATTTTATCGTAATTTCCAAAAATAAGAAAAAAAGTCATAATTGACACTAGCTTAGTCAATTTGATAACTAGTTTTTTAGCTGTACCGCGAACAGACAGACCGATAGGCAGACACACAGACCGACGAAATTGAGAAAACATGTTCTGTGTCATCTAGGGACCCCGAAACGTGAAGATCTGAAAAACTCTCGGAGGGCGAATTTTTTCACGATTACAATACTTTCTTTTTACGAGAGAAAAAAATTGGTGGTGAAAATTTTTGGTGAAAATTACTTAACTCTGATTGATAACTATATCTGATTTTATATGTTAGGTATCCTAAAATTGTATTAATAGTATAAATAATAAGAACAGAGATCGTATACAGGGTGTATAATTAAAAACTTGGTGTAGTATTTCTAATATTTCTTTATTTTAATTAGGTTTTGGTCGCGATTATATGCATGATATGTTAGGTATTTAAAAATAATCGTATTATAAGACTAATACTATGTATCTTACAGATTTTGCTGATTGTTGTGACATGTTTAAAATTATAAAAAAATATTTGAGGGCAATAGTGTTTAAATATTATTAAACGGAAGAAGACATTAAATATCATTGCTTGATTACCTACCTAATTACAACTTAAATCCTGAACAATAAGCTGATCTTATATACTACATCTTATACTACTATACTATAATAAGGGTACAAGCTAAAAAAAGGGGAATGTCAAAAACGTTAATTTTCAAAAAATCAATTTAAAGTTTGAAATCTTTATACTTGAATACTTTATTACTTTAAATTAATTATCTTGATGTATTTCATTAATTTGTTATACGTATTTGAAATTGGAATACAGGGATTATAATTGAAACTTTATTTAATTTTTTTTACACAAAAAAAATTAAGACACTACAGATTGTAACGAACAAGAAAGGGGAGTGTCATGCATTTTAACTGAGGTTTTTTTTTTCGGTTATGATGGCTTCACCACATATACTTTTAAAAAAGAGAATAATAATTTTAAAAAATAAGGTTTAATAAGTTTAAAATGTCTCCTGTACATCCAGTTCTTTTAGCAGACTAAGCAATTCGCGGGATAACACACTAGCATTTTTAGATGGAAGCTTCCGAATACTTGATATTAAGGGATCCGAAGATATCACGAACATGTGAAACAGGTCTTCATTTGTCTTTACTCTAGATATTTTTCGAGTGTTGTGTTCACGATAATGCCTATATTCCTTGTGCCTCGCCTCTTGGACATCCTCAGATAGTTGTCCAATTTGCAAAGACAAAGACTTTATGATATCAGCACCGTGGATTAATATTTTATGCACGGAAGCTGGCATAAAAAACCAAGGATACAGTTGGACAAAATACCTTGCTGTTTCTAGAGCATACGTTCTAAACGAATCAACATCTATATCAAAACCAGAGGATAATGCCTGAAGTAAAATTGAAAATTTATAAATTAGTTCTTCATCAATATCTGTTATTTCGCTAGATTTTTTGTAATTGTCAAAAAATCTACGAGCGGTGTTACCGTCATTAGTGCTTCCATAACCTTGTTTTACAACATCAACCAGAAGACCCAATTCAGATTTAAACTTACTAATTATACTTTTTTTTCTTAATTCAAAAGCAGCTTTTTCATATTGTGAACCCCGCACCTGCCATTTCTTAATGTCCAATCTATATGACACATGAAGAATACATTCAAAAAACCGTATGTGAGCATGTAACGTTGAAAGTCCTTATTCATATGCATTATTATTTATTGGGCGTTTTAGAATTTCATCAATGTTGTTCATATCTTTTGGACGTGCAGCACAAACATAACAATTTTGAGAAGACGAATTTTTCATTAAATTGTTGCAAATTTTTCCATCAACCATGGTTTTGAACAGAGAATATTTAACAAAAATTTCTTGGCCTGAACATAGCAGCACCTTTGTTGGTGTTAAGGTTGCTATTTCACTTTCTACTCTACTTACTTCTAATTGCACCATTTCGGTTGTCTCTTTTGTAAATGCAAAACGAAGGGGTCTGCAAAATCTGGTTGATGAACTTCTTGGATTTTGCCAAATAATTTTTTGAAGTGAATTAAAATTATTACTAAAATGAAGTCGTAGAGGCACTAATGACGTTAACAAGATATTAGAATCGTTAATGTCGATGTTTTGGGTAAATTTTTGTTTGTATAGTGAGTGACCACCGCTCCCGTCTAAGCCCCATTTACAACCAAGCTGAATAAAGTTTGTATCATTTGCAGGCATTTGGTTTAGTATCTGTACTAATACTTCATCTTGAACTTTAAGTAAACGCTGACTAGTATGATCTAACAAATCTTGTAATTTTACCACAGCACTATCTTCCGAAATGCTTATATTTAATGGATAACATTGAGATTTAGATTTTAAAAATAAATAATATGGTGGATAAAGATTTGCACTTCGTTCTTGTGCGCCTTTTTGCATTAAAACATATTGGTGCTTTGTCAACTTTGCATCCACGATTAATGCTAATGCCTCATCCGGCGAATAGGCTTTAGGAATTGCTTCTTTACCAACCGATTGATCAAAAAAAGATTTGGCTTTTTTCAATTTATCCGAGCTATTAGTGGTCACTACCTTATTTATAAGGCTAGCAATACTTCTTTTTCCTTCTGATCTAAAACTAATTTCTGCAGCCAGCGCATGTTCTTGAGCAGTGTTCGATTCAACCAAATTTGCAACCTTTTTTTTTTGACTCTTAAAACTACATTCAGGAAAAGATTTTATTGGACGGCCAACAGGTTTGTACTGATAATCGCTTAAATGATTAAACAGGTTTGTTTGTAACCAACAAGAGTACTTTTTTGCAAATTTGTTATAATTTTGATAGCACGCATTATATCTTGACAGTAAATTGCTGCAAAACTGCTTTATATGGCTCAGCATTTCTGTTTCTGTTTCTTCTATTACGCTATCGTCTCCTACTACTTCTTTAATACGTTGAAATATTTTCTGTACTACTGGTGGACTGGTGGATTTTGAAATAAGCTTGTTTGCTTTTAAGAACTCAACAACCTCCGAGCGTTTAATATGGGCAATACGTCCTAAAAAATGGCCTGGACTTAACAGACGGGCTAGGACGGTAAATTTGTAGGTTTGGTAAAATTATCTAATGGTTTGCCTTCCAACTTAACTTTATTTAAAACTGAAACCTTATAAGACTTTTTTCTCTTAGTTCATTAAAGAAAATGTATGTTTTAATAGTTTTAAAAAAATCTAACCATCTCAAAATTATTTACTCATATTTAATACAGAAGAACATTAATGTCAAAAGACTTACCAATAACATAACTCTTTGCACGGAATTTACAAATTTAAATTATCAAAATCATGTAATTCATTTATCAACTATACTACATTTTCGATAAAAATAACAGTAAATTCGCGACGACCTTTGACATGTTTGTTTATCAAAATGTTCTTAGCAACTATTCCAAAGCCTACTTATGCAGTTTTTGACGCCGCTTAGCCCCATCAGTTTTTTAAATATCTTCCTGTTAATTTGACGAAATTGACCACTTTGAATTCGTACCAGTTTATCTATATATCACATTTAATTTTTTGCAAAAGTGAAAATCAATTGAAAACGATTAAAAAAAAATTGGTCGCCATTTTGTTTTGCCATCTTGAATTGGTACCACAACTTTACCAGTTTATCTCTATATAACACTTGCTTGCACAAAATTTGAAATTAATCTAATAAGTACTTTTTTCAGACTCATTTTTTTCAATATTTTATTAGGACGCCATTTGGTTTTGCTTCTTATATTCATACCAAAATTTAACCCTTGATTTTTGTACAAAATTTGAGCTAAATTTCATAATTAGTTTTTTTTACATTTCAATAGGACTCCATCGTGTTCCGGCATATTGGATTTTTACCAAAATATAACCGAGTCATCCTTATATGATCTTTATATATTGACAATAATTTGAAGTAGCTTTTAAGCTAGGCCGCGAACCGATAAACACACAGACTGTCACACCGACAGACGGACCCTAAAGACAGCTAAAATCTGAGAGGGTGAGTTCTTCACGATTTGAAACAATCTATTTGGCTGCCATTTTTTTCCGTTATCTTGAATTAGTACCATAATTTCACTAGCTCATCTCTATATCATTAGTTACAGCCCACAATTTGAAATCAGTCCATTAAGTAGTTTTTTCGAGCTGAATTTTTAAATATTTTATTAAGCCGCAATTTTGTTTCGCCATCTTGGATTAATACCAAAATTTAATCATTTGATTCCTAAATAATACATGATTTTTGTGCAAAATTTGAGGTAAATTGGATAAGTTTGGAACAGTTTTTTAGTAATAAGTTTTTTAACATTTCACTAGGCCGCCATTTTGTTTTGCCATATTGGATTTTTACCAAAATGTTACCAGGAAACGTAAAGATCTGAAAAAATCTAGGAGTGTGTTTTTTTCAGGATTACAAAACTTTTACCCATTTACGGGGGAAGTAAAAACAAAACATTTATTTATATTTATTTTAAGATTTTCTTTTTTTAGCCTTTCTGGTTGCAAATTCGTTCACCAAGGTTGTCAAATCCATTTCTGATGCAGTTTTTGAAAGTAAAGCTAAACTTTTCAGTCTACTTTAACCAAACTGTGATCTTAGGTAGTTTTTTACTACTACAACTAAGAAGCCATATGGACCTAAATAAAATCATTTTCAGGTGTTCCATATTGCTCAAATAATTCTTTTATTGATATATAAGTACTTAAATCATTCTTTAAAAGTGTTAAAAAATGTCGATATTCAGTTAATATGGGAAGCTCTATTATTTCAAAATATTTAATATAAAAGGATATACATTTTTGTAAAGAAAACATTCTTGACTACAGCTTGTAATGATTCTAGGATCCAAGAATAGTTGTTCTATTTGAGCAATAATTCTGCCGCATTATTAAACCTATACGACTACTATCTATTTCGTCATAATGTTTTTTAATTATCGGTTGACGTTTTGCCTTAAGATTTTGGTCAATTTTCCTTTTTTCGACAAATTTTTTTGATCATTTTCAATTCACGGTAAAATTTGTAAAAAATTGGTAGTAATTATAGAAATAAGTTGTGATATATTTTTAATAATTTAATGGTAAAAATAACCCTCTGCAGATATTTGCGTTTTAGGATCCCTAGACCTCGAAAAACATGTTCTCCCGTTTCCGTCGATTTGTCATTGTGTTTGCTGTGCGCGACATAGCTCGACTCGGATAATATGGATAAACTGGTAAAACTAACTACGCTACTGGATCAAGATGCAATATTTTCAATTTTGCCCTGTATTTCAAAAACGAAGTAAGCTTTGAACATTTTGTTTAAAGGATCTTAAGTTTCACAAAAAAGTAGGTCAGGTTTGCAAATACCACACCCTGTATATTCGCTAATAAGGCAGATACACTCTTTAAATAAGTATAGGTTATTATCATTTAAATAGCAACAAAAATACTTACGAATGGCTGTTATACAATGTTCACAACAACCACATTCCGTGGGGGACAATGTTTGACCATCGGGACAACTAGTCTCGTTAACGCAGGGGTGTGTGGCACAGTAGTTTTCTGGGCAGACAATTCCTTGTCCTCGAATTGAAATCGTATTGAAGCAAAATATTGCCGCAGTAACCAAAAAAACGAAATGAGCTGCTGAAGTCATTCTAACAAGCAATTAACTTTGTTTGAGTAGAGCAGGAGTGAGAACAGATAAGTGCGTTACTCAACTTAACTACGAAATATGAATTATTTGTTGTGGCAAGTTAATTTATATGGTTACCTTCGGTTATCTATTTATGGTAATTCTATTGATATGCCCTGTAATTACCTAGCCTTAGTAACACCACTTTGAAAATATCAATCATGTTACAGCAACCATTATACGAGGTATAAACAAAGAAATGATAATCCTATTGACTGTGGACAGCAAAGAGACCAAAATAGCAAAATCTTACCTATTTTATTATACTAATTAACAATCTGTCTTGCAAAAGTCTTAGTTGGCTCCGGTTTTGTAGGTCCATGCTTATTAGGACAATAACTTTAGGCGTTTTTCCAGATTATTGGAAAAATTCGTATATTACTCCAATATTTAAGTCAGGCAATCGAGATGATATTTCAAATTATAGAGGCATCTGCATACAGTCTGCTATACCTAAAATGTTTGACTTATTGGTAGCGTCTTCTTTGTCATGGCATTGTAGGAGAGTAATAGTTGATGAACAGTATGGCTTTCAGAAGGCACGATCAACTGTAACCAATCTTGTGGTGTATGAGGACTGTCTGCTTGGCGCTTTCGGGAGTAGGTGTCAGGTAGACAGTATTTACACAGACTTCTCAAAGGCTTTTGACAGAGTCAACCATGGCTTGTTCCTTGCCAAGTTGAGGGCCCTTGGGTTCGGTGACCACATTGTTAAATGGTTAAGTAGCTGTTTAACAGAAAAGATTTCAATGCATCAGAATTAACAACTACGTTTCTAATCAAATTTCTGTACCTTCAGGGGTTCCCCAAGGATCTCACTGTGGTCCACTGTTATAAACAATCCTATCATTTTCAATTATAAAATTAATCAGGAGACTCTTAAAAGAATGCTTGAGATTAAGGATCTTGGTGTGATATTTGATTCTAACTTGTCATTTAATAGCCATCTTTCTAGCATTGTACAACGTGCTAATAGAAGTCTGGGTTTTATACGTAGATTTAGTGGTGATTTCTCTTATAATATTTTAAGGTTGTTGTATTGTGCATATGTCCGCCCGATATTGGAATATGCAAGCTCTGTATGGACTCCTTTATATAATGTTCATATAAATGAGTTAGAGAATGTACAGAAGGGATTTTTACGTACGTGAGCTTTTAAACTTAAATTGCCCAGTTTGGACGGACATACTAACTATGATTTAGTTCTAAATACGTTGAATTTAAGTAGTCTTAAGGATAGGCGATTGCAAACTGATTTATGTTTCCTATTTAAAATTATTAATGGCTCCATCGACTGTGAGTACCTTTTAAGTAAACTATCTTTTCTTACAGTACACGTTACTCGGTCTAGCAATCTATTTGACACAGAAAGTTTCCCAAATAACTATGGCTTGCATAATCCCATTGTTAGAATGCAGAATCAATTTAATAGATATGACTTACGTTTTGATACGTCTTTCCTTAATTTCAAAAAGAGTTTAAGAGAATTGAATTTTTGATATCTATTGGTTTGATTCTTGCATCTGTCACTTTTCTAATTTCTAATATTTAATTATAGATTTTTTAGCGGTGTAGTTAGAACTTACTTATAGAATTGCATTAATGTAATACTTTATAAAATGATTAAATCGTTGATAGTAAATAAATAAATAAATAAATAAATAAATAAATAAAAATAAATATACCTACCTGCCGTTAATGTAGTAATGAGCAACATTTCGCGAGTTAATGTAAATAAGCCGGATCATTTTTGTTATATTTGCGGTGAGGAGACTTTTGTGAAACAAAAAGTACCCTTAGCCCTTTAGTAAAAAAGGCTTCCCACTTGTATTTTGGCTGCAAAGTGGGAGACCAGGATAAAAATTGGGCTCCTCATAACTGCTGCAACTAATGTGATTTAAACCTTCGTGGCTGGCTAAGTGGAAAAAAGCGTAAGATGCCCTTCGCTTTTCCTATGATCTAGAGAGAACCGAAAGACCACGTTACTGACTGTTACTTTTGCTTGAGACCTCCCATCGTTTAGGAGAAAAAAACCGTTATACGCCCGGTGCCTCATAGTGACGAATTGCCTTTACAATATACCTGATATACCCTTGATTCTAATGATCAACGGAATTCAAGCGGTAGTGTATCGGAAAATGTCGCCGGCCCATCAACCTCGAAAGACTCCGATTTTACCTTTGAACTTAACTTAAAACTGAATTTAGAATTGCCCAAGACAAAAGCAGAACTATTGGACTCTGGATTGCAACAATGGAATGTACTTCAAGATAAAGTAAAACTTTCTGTATACCGAAGCCCTCAGAAAAATCTTACACCGTTTTTAACATCGAAAACAATTTAGTAGCCTGTATGGACATTGAGTGATTAATGGCAACTTTAAATATGGACTATGATCCAAAAGACTCGAAACTTGATTCCTCAAAGGTAAGTCTTAAAGATGTGTTTCTTCATAATGGATACAAGTTACCTTCAGTCTCAATTAGTCATGCAGCCCACATGAAAGAAACTTATAGTAATTTGAAATTGTTATTGAAGACCACACAATATGAAAGATATAAATGGCGAAAAATGTGGATTTAAAAGTTGTGGCGATTTTGCTTCGAATGTAGCTAGCTTATACAAAATACTGCTGCTTCTTCTGCAAACGGGACAGTCGAGCACAATCGGATCACTACAGAAAGAAAATTTGGCCACCGAGAATGTCTTTTGATACAAAAACTTTGTGAATGCCATGGACAAAGACGGTCGTGCTTTCAGTTATTTAAAAGAAAAGTTCCCTAGAATTAGTGACGCTGAAAATGAAAGAGGGAATATTTGTTGACCCAGATTAGGAAAATTTTCGCAATTCGATTCCGAAAATTGTGGTGCTGTAAGTTACGTGAACGGTGAGAAGTTCCACCAGGATATTTCAAACATTGAAAGAAGGTTTTAGTGAAAATAGAACTGTTAGATGTTAGCTGATTATTGCGGGACTATTAGGAGAGATGCCCCAGAAACTGCTTTCAAAAGGCAGGCTAAAAAGCGTAAGAAAAAAACTTTAGATTCAATGATAAAAATGTTCTCTTTAATTGCTTTTGTTGGACCAACATTATATTTGTCTGTATTTTGTATGTTCATTGTATATGTATAATTTTTTTTGCCAGCCAACTAAACTGTTTAACAGGTATTAGATTTTTTTTGCGATCCCACCAAATTCTTTAATACGTATTTTTTGGTTACTTGGGTGTAGTTGGATTAAAAAAAAATAGGTGTAATGCAAGAAGCAAAAAAAAGTTGAAATTTGTTCCCAGTGATACTTGCTAGTAGAAAAAGTGGACTCTACATGTTTAAATAAGAATTTTTAATGCTATGAATAAATGTATTAAAGTGCACCACTTTCATGTTACGACTTAAACAGGAAAAGATTGTGAGTTAGTTTTACAGGGAGTTGCTGGTTTCTAACTACCTTTAGCTGCCAAAAGGGAAACCAACTGGGACATAACAAGACTAAAATATAAAGTATGGCAAATACATTTTTTCTAAATATTTTGCGTTTTAGTACTACAAGATACAGTTTTAAAAAAAGTACTCTTCAATAGATTCGTTGTTATGTAATGGTATAACAATATTAGGCCAATTAAATAAAATTTTTGGTTACGTTTAAACTTGAATAATAGAATTAAATAATAAAAATTCAGAAATAAAAAAGTAGAACCGATTTCAAAAAAAATGCACTAAAAAGTAATAAACATTATTTTAGCAAGACTTTATACCCGCGGCATTAGACATAAAGACACTCAGTATATAAATATATTTTTGTTATTAGGTTATAAGAATAAGTTTGACGTCGACTTTACACAGTAAAATTTTCCAGATGAAATAAGGTTATTTTTCACTTATTAGTGCATTTTGTTGAAGGCGGATTTTTTTTTTATACACTTTTTTTATTATCCGCACTTCCTTATTTGTACTATGTCCTAAGTTTTTTAGTAGTTAGCAGCAAGATTTGATAGAAAATTAATTTTGATAATTTTAATTCTGATATAACGTTTGTAAGGGGTGCAGTCTAGGTTATATGTTCATACAAGAAAAAAGTTTTATTTTAACCTTTTTATTTTTTTATCAACAGTCTATGGAAACTTTTATTTTTTATTTTATTTATTATTTCCTTTTCAGCTTTATTAGCTGAAATGTGATATATTAACACATTTTATTTGGCTTTTATAAAGCCATTTATATTTCGGTAATTTACCGTTTTTCATTTTCCCCGTTGCCAAAGCATTAGAACAAGCACTATGTTGCCAGTTTTTCTGGCACAATAATATTTATTGAAATATCGAAAAATTGGCTCATTAAAAAAAATGTCACATTTGTACGCCTTCATATAGCATCTACCTTCATTTTACAAAATAAAAAAAAATATGGTTAATAACTGGATTATAATTTCCCCACTTGATACAGAATTAACAAATTGACATTTTAAAAGCTAATTTGTTTAACTAAAACTTAAATTAAGTACTTTCACAGGTCCCAGAAGAACAACAAGTCAATCCATCTGCACAAGCTGATGTGAGTGGTGCTCCACTCGCCTCATAAACGCAAGCGCCTCCTTCAACTTAAAAAAAAATCATTTATTAGGAAATTTCAAAATTTAAACTTTTGTCTTTACTAAAATTTCACTGTCGTGAATTTACTAAACAAGACAGATGTCTAATAAATTGATGACAATTAGTTGCTTTGTGCAATGAAATGCAAAACCTCAAAAATATTTTTATTTTGATGTTTAATATCAAGGAATAGAAGTTCTCGCTATTATCTCAAAATGTTAAGCAGTCTATGTTAAAACATTAGGCCAAAAGTAGAAAGTAAATTTGATATTCTTAAATTCGTTATTACATATTTGTTATAACTCGCAGTTTTCAACTGTCAAAATTATGTCATATTGTACGTTAATAAAACAGTGTTCATTTTTATTTCTAAATTAAATAAAGACTACTTTTCCCCTACCAACAACGAAATTCAGTTATTAGAAATTTGCTGTAAGATTAATAACTATCATACATAAATAATCATACAAAAGAACATAACTAAAATATTAAATTTTATATTCATATAACACACACACATGTAATAATAGTAATAATAAACTGCTCAAAAATGTTTTCGTCATTCTTAGGATACTCTGAAAGGCCATTATTTGTTTAATCAATAGCTTGAAGTGGTCTTTGATAAAAATATTTTTTTTTTGTATTATACAGGATGTGAAAAAAATATAATGTAAAAGTAAAGAATTTCAACTCTCTGCACCTCTTGCAATAGTTATTTCAAAACTTTTACCCTAATTACATTTACAGATCATTTTCAAAAAGTATGCATTTTTTTAAATAAAAAATTTTAAATTTCTAGGGGTTGTTTTATTTATTCTGGAAATGCCGGGACTTTACTATCCCAGTTTCGCTATATCCAGAAGTATAAAGGTTTTACATTTTTTTGTTTAGAAAAAAAATTACAGGGTATTTGTAAAATATGTATTTTTTAAATTAAAAAATTACAAATTCTATCAGTTCTCACATTTAATATAAAACTTTCGGGACTTTATTATCCTAGCTTTTCTTTACACATAAGTATAGCGGTTTTGAACTTCCTTGTTTAGAGAAAAAATTACAGGGTATTCTCAAAAAGTGTGTATTTTTGAAATTTCAAAAATTACAAATATCTATGTGCTCTTTTTAGTAATGTGAAACTTTCGAGACTTTATTATTCCAGTTCCTCTGTACACAAAAGTATGGTAGTTTCGTACTTTTTGGTTTAGGAAAAAAAGTTAAGTATAGAGCGATCTACTAGAAATGTCTATCCCATATAACTTTTTTCTTTACACAAGTCATTTGATTGTAGAAAAAAAAATTAAATACAAAAGTTGTAGGAATTAATAAGTAGTTTTTAGAGCATATATTTTTATGTATACAGGGTGCCTCAAAAAAAGCTGAAAAGCAAAAGTTGAATTTTTTTTAAATAGAATACCCCATATTTAACTTGATATTTTGATTCTACTGGAGGACCTAAGATTTTTGATACCACACTATATGTTCAATTTTTTGTTTTTGAATTATGAATAATTTAAAACTAATTAATGAATTTGGGCATATGGTGTGTTATACCAAAATTCTTAGTATTTCCAGTAGAAACGAAGTATCATGTCAATTATAGAGTGTTCCATTTGAAAAAATTCACTTTTGTTTGACAGCCTTTTTTTGAGACAACCTGTATACATAAAAATATATGCGTAAAAAAACTTCTTATTAATTTCTACAATTTTTGTATTTAAAATTACTTCCTAAAATGTAAAGCCTTGTGTAAAGCAAAAAAGTTATATGGGGCAGAAATGTCTAGTGGATCATCCTGTAAACTTCTTTTCCTAAACCAAAAAATACGAAACCACCATACTTTTGTGTACAGAGGAACTGGGATAATAAAGTCTTGAAAGTTCCAAATTAATAAAAAGAGAACATAAAAATGTATAAGTTTTGTAATTTCAAAAATACACACTTTTTGAGAATACCCTGTAACTTTTTGTCTAAACAAAAAAATGCAAAACTTTTATACTTTGGGTATGGAGAAACTGGGATAATAAACTGCCGGAATTTCCACAATAAATAAAAGAACCCCTAGAAATGTTAAGTTTTTTAATTTAAAAAATACATCAAAATACAAGGGTTCTAACCATACTACACCACCACTTGTTACGTTCTGGACGCGTGTTTCGCTAACCAACTAAAGTAACTTATCCTAACCCGACTGCACCGTTGTCAAGTAAGCAATAGAGGGGACAATAGGGAATAGGCCCTCTGTCTTTATTTAGTGCTTTCTTACCACATCTAACTATTTCTATACTTTCAAATGCATCCAATAATGAAGAGTAGTGGCATCTTTTAACATTTTCTTATGCTTATGTCTATTTACTTTAAGCACCTGAGGCTTCCAATAAGTTCATAGTAATCCCATATGATCCCAGATATACGAGAGGTCTAGAAAAAGTATTTAAAAACGTAGGTTTTAGAGTAATCTACAAAACGGAGAAAAGCTTAAAAAATCTTCTTGGAAATATGTTGGGCAAACTAAACGCTCCATAAACATTCGTTTTAAAGAACACATGGCTCATTTAAGATACGGAAGAACAGAAAAGTCAAGCATTGCCCAACATGCTTTGGAATACAATTACCAAATAGGAATAAATAATCTTAAGTTAATTAAAAATGTTTTAATAATAGATTATTGGATGCATTTGAAAGTATAGAAATAGTTAAATGAGGTAAGAAATCACTAAATAAAGACAGAGGGCCTATTCTTTATAGTCCCCTCTATTGCTTACTTGACAACGGTGCGTTCGGGTGCAACCAAGTGTGACCACATTTACCTATAAATAGTCTCGATTAGGATAAGTTACTTTTATATCATCTGCTGATGATGCTAATTTGTTCCAGAACGTAACAAGTTGTTGTTTAGTGTGGTTAGAACTCTTGTATTTTGATTTATCTTCCACCACAGGTTCCACTGTTAGGACTTAAAAAATACAGATTATTTGAAAATACGTAACTTTTTTCTAAACCAAAAAAAAATATAAAAAAGCTTCTAAATGTGATTACTATAAAAGTTCTACATTAACTATTGTAAGAGGTGCAGAAAGTTAAAATTTTTCATTTTTTCACACCCTGTATAACACAAAAGAAAATTAACAAGACCACTGAATGGTATCGATTAAACAGATAATGGCCTTTCAGAATATTTTTAATTTTTAAAAATCGGCTGAGGCGTTTCTGACATACAGTCTCCTAAAATTAACGAAAAAATTTGCTGTGCCGACTAATTTTATTTTTAGAGCAGTTTATTACCACATAATATTGAAAACACTTACCAATAGCAGTTATACAATGAACGCAACAAAAGCATACAGTTGAGGCTAAAGTTTCACCATCAGGACCACTAGTTGCGTTGACGCAGGGGTTTACTGCACAGTTAATTTGCCCATGTACTGAAATCGCGCTGAGAAAAACTAATGCTGCAGCAAATAAGATGACGAAGTGTACTACTGAAGCCATTTTAACAAGCAGTTAACTTTGTTGGAATAGAGAAAGACAAATAAGTATGTTACTTAAGTAAATTGTACTTAAATTAAATTTTTAAGTTAAATGTTAATTTATATTGTTACCTACTGATATCAGTTTATTTTAATTCTGTTGATATAAGGTTATATACAGATTAGGTTAAATAATATTAATGGAAATAAGGTGATAAGAATATCTGGAAGATAATAATTATTATATTTAACTGCCCAAATCTATCTTCTATCATAACCAAGTACACAAAAAATAAAAGTAAAAAAAACTGCATTTTGTTGCACCATACCAAAGAACTGCGGTTTGGTAAACCTATACATGTAAAACTTCGGAATTGAAAAACATTCTTTTGTGCTTTTATAATAAAGTCAAATATCTTGAGGCAGAAAAAGGAACTAACCAAAAACCCATTCGCTGTAATGGGTGCTCCTTCTAGCAATCATACAGTTTCTTTTATTCTCTTCTTCGTTATTTTCATGAACTCCTCTTCTATACCTTAAACGTAGGTCAAACACAATCTTCTACCATGCAAAATAATGTGTTACAAGGCAATATTTAAGATACGGCTTGTTCAAGCAAAATGAAATTTGGAGTGTTGTTTTTGAGATTGTTTTTCTAAATGAGTTTCGAACTTTTAACATCATACCTGGGTTGATTTCTTGAACTGTGCGTCAAATCATTTGCTTCATGTCTTTAGCTGTAGTTGGACATTTCATTTCACCAAAACCCATGATAAAAAGTAAGAAGGTATCAATTCTGGGGATCGAGCAGGCCAGTTTACTGCCCCTTTCCACGTTTGACCCATCTGTTAGGGTAATTGTCGTCAAAAATATTACGTGCTTCTCGACAGTACTATGGTGGGGCTCCATCTTACTGGAACGAAACTGACCCTCGTAGTTTTTCTGAAATATCTGGTAATAATCGGTGTAAGTCGTTCCTAATAAAATCACAGTATCGCTGCCCATTTAGTGATCCATCGAAAAAATAAGACCCAGTAACAATATCGCCAAATATCCCACATCAAGTATTTACCGACCATAGGTACTGGTTAGCAACTGTTCACATCCAGTGTGGATTTTCTTCAGACCCATAATACATATTGAATCGACTGATTTGAAAATTATCGAAACCAGCGAAAAAAGTCCATGCGTTTCTCAAAATCTTGTCCATACAGCCCTTGGTGTAGGGTAATATGGTAGGGATGAAAGTTAAAATCGTACAATATTCTGAGACCGGATGTCTTATTTATCCCAGCGTCTGTAGCTAATTCTCTGGAACTAATGTGGGTTGCTGTTAAAACCGTTTCCAAAACTCCTACCGCCACATCTTCATTTGTTTTGTTATTTCATCGATTACGCTTTTTGGATGAGAGTTGATCAGTCTGACTACTCCTAGGACCTAGTTTCTAGCACTTTGTACGTCATGTGGGACGTTCCGGGTAATTGGGGGAATATTTCATATTTTTATGACATAAAAACATAAAAACTAAACTTAAAAGACTGAAAGTCACTTTGACTTGATATAACAAAGTTAAAAGTTATCCTCTCCTCAAAACGAAGGTTTACAAAATTGCCTATAATATCAAATAATGTCCCCCGTGGTTCTCTCAAATATTTCATTGAGGTTTTAGTAGCAATTGTGTGAGACATAAATAAATCTTATGTAGAACCCTCCAGTTTCCACCTGGATAGTTTTTTTTTCTAGCATAATAGGATACATGATTATTTTTAGAATTTAATTTAAACCGATAGATGGTTGTCAATTAAATGTGAAAAGATGCCCTGAACATTTTTACGCGTTATTTAAAAAGATTTTGGCCTTTTATTTTAAACCCGTTTAAGGCGCCTCTGTCAACACAGATTTATTAAGAGAGCACATTAGGATGTCCAGAATGCTGTGAAATTTGACATCCAAAAGGGCCACCTGTAGGCACATATCGATTTTATCCTTTATTTTGAATAACTCTGGCTTCATATATATAGACAAAGACTTGTTCAAATGTATTATATGCACTGGAAAATCAGTTAAAACATAAAAATATTTTTAAAAAATATATAACTCCGTGTTAATGTTCGGTGGTGGAACATTGTGTCGACGTCAATATATCTTAATAACTATAATGTCCGAATAGTTTATTATTTGACAAATAAAAAAGAACACCCTAGGGTATTGTTATAGGAGAATTGAGCGCTTTATGGCATTAGAAATAATAATTTGGTTTATTACTATTAAAACTTGATTTTTCTCAATTAAAAAATATTTTAATTGGGCGGGCAATAAACATTGAAAAAACCACGGGTAGTGTAATATAAGTAATAACACTTTCGGTGGGCGCCAGAGGCCCTCGGGAAACACTGATATATGAGTATTTGATACCTTAATAACTTTAAAATGATATCACATTAAAATTAAATTCTTGATATGCTGCTGCACATAACCCACATGATACCCCTAGAGTGACAGGGGAATGTGGGTCACCAACAGAAACCTCATCATTTTATTCCAAATGTGTCGGATGACTTTGAAACCGCGTCGACTCTACTAAATTTCTTATTTAAGAAACTGTCGAGTTGTTTGAATAAAATCTAAAATAATATTTATCTAGATTTTGTAACAGATAATCAGAAAATTTACAGTTTTTCAATAAACCAAAAGTTGAAATTTTTTGAATCAAAAAAATATTAGATATGAAAAAATACTGACTTTCCAATAATCTTGGCGAAAAAATAACATTCTTCTACTTGGGGCATTTTTTTCTTCGTCCGTAAGTGAAACGTAGGAAAGTCGACACGTTTAAGAGTTACTCCTAGCCGATTAGCTAACCCACCAAATGTTATTTTAGATAACTAATATAGCGTTTAATTTATCATTATGTTATTCCGGAGGTGAGGAGCAGCAACATTTAGAAACGTGTATACAAATAATTTAAGTACATAGCAACAAAAAATTAAGTCCCAAAGGATTCGTACACGTCCAGAACAATACATAAGTACATAAATAAAAATGATGCATTTAAACGCTTTTTCTTTATATGGCAACATTTATATAGCAAGGTAAGAGAGTTGGGCTTTTCACTGGTTTCCTTTTCTATATCAGTTAAACCTAACTTTGGATATAATAATTAGTTTTATGATTCTCGTTGAATATGAATGAATGTAGTTTTGATATACAGGATAGGCCAATCTCTAGAAGTACCTGTAGTCTGTTTCAGAAATGTATAGAGTAATAAAACCTCATTAGGTATGTAAAAGGACTACAGGGTGTCCAACCAATAATTTATGCCACTTTCATAATTTGGCATTGATCTCATTGCAGAATTCTTTCAAGTGCGGTTAGTACCAACCGGTTTTGGGTCAATTTATGCGTTTTCCCTACTGTTACCCGTTCATAAACACTGAAAATGGTATGCCAATATATATATATATATATATATATATATATATATATATATATATATATATATATATATGTGTTAGGAAAACTATTCCAATACCATACAGTGACACTAATTAGTTTTTAAGGAATAAAAATAAAAACTACTTATATCTGTTTAATAAATCATGCATTGGTTTAAACACAAATACTGTTAATTAGCGGTACAAGTATTATTGACGCAGCTAGTTCCCTTAGCACATACAGAGGATGGTGGTGATCCTGAAAGCAGAAGACAACTTCCTCCTTCAGCTAAAATCAAAAACAATACGTATTAGTTTAGTGAAACAATTATTAACGAAAAAATATTTTGATTATATGTTGATGCGTATCTCACATCATCATCTAATGCGTTCAGTATATTGTCACGGATGTACTGAATATACAGACTAAATTCATGTTCGAGGCAAACAAGTTTTACTTTCTTAACTGTCACTTAATTTATTATTGCACTAGGCGTGACTGCAGTTTCGTACTACTAATACATTTTCAAACGCAATGAAGATGTTTACAATCAAGCTGGGTATATATACAGTCAAAAATTCTTGAGAGTATGATTATGGAGGAAAAATGAACTGTATATTTTTATTGGTCAAAAAGTTTTAATAGGGTGGTATTTTCAACATCTGTTTGTGAATTTAAAAGGTTAACGTTTGCGTCTTTATGGTGTTTATAAATTTCTATTGCCTGTAAGGGCATTATGCTCTATGAATCTAACATCGAAATTTCTCCCTTTTTGCTCTATATAGTAGCGTTGCATTTTAACCTATAAACTCCAGACTTTTTATACTTATTTATTATTGTTTTGACGTTAAAAATCAAATTAGAGAGTTTTTGTTAGGATCGAAAGGTAACTTTAGTACTTTTATTTATTTTTAAAATATTTGCAATTTTATTAGATATTGGTCTAAAATATGTAATTGTTGTAAGTACATTTTATATGGGAATCTTTAACGTTACTATATATTTGTTGGATAGTTAAAAGTTTACGTTTTTTAAAAATTAGTCTGTTAATTTCAAATAAGTTCTGGTCATTATTTGTTGCAATAGATCTAATGACGTCAAGTTCCCTTTCTAGGCAATGTTTAAGTAATGGCACAGAAAACGCTCTATGAATCATAGACCTATATGCTGAAAGTTCATGGTCTACGGGATGAAGAGAGGCCTCTGGTATAGTTACATCTGTATAAGTGGATTTTCTGTAGATATTAAATTTTAATTTATATTTTTAGTGTATAATTTTGTTATAGATTGAATTTAGGTGATTTAAAACTGTGAGTAGTTGTTCCTTATTTCCTGTGAAGTAGACCAATATGTCATCCACGTACCTATGCCTGAAGAAGATATCTTTTGCAAAAGGTTTCTTTAGGGAGTTCATTGCTAAACCGTCTTTTTGTTTATAGTATTCCCCGTCAAATTCAAAGTAATTTTCGGTTATGCATAAAATAAGCATTTTTATGAACTCTTGATGTATTACAGGGTTTATATGTTTCTTTGTAAGTATTTGGTTAATTATATTAAGACATTCTTCATTATGGTATATTAGAAAACATATTGGTGACATCAAAGGATGCTAAAATACTGTTGTTTGGCAAGGTTATACCTTTTAGTTTTTTAGTAAGTTCGATGGAGTTTTTAACAGAAAATTTTAGTTTAAATTGTATTATATTTCTAAAAATGCATTAAGTTTTACAGCGGAATTAAGATACAACCGACATTATTGGCGCCCCTTCTTTGTGTATTTTTATGAGACCGTATAATGTTGGTGGAGATGAGTTTTTGTTAATAAGCATATGTTTTTCTTTTTTGCTAAATATAGCACTGGTCTCTTTTAAGGCATTTTTTTAACTTGGTTTGAATTTCATCAGTTGGATTACTTTTTAATTTAACCGAGTTCTCATTTTGAAATTGTTGCTTTTGATCTTTTGTTGTAATGATTTTAAATTTGTTTTGTCTTGTTTATGGGTTAAGTTGGTTTTTGAGGTTTTTATAAAATTCTTTTTATTTGCTCCCTAGGAAGATTGGCGTTTTCATTATTATATAATCGAACTTCTTTTTATACATTAAGTTTTTTAAGTTTTTGGACTGAATTAAAGCCATAAATCTTTGCAAAAGAGAAGTTTAATTAGAATAGACCATTTTCATAGATATACAAGATTTCAACCATTTGACTATTGCACTATTTCCAAAGTTACTATCACATAAGCTGCTTTTTAGATATTTTTATTTGCTTACTAGTACCAACATGCCTTTTATTACAATCAATCCCCTGAGTTGTGTATATAAGTACTTGATAAAACTAAATTATGATTGTGTTGTAATTTTTAATATATACTTTTTAAGTAAAATTACATATAAAAGGTTTTACATCCTTAACCCTTGATAATTTATGGCAAACTTAAATAGGAGTAAAACCTTTAAAATATTTAGGTACAAATCACGATAAAAAATATTAGGCAGACTTTTAGAAACGCAATGAGATTTTTTCAAAAGTTTTATAAATGTGTGTAATTGTTTTAATTAATGATTTAATTAATGCTCAAGTGTAGATTTGTCATATTTTGTTAATGTACGAATTCAGGGTCATTCCTGATATTTAATTATGCCGCTCCCTAATTTGTTTAAGGATTTGAAGTCTTCCTTGGCAGAGAATTCAGAACTTGGCAATTAACGTTTTTTTGAGGGGATGCATTAATTTTGTAATACATGTAGAAATGTTTATCATTTCTAATAACTTTTCTTATAAAAGTGGCATTTTAATTGTACTATTCCGTCAGCATTTACAAAAAGTCACTTTTTCGGTGTTTAATTACAATAGTTTTTATTAAATTTGAGTTAAATATAAATATTTAACTTGCAATACATTTCCTGCAAATAACACAGGCTCCTTTTTTGTAATATAAAGCTGAATAGCTTATTCTAGTAGAATGAACCACTCTAAATACGGAAATGATCAGCAAAAAGGCGCAATACGTAAGGTTACCTCGTTACATTAAGCAAAGCACATGCTAAACGGTATAATGTAATGTTTATATTAAAAATGATAGTACTCGTTTATTACCCCTATTTAGGGTTGCAGTTTATTACCTCTATATTGGTGCAAGACGGTAGATTATTTCCAAAAGTAACAGAGCTAGCAACAAATGTTAAATACCTACAAAAATTTTAGGATTTATTTTGGAGCAAAGAAAAACTAATTATAAAGTCGCAGCAAAACAAAGTTGCATTTTTTTTATTAGAACGCCATTATATTGTATGTCCATCAAATAAGGCTCTTCTTGCTGTTTATAAATATACTTCGTTTGATACCTTTATCTTTATAAACATTTTGTTTCTCAGCGACTTTTTGACAAATCCTGTAAAATCAGTTTTTCTTTACCCCACTAGATATTTTAAATTCCTAAAACTTTTGTATTTGACAATTTTTGCTAGCTCTTTTACTTTTGAAAATGATCGATACCAGCGACCCTTAACATTTTCTTTCTCCTAAGTAGCCAAAATACCAAAAAACATTTATTTTTAGTTGGCCATAGATTGAATTCTTTAGGCGTTTGTTTTTGTTTGTTTACATGTCATAAAATTAAATAACAATTAGGTATTGATTGTCAAACTCTTAATATTAAAAAAAAAATGAATGTTTTTCAAAACTGCGAAAATTCAAACATGAAGCCTCATCAGACCACTGCTAGGGTACAACAAGGATGCTTAAGATTCCATGTGTGGGTGGCACTCTCAACTACAGGATTTATAATGAAAATAGCAAAAAAAAAGGATACATCCAAATTTTGGAAGAATTTGTAATAAACGAGTTGGATAACGTGCTATTAGCTGCAAGAAATAATGTTTATCTACAACAAGACGGTGCACCATCCCGTAACAGCCATGGTAAGGCACTTACTAACTGTCAATTTCGGCAAAAATTGGCTTGGTACATATGGACCAAACGAATGGCCTCCGCGTTCCCCCGACCTGAAGACACTAGTCTTTTATTTTTGGGGATTTATCAAGAATGAAGTATATAAAACCCGAAGTAATACTTTAGAAGAACTTAGAGCAACTTTTATTAATTGCATTAAGAGAGTGCCAAATATTCATATTTATAAAACCACTCGTTCAGTTGCAAGCCGAGTCCAAAAATGCATCGAGCAAAATGGAAGACTATTTTAGAACCTTATGTGATTAAGCAATTATGCTAATCGTTAAGTATTCAAGATAATTGTTGAGTTGTTATTATAATTTGCTGTTGTTTTTTGTAAATGTTTTGGTTTATCAATGTTTTAATATTCCTTGTAACTGAGTTTTTAAGATAACTATTATAAAATAAATGAATAATGATTCAATCCATGGCTAACTAAACGAGAACGTTGTTTTTGGTATTTTGGCTATTTAGGACAAAGAACAATCTAAGGCATTATATATGGTTGCAATGGCAAGGAAAAATGCAATTTTTCTAGATACTTGGATACAGGATGTCCGATTTAAGAAAATGCTACTTTTGATAATATCTCAAAAATTAAATCATTATATTTTTTTAACTACGCCGCTGGAGTCTACGTAAAAAATCATAAAAGCTTTGTATTTAAAGTTTTTTTTATCTCTATAAATAATCGAGTAATAAAAGACAATAAGAAACGGGAAATTTTTAGGATCACCCTGTATTTTCTAAACCAATCCAGATACCGTAGATCTGACCGCGCCACTAAACTAAACACTAAAGAAGAGAACGGGACACGTATCCTAGTTTTTTTTGTATCTCTTACCGTTTAGTCTTTACCCTATAATAACATCGAAAAAAAAAGACCCTGTACATCGACTATCTTTTTAATTTATATTAAGTTAAGAAAAAGTAAACAAACGTTGCAATTAGTTTTTCTGAAACGCACTAAAATTTAGTTTTCTCTTTTTAAAGGGGTGCATCTTCTCTCTTCAGAAACCAGCAGTAATCACCCATCATGGCTGAGTCGTCCATGATACTGAATTTCCATTGTCCTGAGTCAGCAACAAAAGATACAATAAAAATATTTTCCTAAAAGGACTGATCTGAAGATTAAACGCCACACGACTTTATAAAAACACAAATATGACAATATAAAATGACAATAATAATAACCTTCAAACAAATCCTTGAGTCTTTCATGTGAAAAACCTGCCCACGTTTATGTCTTCGTCTAGCAAGTTCGTTTTGGTAATTTAATCTTTTAACATATTTCTTGAATGTATTTATATTCAGAAGACAATATTTCATATTTTATCCTTTTCTTTTATTATTGATTCATGAATTAACAATCTAGAAGAGAAACAATATATTTAAAATGCACGTCTTTGATATTTTCATCGATTGATGACGTGTGAAAAAAGATCCAGGAGCCCAACTGTATATTACTCACACAATGGGACGAACTTAAGTAGTTCACCTACAGTAGTTCAGTCAAAACCATTTACCTTTAAATATGCTATACGTATCAGGGCTTTTTGAACTTTTTTTCTATTATTCGAAATTGATGATGTAAAAATAATAGACCGAACTGTATTATAAATATCGTATCGACCCGGGTAATCAATAAGTAAACCAGTGATACGATATAAACAAAAATACTTACGTATTTCAGGAACGCAATGTTCACAACACCCACAAAATGTTGGCGCTAAAGCTTGTCCATCGGGACATTCAGTGTCACTAACACAATCCGCGGTCTCGCAATAATCAACAGGACATACTATTCCTTCAATAACATGAACAAAAACCATTGCACTTAAGAGGAAGATTAAACAGCATACTGGCGACATCTTGGCAAACATGATTCTTAAAAAAAAACACAGATTGTAATTTTCTGTTATATTTGTTTTTCTAAAATTTTTGTTTGACTCAGTTAATGGGCGCGTTTTAATATGATGATGAGATAATTAATATTTCTTGTTAGTTTTCAATTCAATTCAAATTCAAATCAAAACATATTTATTGTGTAAATTTCAGTATAAGAAATATACATATATACATAGAAAAACACAAAAATATACAAAAGGACAAGGTACACTGTCTCCAGTGGTCTCAATAACCTAGCTCTGCTTTGAAATTCACTAACTATAAACTGTATACATATGTAAAAAAACCATTAAAACAAATTAAAAGCAAAATTAGGACTCATTATTACAGGTAACGGGATTCTTGCTTTTAACCTTTTTTCCGTTAGGAATATTTTTCTAGTGCGTTAGTGATAAACGGTTCAAAACGAAACGCAAGTTTGGCAAACAGATAGGTGTTTGAGTATTCAATATTTGACACACAAAACAGACAAAGTGAACCAATCTGCGCTCATTTAATTTATAAAAATTCAGACCGCGAATATATGGAGAAATATGTGCAAAGTGAGGAACATGAACTATATAAAACGTACACATTGATTCTACATCTTTTGCAGTCTGGAGAGACTTATTCGTTAAACATGGGCCATAAACTACATCAGTATAATGAAAGTGAGAAAAAATGAGGGAGCTAGCTAGCATCGTTTTAGTGTCTCTATCCACAAAGTTCTTGAAAGGATAAACATGACTTTCAAATTTCAATTTTGAATCAATTTTCAACCCCAGATTCCTAACAGACTGGCTGAACTTGATCTACTAAAAGTTCAAGTTCACCGACTCTCTCAAGGTGATAGTTCGAGCCATTGACATATGCTGTCAGCAAGTCAGTTATCTCTTATCCATTGTTTAACATTGTGAAGATTTTCGTTAGTTATATCTTTCCCAATCCTAATGAAAAATTAGGTGAAAAATCAAGTGCAAACTGAATATCATCAGCATAAAAATTGATGTGGCATGATTTAGGAACAAACTGTATTTCAGCAATGCATATAGAAAAAAGTAAAGGACCCAAAACTGAGCCCTGTGGTACACCAGAGTAAATTGACCTTAAAACAGATTCACCTATAGTATGTGAATTGACTATAACTTTTTCTTGGCGAACAAGAAGACAACCTCGAAACCAGTCATATGCACAACCACGAATTGCATAATAACTCAGCGTCACCAGAAGACAGTCAAGATCTATTGATCTTGATCTATTGATATCTTCAAAAATTTCTAGTTAAATTTTTTTTTGAGTATGAGTATGTGTAGCTCCGCTAGACTGCGACTTCGCTTCTAGCTGGTAAAAAAATCGGGATTTAAAGTTTTTAGCCAACTTCAGAAAAAGAACATTTAAATAGAACGATTCAATAACTTGAAAATTGGTCATATTTTTGAAAAGCTGTTTTATCGGTCAAATTAATGTATGTAAAAACATTAAAATATTGAATTTTTTATTGGGTGGAAGTTTAAATGGTGGAAAACTGTTCAATCTTTTTTCGATTACGTGGGGTAATCCTAGGGGGGTAAAACAGCGAAAATATTTTTTTATTTCAGAAACTATTAATAGTTTAATAAAACGCCAAGACACGACAAATTTATTATATTTTTAGCATATAAACCTCAACCTAGGAATTTCATTGACATACATACACTATTTTTGCAAAAACACATTTTTATAATTAATTTCATAGTGCCGTTTAGAACAAATACCTTGTTTTACAAGAAACTAACATCCAAGCAACCACTTGGTTTGTGGTTACAAACGACCTTGATTTTTATTTAAAATCAATCTTGTTTTGTTTTAAGAGGGAAAAGAGAATTGTTTTCAAAATAGTGTATATTAAAGTGATAGTTACAATTGAAATGTGTCACTGATTCTATATTTTCTGATAACTAATAAAAAATAATTATATTTTATTAACAAAAATTAATTTAAAACAATTGACCTGTTAGTAATACAAGGAATTAAAACATCTTACCTTAGTTTTCTTTCAAAGGATGTATTTTAACAGCAAAGGAACTGGCTGAATATTAACAAATGTTGCTATAAATACAAAGCGCTTTATTTGTATGTTTTTATCTTGGCTTTTACGTGGAGCCTGTGATAATAAATATAGTGTATTGTTCATTTACTTTATCATATGTATTTAAAGGTGTTAAAATTTGTTCACGAGGTGTCACAGAATAAGTATAATTAGCGTGAAATGACCTGTGATTAGTCAGATTCTCATCTACTATTTTTTAAGCTGGATACTTTCGTTTATTTATATAACAGTTTAAAATTACAAAGTAGACAATGAGCACTGTTACATAACACATTTTGGGTAAAAGTGTGCACTATAGATTGTTTCGAAGATCCCAGATGGCGAAACAAAATGGCGGCTTAATAAAATTATTAAAAATTCAGCCTCAAAAACTCCTTAGTGGATTGATTTTAAGTTGTGTGTCATATAACTAATTGTAGTATAGAGATGAACTATTAAAATTCCCAAGAAGCACTTTTAGTCATGAATACGTCATTGTTATCAAGTATTTTCTTTGAAGTAACCAGAACTTGGTGTCGCCACGTTCTGTTTAAGCTGAGACTACGTAGTCATTACCAAAATGGGGAACAATTTTAGGGTAATTATTTCGTGAATAACATGTAACTGTGCCTTTGACTATTACTTAGATAGTACGGAATTGTGTAGTTCCATTTAAATATCCGAATAGTAATAATTTACTCTATTCGTCACTTCCTTATTTCTGTCTTTATTTAATCCGTTTTAAAAATATATATGGTTCGTTTTAATACAAGCAAAAAAAAATGGGAATATGGTGTAGAGCGTATAGAATACGTTATTGGTATTTGAGGTAGGATACATGCGTTTCACTTAATTTTCTGGCTATGCTAAGGACCTAAAATTAAATCGCAGGCAATTTCTCTGGTGAATATGCTGATGATAGTCGTTAAAAAAATTCGCGCCTTTAAAATTCATTAATTTTCGATACATTTTGGTCAAATATATTGGCCAATTTAAATCTCAAAAATGTAATTTTGGACTTTGGTTTAAATAGTAATTATCATTAAATATCTTATTATAAAGTGTGATTCTTTTTGTAACATAGTGTTTAATTTGTATGCAATTTTAATCTTTATACTCACAAAAGCAAACATCATAGCTAAATATTTATAGGTTAGATGAAAATATATAATGGCGTTCTATTGGACTTTCAGGTTGGCTGCATTTCTTTACTGAGAAAATTACTTAACATCAAGTGTCTACGACTGCTCCCATAAGCTTTTATAATTTTGGATGCTTTAAATACGCAACTGTCACTTATACCCAATTACTTTCAAGTCTACTAGTTCTAGTCTACAAAGTTCCCATTAATCCCGTACTATATATTATTACCAAGAGGTTGATTCCTTAAAACTTAATCCGTTGTGTCGTAGCATGCGGAGAGTTGCGGTACTTGAGTCACTACTATAATTCTGCCATCTATTGTAACCATAACCCTTTGTTTCGTTTTTATTTTTTGTTTCCTTAAAATACCGCTTTAGGGTGTTTTGTTTAGGTATCACATAACCAAAGCTACTTTTTTTTTTATTGTATGTGAAGCCATTGTGAACCTTTTTAACTTTTGCTCATAGACGATAACACAACACATACACAACTAATTAATAGCTGTAGACCGAATTACAATGTAAAGGTTTAAATGGAGGCAGCCCATATTATCGTTAGTTTCTCGTAAAATATGGCTAAATTAATCTACTTTTATATTGACAACCTCTGTCGGCATCAGTTGTAAATGTAATGTTATGTTAATGTTTTACTTTAATAATCTATTAAAACTATCTAGTACAAACTTACTTTTTCATTTAGATTCTTAACAAATAATAATGTAGAAATCATGGTTCTTTGGATTACACCGTGTCAAATTGGAATTATTATCCAACGTTTCGCCTTCGATTGCACGAGGCATCTTCAGGGATCTTTACTCCACGAGATCTGAACACTGAATGAGCTCGAAGAGATTCAGGCTGGCTTCTATACCCGACTTGTGCTCGTCGAACCGTGACCCTGTGTTAAGATCGTTCATGTTCCTTAAGTCTAGTTGATATTGAGCGTCCTGTTTCTCCTACATACACTTCTCCACAGGACCAAGGAATTTTATATACTCCTTCTCTTTGGAAAGGTACAAGATCTTTCGGGGATTGCAAGCATTGTCCAATCTTCTTATGTGTATTGAAGATTGTACGTATGTTGGACCGCCGAAGTAATGGTCCTATTTTGTCTGTAGTGCCATGTATGTAGGGAAGAACAACACTACCTAATGGTGGCTCTTTATCTTTCTCCTTTGGTGGAGTTGGTTTACTATATCTTTAATTGAACGTGTAATATCTTCAGTGCAATAGCCATTCCCTCTAAGAGCTTCGGTCAGTTTCGATGTTTCCGATGTTAAAGAATCTTGATCAGAAATCGAAATAGCTCTGAATACTAGTGAGTTAATAACCGATTTCTTTTGTGCTGGATGGTGATGAGAATTTGCATTTAAGTATCTATTTGTATGCGTCGGTTTTCTATACACAGAATGTCATAATGTACCATTTTCCTTGCTTTGAACACATACATCTAGAAAGGTAATTGTTCCATTAGATTCAATTTCCATCGTGAATAATATCATAATATCAAGTATTATGATGTTGCTGATTAAGGTGGTCCAGAAATATAAGGAGATTATCCTGTCCATGAGGCCAAACCACAAAAGTATCATCTACATATCTAAACCAGTGCTTCGGTTTTAGTGAGCAATATCCTTAAAGGCTTTCATAAAGATATTCGCTACCACGGGTGATAGAGGAGATCCCATAGCTGCCCCTGAAGTTTGTTCGTAAAAAGCTCTTTGAAAAATGAAATAAGTAGATGTAAGACAAGCTTCCACTAGGTCTATTAAGTTTTTATCAGGATTGTTATTATCCAGTATGTCTGATATAATGGAAATTGAGTCGTTGACAGGAACATTTATGTAAAGTGATTCTACATCGAAACTGACCAAAATATCTTCGGGATCCAACTGGATTGTTTTAAGTTTTTCCACGAAATGTGCAGAGTTTTTAATAAAAGAATCTGTTTTTCCAGTAAATGGATTAAGAAAATTTGAAAGATATTTACCTAGTTTGTATGTGGGCGAGTCTATTGCACTGACGATCGGTCGAAGTGGTACGTTGTCTTGGTGTCTCTTCGGAAGACCGTATAACCTGGGAATCTTGGAGCTGCTTGGTTTTAATGATTTTTTCTCCGCTGATGGTAGACTGGATGTGTTGATCAAATTGGTAATGCGTCTTTCTATTCTACTTGTGGGGTCTGCCTGCATAACCTTATAGGTGTTGTTGTCCAAAAGTTGAGTAACCTTTTCCATATATTCTGTTCTGTCCATGACGACTGTGGCGTTACCTTTATCTGCTGGAAGTACCAGAATGTTTGCGTCTTCGTTTAAGGTCTTTATTGCTGTTTTTTTGGCTGCGGAGAGGTTCGACTTCGGTGGTTTTGAGTTTTTAAAGATTTTCGCTGTCTCATATCTGACTTCATCGGCTTGTTCCACTGGTAATCTTCTGATTGCTACTTCAACAGAAGATACTATGTCTTCTACGGGAATGCTACTCGGTACTATTGCCAAGTTTTGGCCCTTGAAAAGGACGGAAAGTTCTACTTCGGATAACGGCTTCGATGACAGGTTGATAACTGTGTTCTGGGGAAGTTTCACTGGACTTTTTCTGTTCAGGAGAGTTTCAAACTCCTTTTGTTGCTTAAGTGTAACTTCTTGATGTATTTTTGCTGCCTGTGCGTTGGTTATGTTGTCCAAAGTTGTAAATGTAGTTCTTTCTAGTCTAAAAGCTAATTTCAGATGAATTTCTAATAGTTTCCGGGCATTTGTATCTAAATCATGACGTGTTGCCTTAATCCTTTCTCTAACTAATGCATTGCTAGCAGGCTTATAAATATTCTAGCAGTTCTAGAAGTAATGTGATGTCTCACCTGTAGCGATTTCGGTACTACATCTTCATCTCGTCATCTAAGGATAAAGGCCAACTGGCAGAGTAACTTCTTCTTGCTGTTCCGGAGATCGCCAAAAGTTTTGGCATCCTTCTTGGTTAGTTCATAGAGGTTAGCTAACATAACATTAATTGACCAAAGCCGTGAAAGCTTCCGTCCTAAATAACAATGTTTGTACACGCGATTAATGAGAGTTGTCTGCTAAGTGAATTTAGTAATGTAATATATACTGAGGAAGGCCTACAAAATAAAGTTTCTTTTATGCTAATCTTAAAGAGCTTTTACCTCAAATTGAGGTGCTGAATGAAGTAAAACACTAAGACATGAAACAATATTGTCTCTTACAGCAAAATAAAACCAAAATAAAATAATGTACAATATTTAATAACTGTCTTGGAGTAAACTTAAACTTAAAACATTTACGGTCGTAGTCAGTAGCAAAAAACAGGTGAACCAGGCTTAAATACATTTCTCTATGTGGCCAGTGACTGAGAACTTCTTGTTTGAATCAATATTCATTTTAATAATCACAAAAGCCAATAAACTGAGACACTAAAGCAACAAACCTCATAAGAAACCCACGTAGGCGAAAAGTAAACAAAGCGATTTTAGCAGCAATGTGGCCGAACCAATCAAAAATTGGTTACTCTATTGTTGCCACTGTCCTTATAAAATCACCGACCGAATCTCGTACCAGCGCCCTCTATCTCCCGAACCTCAAGTACAAGAGGTAATAGTTTACTTGTAGTAAATAATTACTGTCATTCTTACTTCTAAGTTGCAACAGAAGAATAACGACTGGTAATAGCCAGTTTAAAGCAGCAGTAGACGATAACTTTTTCTACTCTGCAACGACTCGTTCTGCTTTATAGTAATACGTTATAGGAGTATATTTGAACGTAATGGAGTACTCTCTGCGAAGTTCAAGAAAGTATTGATACTTAAAAGTTGTAATTTAATAAACAGATTAGAAACAGTAACTTCGAATAATTACTATAATGTCACGGAAAAGAAATGACGACCTTGGAGTCAATTCTTTAAGTAGTTGCTTGGAAGTAGTTATTATATAATTACTTTACATGAAAAATTACTATAAAGTATTATTCGCATTAACAAATACATATATAATACTTAAAAACGTGTAACCCAAAGTTTTTGTATATAGTAGGATTATTAGTAATAAATACGTAACGTGGGTTGCGGTACTAATTCAAGATAGCAGAACAAAATGGCAACCAAATAAAAATTTAGTAATTGTAAATAATCACCCTCTCAGTTTTTAAATATATCTTCACCTTTTAGAGTCCCTAGATGCCAAAAAATATGTTTTATCAATTTTGTCGGTGTGTCTATCAATCTGTCTGTCAGTTCGCATAGCTTAAAAACAACTTAAAAAATTGACAAATTTTCCTCAAAAGTTAAGGGTCATATGGGGATGACATGATAATATTTTAGTAAAAATTCAATATACCATAACAAGATGGCGGCCTAGTGAAATGTTAAAAAAGTTAATACTAAAAAAGCTATATATCCATTTTACCTCAAATTTTGCATACATATGAATGAACAGGTAATATTTTAGTATCAATCCAAGATAGCAAAACAAAATGGCGGCCTAATAAAATATTTAAAAAATCAGCCTCAAAGAACTACTTATTAAATTAATTTCAAGTTTTGTGCAAGCATTAAGTGTGATATAGACAAAAACTGGTACGAATTTAGGATGGCGAAACAAAATGGCGGCCAAATGAAATTTGTATAAGGTAAAAAATTCTTATTCAATTGGCTTTTGATTTGATTTGGAGAAATATTAAATATGATATAGGGTTAAACTGGTAGGAATTCAACATGGTGTAACAAAATGGCGATGTGTGTCAACGTAAAAACTACTTATTGAATTTATTTGAAATTATTCCCAAAAATTATGTGGGCCATAGGTAGAAACTGGTAAAATATAGGTAAGAATCCAATATGATGGAACAAAATGGCGCCCAATAAAAATGTTTGGGAAAACAGTAACGAGGGAAGTTCCAGGTAATTTACCGATTGTTTATATTACCTGCCTAACAACCAGTTTATCTAATTATATTTATGGTAGGTATCTTTAGACCCAGACTAAGCCCGCATTCAAAACACAATAGAATACCGAGGTTTAGCGGTACTTACTCGCAATAATATGATTAGCTATTAACCACACTTTGGTGTATTGTTGTTGTATTTGTTATTAAATGTTTAATATTAAGATTCAGACTACAACAGCAGATTATAGTATTCAATATAAATCAACAATACTAATTTCACGAAATTGCAATATCAGTATGTTTATTAATATTAATCTAATATAATAATATTAGGTGTACACATATTATTATAAGAAAATGTAGTTTGTTAATATGAACATAATATTTTAATATATATTTGTCATAAACACTTGACACAAATGCGGTTAAATGCATTAATCTAAAAAGGTAATATTTGTAATAAATATCTATTATATTGAACAATAATCGTCATCTGGTTCTGTATCAGCTGTTTCATCAGACTTCCGAAGCGGACATGAAAAACAATATGCGCTACATCAAGACTGCCCAACATTTTTAACAGTCAAGCTAACTTGACAATTCAAAAAAATTCAAAAAAGTGGTGGGCCACTGACCACTGACGGTTCCTATTTTTGTTATTTTTCATACCAATGAGCTTTAAAGTCTTGTGCAACGAAAGAAGTGCAACATTCGGAAATTGTTATTTATTGAAATAATAAAATAACTAATATCTTCGGCTAAAATTGAAACTTGATGTAACAAAAATCAAAATCTATGTAATTTTCTTTTATAGTAATCTTCCTATGTTAGGCGTCAGATCAGATGTTGACAGTAGCAATAAGTACGAAATATGTTGCTCAGTTAGAGATGTGCGGCATTTATTTTTTACATAATTGATATTTGAAAAAATCTTTTCACCAATCTCTAGAAATCTTGAAATTCTTTTGAAGAAATTTGCTTCTTGAAAGATAATTTTTCTGCAGAATGGTTTTTAGTGTAGAATGGTTTTGTAGTTGCTTGAGTTCCAACTGAATATTGGCAGAATAACTGATATTTCAGTCAAACTGATTGTGAAAGGATTCACAAAACTTTGTAAATTTTGTTTTATTCTTTCAAAGTCCTGGAATCTGCATTCAAACAAATGTAATAAGCATCTAATTTTAATTATGTAAAATTGTATTATTAATGTCATCTAAGACAATTTTCATATCATATTTTCTCGAAAACGATGTATCGTAACGAATTAAACGAAGAGTACCTTTCTTTTCGAGAGAACTCTGTTTTTACAATTTAGAATTCGTATTTGAAAAAGTTAGAAGTTGTATTTGAAAAAGTCTACACAGAAAAAGTTAGGACGACTTTATCCTTTCCCCCTCCCATGCAGAACTCCACTGATTCTAGTATGCGTGGCGTATCCTAAACACTTGAGTGTGAGTAAAAAAATTACGCAAAAAACGACAAAGTAGTTTCCCCTTCTTTTTATTTTGTTTATGAAAATAATAAGAGTTTTTGCCTAATTTTAGTAACAAGTAATAATTTAGCTATTGATACAAACAATAAAAATGTATTATAAAAAATTATTATTATTATAGAAAAGATATAAATTTATAAAGGTATTTATTTTCTTGATCCAAATTGTTTCTTTATATTACCAGGTACCATCTTGATAATAAAATTGTGGTACACCCTAACAGTTCATCGACTATTAATTATAACTGCTTTTAACATACAAAAACAACATTCCTTATTTGAAATATTTTACTAAGAAAATAATAATTCAATAAGTGCGTTCACAGCAAAAACAATAGGATACCTTTCTAATCCATATCACGAAAAAAAAATTAATATTTTGTTATTGCTCCACATCCTCATACACTTCCTCAAATAAATGTTGTCAAACAATTTAAATGCAATGAGACAGCTTCAATTAGGCATAGGACTGTCCTACATAATTTGAAAGAATCATGAATCGGCTTCAATTATTGAAAATTGATTTTCTGGCACTTTTATAAGTTACCTACAAATATTTATTTCTGGATGACCCTGTATGCTTTAACTAAGGTTTTAAATAAAAATCTAATACCTAAAGGAATTATCTAACGGTACTTCAAATTTTAGTCAAATTTTAGCTGAAATGAGTTTTAGAGTTGCGAGAATTTTAGGTTTATTTGAGTTTCTGTTTTTGTCAAAAAAAAAGATAATAATTCCTGAGAAACGGCTACAGATAGGTATACAGAAGCATTCAGACAAGTTGCTTAGAAATATACGTAGTTTTAGAAAACCTAAAATGTTAAATGTTCTATTTAAAACAGCGATGTTGCCACTGATTTTTGTTAGAAGTGGCAACATGACACTGCTCAGAATATTTTCAAACGTTAGACCGAGGTAATTTATATTTGTGTACCAACAATTTCCAAACTATGCATCTATCCATTCTCCAGAAACGTCTAACCTACACCTACCATCGACTGTCGGACACTCTGTATAAGATAGGTGATTGTGCGCATGTATTATTAAAAAGAAATAGATAATACATCGAGGGCGTGTCCACAAAAACGATGAAGTATGGTAATCACTAGAAACGTGTTTCTTTCTTACCAGACTTCTCCAGTCCGTGGCACAACCAAGTTTAAAGATGTAAGAAATTTTGAGAAAAATCATAGAAAACAAACGTGGATTCACTGACACTTTGGACAGAAAGGGATTATAACTTACATGAACCATCTATATCTTGTAGCTGCACTTAAGTTTTTCCTTATTGAGTAGCCTTTCTAGTCCAGTTTTGTCCAGGCATGCAAGTTTCGACCTTGTTCCTCGTGCTATTAGAGTCTGCATACCACTTTCGTTTAATCAGCCTATCGCCTTATAAAATACATTTTTGACATAAGTTGATTTTAATTTTGTTAATATTTTGGTAGCACCTTGTATACATATATTTGATCCAACAATATTTATTATACACATTAGCAGCATCCATTAATTTTTAAAATTCAGAAGGTGATACGAAGTATCCACAATTGAGTTATATACACTGACCGGCATTAAAGTCGGACACCTAAAAATAATAACAAAATTTAATGGTCAATAACTTTTTTGCATTTGGATGGATTTTATTGCTTTTTTTGACAATTTACAGGTATGATATTCTAGTTCTTGAAACTTCTTTCATCAAAGATTAAATATCTTGCGAAGGGTTCTTATACCAGGAGAATCAAAAAAAAATTTTGGTAGAAATGGTTTTCAGTCCAGAAGTTGCGGCTGCTATTGTGGCTTTATTATAAGACAGAGGAAACCAAACGTATGTTGCAAGAAGACATGGATGTTCGAGAACTACAGTGCAACGTGTCTACTCTCGATTTCTGGAAACAGGTTCTTATGCCAGGCGTTCATCATCATTTCATCTCTACGTCAACGACCTTCTACCGCTGTACGAATCGGTAGTAAATTGCAGTATATAAGGAATGTTAATATCAGCAAAAGAACGGTGCGAAGGAAGCTGAACGGAGCAAATCTATTTTGCAGAAGATCTGCAATGGGACCAGAGCTTACGAAAGAAAATCGAGTCGCCCGTCTTCGTTTTGCTAGAGAACAGCGTCACTGGGCCGGAAAAATGTTCTGTTTATAGACGAATCCAGGTATTCAGATCTCCAGATCGTCGAGAGCGTCTTTGGCGTCGAACGGGAGAAAGTTATGCCGAATGCACTTTTAGTTCGAGGGTGAGTTTTCAAGGTGTTTCCGTCATGATGTGGGGTGACATTTCAGCATCTAGCTTTACTTAATTCAAAGAGGTACTGTTAATGCCGAAAGATACATGCATAAGATTTTGGAGGACTATGTTGTTCCTCACAGAGGCTTGATATGGGAACACTTTATCTTCATGCATAGTAAGGCCAGACCCCATGTAGCACGAATAGCACAGGGATACTTAAACGACAAAAATAAAGAACGAATGGAATGGCCGGCTCACAGCTCGAACCTTAATCCGATTGAGAATCTCTCTGATAGATTAGAGCGAAGAATACATGCTTTGGCACCTGCACTAATGATACTAGAGAAATTAAAAAGAACGCTTTCCGAGCAATGGGCAGCTCAAAATGATATACGCTGTTTGGTAGCAAGTATGACAAAAAGAATGGAGGGTGTTATACAAGCTCGCAGTGGAAAGACACAATATTAATAATTAACACATTTTTACTTTTTTTTACGTTTAAGCTTTAATTGTTAATGCATTTTGTTGGTTACATTTGTTATGCCGAATTATGATAAAAAGTCGGTTTTGAAAATGTTTCATCTTTTATTTAAAACCTCGTATCTTTGTCAAAAACTGAGCTATCGCGGTGAAAAAAAAACAAAACGCAGAAAAAAATGCATCTTGGTGTAGAATAAGTTTGCAAATGTTTGCACAGGGTGCTCAAAAGTTAGACCGAAAAATTTAAATTTTGATTCTCCTGGTATAAGCACCCTTCGGAAGATATTTTCTGTTGGATGAAAGAAGTTTTTAAAAAATAGGATATTTACAATGAAGTCGACCCAAAAACAAAAGGGTTACATCAAATTTTGTTAATATTTTTTGGCGTCCCCTTTTAATGCTGGTCAGTTTAAATACCATTTATCTTTGAACAGAAGGCATAGAAAACTTTGTTCAAAGTGAATAGATAAATCAAATTAAGTTTGATCATCTGGAAAGCCTTGAAAATCCAGATAACTTTAAAATTGAGAAAAAGTTTAGAGATATGGCTCATAGTAATTCAATGCCATACAAATCATAAATTATAAAACATTTCTTTATGCCATAGTTACGAGTGAAATTTATTATTTTTACATACGTTTTCACTACACCCTGAATAACTGGCTAATGCAGTACTAATGTTTTACAGCTGATAGCTAAAGAAAACTTCATAAACAAATCAAAAATTGATATCAAAATATTAAGAAATAGGAAAATTACAGATTTTTTATTAATAATAATTAATCAACTAAAAAATAACATGTATTGTGCTTCATGCCAGGCTTGATGGAACTCAATGGATTTGTTCTAGTGGTTAGTTACGAAAATAAAAAGATATAGTGCTTATCTTTCATTAAGGCAGCTGTATTACCCGTCATGAATTAGCATAAAATTTAGGGCTTTCAGTATCCTGACATAGAACGAATAACGAAAAATTGTCCGAAATGCAGGGCGTTCTCCCAAATTCAGGAATCTAAATATGCTAAATGTTCCCAATACGACCAGCCCTAATTACCAATTCATTTTCCGCATTAAGCAGATATTTTGGAATTTTTAATATGCATCTACCTAAGCAGGGAAATCAAATCACTTCGTGCAATATTTAGGAGTCGAATATGCACTTCTTTGGAGAAATATCTATCCCCAGCTAGCGCCGATGTATTACCGCCTCATGCAGTAATTGCATATCAATAAACGGATGATTGGGGATTAGAGTCTAAGGAATCCGTTTAACTTTTATTCTTTGACTGCCGCGTATATGCAGCTGTTTAACAATGTGCCATAAATTTAATATTTACTATGAGTAATATTTTACCGCAGTTTTTAGAAGCAATACCCTTTAATATAAAAGAAAGTCAACAGAAATGCAGTACAGAAATTCTTAAAGTTCAGTATAGTAGCTGCATAAGTGGTTCAATGGATGTTATTTGAAAAACGTAATGCATTTTTTATAAAAAAGACGTAATTTTGTATGTAATGTTATTGGATGCATTTGAGAGTATAGAAATAGTTAAATGTGGTAAGAAAGCACTAAATAAAGACAGAGGGCCTATTCCCTATAGTCCCCTCTATTGTTTAGTTGACAACGCTGCAGTCGGGTGCAACCAAGTGTGACCACATTTACCTATAAATAGTCTCGGTTAGGATAAGTTACTTTAGTTTATATCATCTGCTGATGATGCTAACTTGGTTAGCGAAACGCGCGTCCAGAACGTAACAAGTTGTGGTGTAGTGTGGTTAGAACTCTTGCATTTTGACCTATTATACACTAAAAATGTTTTATATACAACAAATGACGTTGGATTTAATACTTTTTTAATGTTGACAACTGTGTTGTTTGAAAATACTTACTTACAACTATTTAATTTATCCTTTAGAAATACCCAAGATCTGTTTTAAATAAAATAAGCGGCCATGACTTGATTAAACAAAAGAATATATAGATTCTCTTGAGCCATTGTAGGAACTAATTGACATTTGTCATTGTTAAATTATTTTAATCAAATATTGCCTTTGTCCATTTATTAAATATCAAATGGCTGCGAATTTCGAAAACTTGGAGAAATATGACATGCTTATTTGTTTTATACAATGACAGGAAAATCCGGATGAAGCGTCAGAGATGTATCTAATCCGGTAAGTGATAGGAGTAATACTAAGTAAACAAAATAACTTTGCTTCTTAAACCAGGGCTTTTCGGAACTAGTGATAGCCGATGTAGAAGGACTCTCAGTATTTTTGAAAAACAAAAGTATAGATAATAATAAAACTTAATTTTTGTGACTTTTTTTTCAGAATAATAATATTAATATTTCAAATTATGCCTATCGTTCCTAATAGGTTACAATTGTGTCCAAAATTTGCTTGTAATAAAAAAGCATATTATTGCAGCAAATCTGTAACATGAAAGATACGATGTCACTGAATTTCCAATAAAATTAATTATAATTAAAATATTTGAAAAGTAGAATAGCAGTTTTGTTGATAAGTGATAGGAAAAAACATCTTTTGCATCGCCCTGTATAATAAAATAATTCAATTTAATTTATTTTGAATATGTCGTTCTATACTCTATATATCTGTAAATAAGCATTTATTCTTTATAGATACCCAGAACGAGATAAGAGAACATTTTCAAGAATAAAAGTAAATTTGATCAATCACGGATCATTCAAAGTACCGCGAGCGAAATCATATTACAAAGAAAATCGGGAAACTGAAGAGATTAATGTTTTAGCTGCCGTTGCAATCAACCCGTCAACTTCCTGTCAAAAAGTCGAGGATGAAGTGGGAGTACCTAAGTCAACAGTGCAGACTATTCTAAAAAAATACTATTTCAAACCCTCTAAATATAAGTTAGTGCACCATTTGCACCCGGGAGATGCACAGCGTCGCATAGATTTCTGCAATTGGTACATTCATATGGCTAATACCAAAATAAATTTTGAAAGAAGAGTTAAATGGTCTGATGAGTCATATATCTCAAGTGCAGGTACTCTAAATCGACACAATAATAGATACTGGTCCAAAGAAAATCAACACGTTATATTTCCACGCGAACAAGGCAGGTTTGGATTTAGCGTGTCCTGCTTTATCTTTGGCACAAAAATAAGGTATGTCATTTATAACAGTACTCGTCTTACTGGAAACCGTTACCTAGAGATACTGGAAAATACGCTTTCTGATTTATTAGATAATATTCCTTTAACACAATTACAAAATATTTCTCTTCAGCAAGATGGTGCCCCGGTTCATAATTCACGGACTGTTAGTACCTTTTTAAAAAATTAATTTCCAGGTCGCTGGATTGGTATAAATGGGGCTGTAAGATGGCCGCCTAGGTCGCCAGATTTGTCGGTCCTAGACTTTTTTCTATGGGGATCTTGATGGCATCATCTACCAAAGGCAACACCACACGATCGAAGATCTACAAAACGACTCAAGAAGAGCCTTTAGATATTTACAAGCTCGCCAAATGATTATGCTTAACGCACTAAGTAGAATAAGAAAGATGTGTGATATGTGTATAAGGTATAATGGTATAATACGAACAGTATCTGTAATTTCTACACCCTGCATAGCCTTTTTTTCTAATTTAGTCAATAGTAAGTATTTGACAGAATACAATTTTATTGTCAATGTTAGAAAAATAATTAAATTATCGTCATATGTATATATTTTTAGTTTATAATATGTGTTTTTAGTAGATTTCTTAAATGTTTGTGTGTTTCCCTATTATAAAAATTAAATAGTATGAATCTTTGTTAACTGATTTATTGTTTAATAATGATATTATAACAAACTTTGGTACAGATAACACAGATTTTGAAAATTAACACACAATTTTCATGGCCTACTAGAAAAACAGATTAAAATTTCTTTAAATTGACTTAATTGTCTATAAGGGATTGAAATAAATATCAAGTGTTATATATTTTTGAGAAGCTAAAAATGAGCGGAAACCAAATAATAAAAAATATACAGGGTATCCCGTTTAAAAAAACCCAACTTTAGTCTATACCTCGAAAACGATAGTAGCTAACCAAAAACTGACCACGCCATTAAATTTTAAGCAAAAAATTCTATTAAGTTAATTTTCACCTTTTCGGTAAGTTGCCAGGCCATTGAGATACGAGGGGTACCTAAAAACGCAAAATTTTCAATTTCACCCTGTATCTCAAAAACGAAGAGGGCTATTTGTTTGTGGCTTCTTTGGTATCACAAAAAAGTGGCATAGTGTTGCGAAAAACCGCATCTCTTTATCTTCAGTAATAAGGGAGATACCCCGCAAAACCATAGAAATTCGGATACCCTGTACATTGATTGGGATGGAAATCGGCAATCCAAGCCACGTGGCCAGATTCTTGATGTTGGGGGAGGGACAAGAAGGAAAACCAACTGACATTAATTAATATTGAAAAAAGTTATGGGTGGTTTTGCATTAATGCCAACAGTCGTCTGCGAACAACGACCAAAAAAAAGTATTTGCGGATTTTCGTTAATAGCAACAACAACCGAAAAAAATTTTACACTTTTGTATTGTGCGTCGGGCCAGGCTTGATGAAACTCAATGGATTTGTTCTAGTTGTGAATTACGAAGTTGAGATATGTTGTTGATCTTTGATTAAGGAACCAGCTGTATTGATGATTGGGGATTAGACTCTAAGGAATCCGTTTAACTTTTATCCTTTGATCGCCCCAAATATGCAGCTGCTTAATAATGTGCTATTTATTTAACATTTACTCTGAGTAATAGTTTACCGTACATTTTAGAAGCTATTCTATTTAATATACCAGAAAGTCACCAGAAATGCGGTACAGAAATTGCTGGCATTCAGTATGATAGGGTACGTAAGTGGTTCAGTGAATGTTTTTGATAAATGTAATGCATTTTTTTTATCAAAACGCGTAGTTTTGTATGTAATCGTGTTCTATAATTATCAGACTGCCTTTTCAATTAGCCCAAGTTAGGCCCTTTTTGGGGTTGTCGTAAAATGACTTTTACCACGCATTTTGTGTTTTCAGCTAATACGAAAAGCAAAAGTTGAATAGACTCCCTAGATTCGCATACAAAACCTCGGAATTGCTTTACTTTACCCAATCAGGTCCGCTTTCAAGTTTATCTTTATTATCAAATAAGAGATTTTTCCTCGGGCTAGCCACAATATTATGGCTAGTTAATTAATGACGTCATTGGCTCGACTAATCTAAAATAAAATGTATTCTGAAGTTGCAGCTCCAGAACTTGAAGAACAAACATTTCAGGATGCATTATTCTACTCCAATACAGCGGCACGAAATGAAAGGAAATTTTTTTGGGCAGAATAAATCCCAAAAAGTAGAAACCCCACCCTTTAGAAAAATATTTATGTCTGTTATATTTTTGTGTAAGAATGAAGTTATAGTTACGTTAAAGTAATTTACGCCTTGAAAAAAACATATAAGTAAATAGAATATAATTATAATGGGGAATAACAATTATTGTGATTCTGTTAGAAATTCTTGGTATTAGTTTTTTTATATTGCGCATCACAATTCCAGAACGTAAAAAATCATTGGTATAATACATTATTGCACAACATTTATTGTACGGCTGATATACACAAATATGACTAAGTAGTTTTGAATTACGTAAACAATTAGAAAAAATATCTTACAGTATTTTAAAATGAAACTATTGATTGTTGTAAATACTAGTTTATTATTGCAATAATTGAAACCTGTGAAAATTATGGATACGATAGTAGAAGCTAAGATAAAGCTTATTTTAATACCTTAAATAGAGCCAATATAAGATAATATTCCCATAACAAAGGACACTGGAAGGTAAGACTATAATAAATAATGTATGAGTAATATTCTTGGAAAATACAAACGAACAGTGTAGCGATATAGATATACATTTTTTTAATATTAATAAATAATGCATACATTACACAGGTCTGAAAAACAAAAACTTTAAAAGCTCTTCCTGTTATTTTACGGAATCCTTATGGTTTTGGATGTGCTGAATTCGAAAATGACTTCCATTTTATCACACGACATCACGTTTCCTGGCAACTAAGGTAATTATATTAAAGGAGTCATTCCTGCAAAATAAATGATAATAGACTTAAAAAATAACTTTCTAATGCAAAATCTAGCACGCAATAAATTCTATTTTTCTTCCCAGGGAAGCTTCTTCTGGTACATTTACGCTTATGGGTCGCGTTCAGAATGTCTCTCTAAAGCATCCAACAGTAATCTGGCATCATTGAAACTTTCCATTTTTCTTGGTATTTTTTTCCAGGTGGTATTGGATGAAATGCACTTTCAGTCTTATCAAAATACCTAAAACTTTAAATACTTCTAGCATTCTGTTGACGATTTTCTTATAGTCCTTTGCCATTGTCTAAAAATTTCTCAATAACTTCCTTAAATGCAATATACTATTCTTTTTGAAGAGCAGTCATGGTACTGATAAATTGTTGATCAGCTATGAGCCTTCTAATATTTGATCTGACGAACACACCTTCCTTTTTTTGCCTCCGAGAGGCCTAGAAACTTGGTAACCTAATATTTGAAGCAATCCTCATTTCGTGGAAGTGATTTTACGAATTGCTTCATCAACCCAAACTTTAGGTGGAGAGGTGGTAAAAGTGCTTTATGGCGAAGTACCAATGTTTCTCGGAGGACATTCTTTTCACCAACTTTGAGCTTCCTCGGCGGCCAACTCTTCTTAATGCGGTGATTTTGTCTGTTTCGACGGTCTTATAACAGAAGACAAGGGTATTTGGTATAACCAGTTTGTTGTCCAAGTAACAAGCACAAGACTTTAAAATCCCCACACACTTGCCCATGGCAGCGTTCATATCAGGTTTTTTTTTAGTTCTTAAGTCTTCTTCTAGAGGAATTTATAAAAAGACGCTACTGTGGAGAATCATATTGGATTTTAAATGTTTTCATCAAACCTTCAACAATAGTGCAATAAACCAACTCTTCCTCTTCCCTAGCAACATTAAAACTATGCTTATAAGTAACTCAGCAGCATTTTTGGGAACATTCAAGTCTCTCTCCAAACTATTTGTCTCCCCCTGGGAAAACAATTTTGGACTTAAATTATCTTCAAAGACAAAACTTGACTCGTCATCTTGTTCAGGAATCTCTTCAAAATTTAAAATATATTACATTTCAAGAACTATAATGTGTAGATAGAAACAAGTCATAAAAGGTGTATATAATTAAAATCTAAAAAATAAACAAATTGTGCTTTAGCGCATGACATATATCAACAAACTTAAACAATTTTAAAAAGAATGGTTATTGTTATTAATTCAAAATGGAATGTCGCTCGTAAATGATACTAGTCGAACATATTATCCAAGGTTCCCCAAATAAACAACAAATTCATTTATGGAATAAAATGCATCGGCTGCTAATAGTTTTTATTAATTCGAGTTTAAATTTATTTTTAGATGCGATAGTTTTTATTGACAACTGTTACAGATTAAAAATGCGACTACCAGCACACAGAGGAGATTGTTTATACATTTCTAAACTGTGTTTTAGAAGCGAGACATTAGACTTATTCCGAATGTCATAGTTATGGTAAGAACTATTAAGCCGACGAAGATGAAAAGAAAGTCAACAATTTAAGCAAATAAATTGAATGGACAGTAAGAATATTATTTTTGGGGAAATTTTCTCTACACGACGTTGAGTATGACAGACCAAAAATAATCCGAACAACCCTTTTCTGTACCACAAATACTCTATTAATGTCGGATGACTGACCTCATACAACAATATTGTATCGCCTAACCTTTCATTTTGCCTAAAATTTGAAGTGGCTCTGATTAATATTTTTTAAGCTATGCTGCGAACTGACAGACTAAAACATGAAAATATATAAAACCTTAGAAAGTGATTTTTTCAAGATTATCTACATTTTATTTGGCCGCCATTTTGCTCCGCCATCTTGAATTAGTACCACAGTTTCACTAGTTCTTCTCTATATCACAATTAGTAATGGCAACAATACTTCTCTTTTACGAGGGAGGTAAAAACTATTTAGCCACCATTTTGTTCCGCCGTCTTAAATTCATACCTCAACTTTACCAGTTTATCTCTATATCATACTAGTAGTTTATTAATATAATACGTAGTTGAGGAAATGAATAATTATATTTTTAGTAATAATTTTTTAACATTTCACTAGACCGTCATCTTGTTCCGGCATATTGGATTTTTACCAAAATATAACTAGGTCATTCCCATATAAGCCTTAATTATTGACTAAAATTTAAAATCAATTGGATAAATAGTTTTTAGGCTATGCAGCAAACTGACATACAGACATATAAACCGACGAAAAGACGGACCGACGGAAATGATAAGACATATTTTTGGCATCTAGGGACTTAAGACATCCGTGAAGTTTACTGCTATATATGTCGATATATATATATTCATCTTAAAGGTACACAAAAAAAAATTAACAAACTTTTTTAATATATATTTTTAGTAAATAAGGTATACAATTCATTTAAAAATAGATCACAATTACTAAGAAACGGTACAAGTGCCATCTACACAGGTGGTTCCATTAGCACACACAGAGGTTGCTGGTAAACCTTCAAACACTGTACAGCCTCCTCCTTCAGCTAAAATTCAAAACAAGTCGAATTAGTTTGGAAAATAACTAATCGAAAAAAATTAATACACCAATCATGATTTTGATAGCACATTTTTTCAGATTGAGTACTCTAAAGGATTCATTATAGTCCTAGAACCGCAATGGATTAATTATAGTCAGAACCGTAACGGATTCATTATAGTCAAAACAGTCATTATGGAACACCCTGTATATTTTAAAGCAGCTAGAAGAACAACCCCTTTAAGCTTTTCAAAAATATATAACACTTAATATTTATTTTAAATGATAAGCCGGCAATTTGGATATATTTTAAATGACAACAAAATAACAATTTTACAATTTGGCTATGGTTGTAAGTACAAGGTGAAAAACAAAAGCTTTAATGACTATTATTGCCTTCATTTTGAACTTAAGTCGGAATCTCCTTGTTGTTCAGTGCTTTGTCACATTTCATTGTTAAAATAATGACTAATATCAGAATCTAATAAAATTTTGAAAAATATGAAATGTATGTTTGTTTTATTGATGTAATGAAAATGCAAATGAGCTTCTGAATTATATTTAAATAAGTATGTCCTAAGTTGTTAGTTGCTAATATTTTAAAACAATTTTCACGTTTTGTTTTAGAACAAACCTTAATTATATCTCTTTAAAATCTTTATCTAATTACGTGCAGGGTGAAAACAGTCTAACTCTCACCCTGGGGCTAATTCAGGACTATTATTATACAAAATTACACAGGACAGGTGGGCACGGGTAAAAAGGTTAAAAAACGTAGAGGGAAAAACAAAAGGAATATACGTATTGAACCCTAGATTCTAACCTTGCGCAGTCTCAAATATTTTACAAAAATACTTTCAATTTCTTTGTTGGAGACAAACTTACGTATAAATTCTGAAGGATTTATTGGCAACAAATGGGCTCTACCAAGTTCGGACAAAAGATTATCAATTGAGGACGATTTAGAACGTCAATTATTTCATTGTCACAAGTACATAGAGGTCTATTCCTTAATTTCATTTTATATAAGTGTTTATTACCATTTCCATATCCTACCAGAAATCGAGAATAGGAGACTAACAAATATCGAAATAATTTGATTCTGGGAACTAAAAGTTTTGTATTTAATTCAGGAAAAATTAATGTTCATACACTTGGGTTACCATGAGCATAATTACTAAATTCTTACCTCCAAATTTTTCCAGACATTTCATTTACATTTGGTAACAAGTCCGAAGAGGGAATACCCGACAATAGTTCTCCGAACATGATATCCTCTTTCGCCGCTCTATCAACACTTTCATTTTCTGATAATCCTGTATGTCCTTTATTCCATATAAATACAACTTAATTTTTTTGTGTCATCAAGATTGCTAACATATTTGCAATAATAGCATGTTTCAAATTACTCTCTGATAGAGAGTCAAAAAGGGTTACAGCATTGAAGAAAGTATTATCTATAATAACATACTCTAGTGCTTTTAAGATGGTTAAAGCTTTCTTTGTAAAGATTGATGCAAACTGATCCCATTTAAATTGTCTAGTTACGTGCAACCTTAGAATCAAAAAAGCACACCCAACATTCATTTCACTTTTGGAACCATCTATATAAATTTTTTTAGAAATTACCATAATTGCTTAGTGTAGTTTTCAGTATATGATGATTAAATGAAGTGAAATCAGTAAATTTTGAAACAATTATATTAACATGTTGATGAGTTGTGTTGATCTCATAAAAATTAGGAGTTTTGTTTGTGCAACATTTCTTCAAAACCTCCTGTTACAGTAAATGGATCAGCCAAAGGTCTACTATTTTAATATAATATAATAAAATTGTCTATTTTAGGGATACATTTTTCTAACTAAAAATACTTCTCCTAATTGACAGAGGTGGCTCTCCGCATTCTAAAAGAAGAGCTTGCGTTGGGGTTGAACGAGGACGGCTTAGACGAATCTTATATAGACAAGAAAATCAAGAAACAGATGATGTTAATGTTTTGTTTTCTGTGGAGTCCTTTAAATTTTTGCAAATGGTATCAACACTTTCATTTTCTGATAATTCCTGTATGTTCTTTATTCCATATAAATACAGCTTGATTTTTTTTAATAGAGTGTTAGCAATATTGCTAATATATTTGCTATAATAGCGTGTTTCAAGTTAACATCGTATCCCAAAGCTTGCAAAAATGATAGAGAGTAGGATTGGAGAGGGTATTGTCTATATTAACATACTCTAGTGCTTTTAAGATGGCTAAAGCTTCCTCTGAAAGATCGAAACAAACTGATCACATTTAAATTGCTTAGTTACGTTAAACTCTGGAATGAAAAAAGCACACCCAACACTCTTTTTACTTCTGTAGCCATCTGTACATATTTTATAAAAATGACCATAATTGCTTAGTGTAATTTTGAGTATATTATGATTAAATGAGAGGAAATCAGTAAATTTTGAAGCAATTATATTAACATGTTGATGAGTCGTGTTGAATATAATTTCAAATAAAAAATAGGACTTATGTTACAGTAAATGCATCAGCCAAAGGTGCACTATTTTTATTTTTCCAAAAGAGGTTCATCAAATTAGATATAGCCAGTTTATTTAAATTGTTAATAAGGATATTATTATAATTTTTTTTATTTTTAAGGATTAATTTTTCTGACAAATTATTTCTCCAAATTGACAAAGGTGGCGCACAGCATTCTGAAAGAAGAGCTTGCGTTGGGTTGAACGAAGACGGCCCAGCACCAATCTTATATAAACAAGAAAATCAAGAAACAGATGATGTTAATATTTTGGTTTCTGTGAAGTCCTCTAAATTTTTGGTATTCTGAACAAATTCGAAATAGTATTAACTTTGCAATAATATGGTCCAACGAGGCCCACTTTTCTAGTTCTGGCATCTTTAACCACGTTACGGAAGTTTTGGTTTCAGCGGGGCATGTTATACTTTAGGAAGACAAATAGTATATCGCGTCTATGAAGAAGTTATGACAGCGAATCGCTATCTAGGAATTCTTCAAGATGTTGCACTTGAGTTACTTGACAACTTAACTTTAAATCAATTAAACAACATCAATTTTCAACAAGATGGAGCACCTAGTCACAGCTCCATATTATTCATCCCTATTTGGATAATAATGTTCCCGACAAATCGATTGGCACTTATAGAGCAATAAGATGCAATGACAATGCATTAAACAGAATTACAAAATTGTTTCAATATGTCAGTCAAGAAAACAGCAACTATTTTGTACAATTTCTGTAGTTTAAATAAGGCGATTTTTTTAAATATTCAGTATTATAATCAATATTTAGTATTATAGCCACAGCCAACTTGTAAAATTATTAATATTGTGTTAATAAATTGCGGGCCTATTATTTAAAATAAATATTAAGTTTTATATATGTTTGAAAGGCGTGAAATTATATACTTTTAACTGCTTTAAAATATAAGTCAATATTTGAGGTCCATAGAAAGAAACTAACCACTCTATATTAATCCGATTTTAGTTTCTCATTAAATATTATTACTCGTAAGATACATTCTCATTATAACATACATACATACATACATAACATTCTCTCAGAATATTATGCAATGGTATTAACGGAGATACAGGGAGTCAAAATAAATTTTTAAATTTTACTTAGCTCGCATAAGTTTCTTCGTTCGGATAATTCAAATATGGTCTCAATTTTAACGCAACTCTTAGAGGGCGCTGCGTTCGGTGACTTTTATAGGTTAAGAACGTCGTAACTTCTTTGCGCCTAAGTGTACAAATTTTTTGATCGAAAAAAAAAAGAGATTCACTGTATTTTCTTAATAAAAAATGCGTACCTTGTAAAAGTCGCTGTTGTCCGTTTTCAAGATATTTACTATGTTGTCTAAATTTGCGAATGCATGTTATTTAGAATATACTAATAAATGACGCTATATATTAGAAAATAATAACACTTACGAATTATAGGAACGCAATGTTCGCAACAGCCGCAAAATGTTGGAGCTAAAGCTTTTCCCTTGTGACATTTAGTGTCGCTAACGCAATCGTCTGTGGCACAATAATTAGCAGGGCAAGATATTCCTTCAATAATATTAACAAATAACAATGTGCTGACGAGGAAAATCAAGCAATGTACTGGAGACATATTGGATAATATGATGAACCTTCAAAAAAATGACAGATAAAGATATATATGAATATTTTTTTGTTATTGTTGTTTGCACCAGCTAGTAGAAGTTACCTTATTAAAAAAAATGTAAACGTGTATTTAATATTAAATTTAATTTTAATATCATAAATCTCGAATCAATCTTACACTAAGAATAGCTTAGTAACAGATTTTGTTTAAACAGTGAAAGAACTGGAAAAATATCAGTAAAATTCTTTGCATTTAATTGTGTTTAAATTTGTACACAAACTGTTTGTGAATAATAATAAAAATCGCTATTTTCCGAATTACATGTCAGTTTATTAATTTAGATAAGATAATTGTTTTAGGTTAAGCATAAAGTAACTATTAATGGCTCACGGGTTTACACTATTTTTATTTTAGGATAGGAGTCAAATGAGGAGACCTGCGCCGTCATTTCTTTTTTAAATCCCCGTTTTCAAAAAGGTTTCATCCAAGAGCTGGAACCTTTCCAACAAATCCAGATAGATTACTCCATTCAAATAATCAGGTTAAAAAATGCCCAAAAAGTTCCCACCGACCGCTTTAATTTCTGAATGTTGGGTATGCAGATCCCCAAATAACCTTTGCCTATAATCCGACAAAACCGACAGTTATCTCGGATTATGTTTTCCATAATATAGGTACAACTTTGAAATGACGGAATCCAACGGCCAAATTTAAACCAATTCTGTTTGTATATGTATTCATTTTATGTACAAAAATGAATATCTATATTTTTAAACTCATTCATATCTATGAAAGACATAAATCGGTTTGCAAAATCCATTACAGCCAAGGGCGTGCGGTGAAATTTTAAGAAAAGGAAGCAATTTCTAGAAACTTACCTATTTGTAATGTAATTCGATTCTTCGATAATTTTTTGCAAATTCGTCAATGACGTCATCATAAAAACGTCGATGCTCCGACGTATTTTGGAGAAGTTTATTTTCAATAGAATATGAAAAATTGCGTTCTACTGATGAACTTGTGGCAGGTATTGTCAATACTAATTCACACAATTTCGACACTTCGGTGTAGGCATCTTCCAGCTCCTTGTCTTTTAAAAATTGCATTAGTTCCTTAGCATTATTTTTTTCGCTAATGTCATCAGTTTCGTAAATCACTTTTAGTTCAAATCGCAGTAACACTCGGTCGAAGAACTGGCCATAATAAAGAAGAAGAGATTTAAACGCATCTTCTGGAAAAGTTTTTCCTTTAAATGCATCAAAATTGCAGAGCTCGAGGAATTTAAAATCATTTAAACCGTTAAATCTATAGTTTATTTGTTGCTGAATTTGATCGATTATTTCATAAAAGAGGCGTCTATATGATGTTTGAAAATCTCCCACCTTATCGGTTCGAAGACGCTTGGCTTGTGGCTCTACATTTAACGTCATCGTTTTATCCCAAAATAGGTCAAAGTCATCTCTTTTTTAGCTTAACATGGACTTAAAATCATGCACTTTTTTTCGGCAAAAAGCAATATCATTTGTTTTAGTTTGTAATATATTAAAAACATTGTCCGAGAATGGAAATATTTCTGAAAATATGTTCAACAAATAATTAAAATTAAAATCTCATTTCAAACAGTCCAAAAACCCCCTCTAACTATTTATTGCTTCTGAGTCCCACGTTTCATTATTTTCTATTATATTCTCAAATAGTTTAATCAGTGATTCACGATTTTCAGATACTGTTAACACAAGTCTTCCATTATAGTTCCACCTAGTAGAAGCTACTTTGGGCAATCGTTTGTGGACAATGGAATCTAAAGCTCGTGTACGTTTTATCGACTTGAAAAAAAAAGCAGCCATGCCACTTAAAGTAACGAAAAATACTTTACACTCTTTAATGTGATTGACAAACACAGCACTTGGGAAAGTTTCTCGAGCTTTAGCTTGCAGACCCTCTAATTGTCCTGCCATCATTGCAGCTCCATCATAGCTTTGAGCAACTAATTTTTTCTCTCCATTAATTTCTTTAGTAACGTTATAAACTACGGTATATAATGCATCTGCTCTACTATTTTCAGACACATTCTTAAAACCTTAAAATCGCTCTTGAATACTTCTGTCTGTTTTATCGTAGCGTATTACTATAGATAATTGGGTAATATTAGTGAGATCAGTTGTTTCGTCCAGAACAATAGCAGTGAACTGCGCCTCGCCAATCTCCTGCTTAATTCTTGTTAGAATAATGGTTGCAACAGCGGAAATTAAATCTTTCTGGATTCGATCCGACGTTCCGCGAAAAACGCTAGACTGCTCTAAATGATTTTTTAAGCAATCATCATATTTAGCCATTAAACTAAGTAAATCTTGAAAATTTCCTCTATTTGAAGAAACCCTTGTTTCGTCATGACCTCTAAATCCCAATTCGTGCTGTATTTTTATCGACTAGTTCATTGTGTTGGCGGTGACCAATTTCCAACTGTTTATTAAGGGCGTGTTCAATTCTGGTTTTGCCGAAGACTTTTTCTTTTATGAAATTATTTAAATCGGAAAAACCAATTTTATTCCAGAGATCTTTTTCATTTTCAAAAAGTAAACATGGCCAATAAAATAATTTACTTATATTTTCACACCCTGTTAGCCATTTAAATTGTTCGTATTGTTTTTCCGGATAAAAATGTCTAATACAGTTTTTCATTTTTGTTGTTAAATTTTTCATAGGCGGTTTTGCCCTTCCTTTGGGAATTATTTGAAGTTTATCAGCGAAGTTCAAACAAAGAACCTACTCCAACGATAGCTTCCGCCACCACTTAAAGCACGCGACTGAAATGCAAAAATTGCAAACAGCCGGTGGAAAGTTCAATAACTCCTGGCTCGATTCACAGGAAATCAAGCATACAGGACTTGGCTGCAGAGAAGCTAGCGGCCTGCATAGGTTCTATTCGATATTCTATTGTGGCTGGGTCTAACTAAATTAATGGTTTCCTATTTCAAAAATTACATTTTAGAAGATGTTTTGTAATTTTTTTTTGGAGAAGCACTGCTTCCCTTGCTTCCATGAACTCCACGCCCCTGATTACAGCAGCCTCATAGACTCGTGGTAGTTCAACGCCGCTCTCTGTGTATTTTGGACATGTGCCTTTCTCAGCTTAAAATAAAAACCTTTTTTATGGCTTGTATTAAAAACACCACCAAAGTAGTTTCGCCATTCGGGTTCTTGACAAAATATCATAAGCAGCATAATTGCTGAAAATCAGATTTTTTAACCAAAATGTTGCTTACGATAATGTACATATTTTATGTTCGCTTCATTGTTAGTGGTCTATTTTTTTCACCATAAACCAACCAGTTTATTCCAATGTAACATCAATAGAGTACCATTTATATCGGAGGCGCTAATTTGTTACCTACAGATTATCGTAAACGCCGTCAGTTGCGATATTCTTTTTGACCTTTAAGATACTTTTTTACTTCCAAATGACGAAACAATGCAAAATGTATTTTTATTGCTCATGTTGGCGGCCAATTTTAGAGATTAAAACGGCTACTAAAATAATTTGTTACAAATTGTTTTAAAGAAAGATATGTAACGAAATAATTACCCCACGCCAATGAACTGGAAATATGCACCATCAAAAAAAAACGAAGAAGAACTTTTGACAATATTTGACAGAAGGTTTTATTATTAATCCTATATTTTATTTTACTTTCGTTTTGTTTTGTGCTTTTAGAAATTTTCTGTAATATTCTCAACGGATTAAGGTCCTAAAAACTTGAGGCCTCAAAGGTTAAAAACCAGTTGCGGTGCAAATTAACGTAAATACAAGTGCCTATCATGAGACTCTGGTGGACATTTGTCAAAATTACATAGATACCAGATTTTCCAGTGCGGAAGCATTCTAAATGTGAATTGTGACAACAAATTTGATGATACCATTAGTACTTTATACGTATATATATTTATATAGAAGAATGCTGATTGGATCCCAAACCTGAGCAGATCAGAGCTCTCCAAAAATTGAAAAACATTTAACCTCAAAGTTCAATCCTCCGCCAAGCAAATCCCAATCGCTGATGCAAACTCGTATGCGTTGGGTGCATGTTTACTCCAGAGGAAGGGCCCTAATGAAAAAACTATAGAATACGGCAGTAAACTTCTCACTACGGCTGAGTAAAATTATTCGACAACAGAACGAGAATCCAGATATCTGGAAGGTGCTACAGTGGTCGGCAAAAGTGATCACCAACCTCTGAAATTGTTGATGACCTTTAAATCATGAACAGGGTGACTTGCTAGGCAGTTATTGTTGCTTAAGCAGTATGACCTTCGCACGGAGTATACCCCCAGCCGTACTAACGTTGTTGCAGACATGCTATCCAGCCCACTAGCCATTGTTCCAGAATCTAAGTAAACAGTTCAGTTAGACTTGAAATAATTTAGATAAATCCTTGTAATTTCCCATTATTCAGATTAATGTTGTTTTATAGACATAATTGTCGGTATTTCTAAGTATAATCGGACTAGCTGCAACAAACAGATATTGCAATAGAACCAGTGTACGCGTGTAAAAAAAATAAGGAAACGGCGAAATATCTAGGTAATTCTCATTAGTTTGGAAGAAATTCCGCACCTTTTTACCAGAACTTTAGGGAGAGAAAATCATGTCTCACACTTCTCCGTAGACCGACTTCTAAAAATCGAAAACTTCATCTATACACAATAACTTTGGTGCAAGAACTCTCTGAGAATTATCACGATCAGCGCTTGGAATTTTGTGAAATCGTGATGGAACGTTGCAATACCAATGTAAATTTTGTCAATTAAATTAAGTTTTCTGACGAAGCAACTTTTTTTTAATGGAAAAGTTAACAGGCATGATTATCGATATAGGGCCAGGGAAAATCCATATTAGATTCGTGAAAGTCATACATAATTTCCCCAAAAGATAAATGTTTGCTGTTGTATAAAGCGTGCAAAAATAATCGGTCTCTTCTTCATGAAAGACACATTAACTGATGATAGATATTTGAATCTTCTAAGGACCGAAACTGTCCCCGCTATTGCAGAACTATTTTCGCATAACCGTAAGTTCCTTACCTTATCTACTGTATTAAGTATTTAAACTTGATTTTTTTTAGGTAATGGTGCTAACGGTTTCAGCAGGATGGTACTCCACCGCATTTTGCTCGAAATGTTGGGGAATATTTACTGAATTTTTTTTTTTTGGAAGATGGATTGGACATAGGGGTACAATAGAGTGGCCACCTCGGTCTCCGGACTTGACGCCCCTCGAGTACTTTTTGAATGGACCCTTAAAAATGTGGTGTATCAAACTAAGCTCAATGACCTCGAGGATTTAAAGTAGCGAATATAAATCGAATGTAGACGAATCAAGGAGGCTGGCATTCTTTTTAATGTATTAAATGTTTTCCCACAGTATTTTGCCTACTGACAGGAAGTAAATGGAAAATATTTTAAACACTTTATTTAGTTTCATTAATTTGTTGTTTGTGGTATTAATTATCCCTTTTTTGAATTGTATTGTTTTCATTGTTTTTTACAACCCACTTTTAAAATTGTTTCCTTTTGCTAGTATTTTGGTAGCAAGATTAGGAATTATTGTGCTCTCAGGTCTGCCAGATCACGATTTTTATTTTGTTAATTTTACATACAAACATCTTGCAGGTTTCGCATTCTATTCCCATAACCCAGCATAATAAAATTTTAATTCTTTAGGTTTCATTTAAAGGATTCATTTCATTATATCAACAAAACTGACATTGTCCTACATAGCAGGTAACCTTCTGTATACAGACATATTTTAGTGAAAGGTAGTACATTAAATTCTGGACATTAGGCCCTTATTTAAACAAAAACTGTTGACTCTCATAAAAAGTGCTCCTAAAACGAAGTATTGAGATATTTACACAGATTTTAAAAAAGTAATATAATACTTTATAACAAAAAAAATGGTAAACTTGGCAGCAATGCGGAACTTGCCATTGGATCCGTCTAAAAGTTATTCTATAGCCCCATTTCAAAATATATATTTTATGCATAATATGCATGTTTTAAGGAAATAAGCAGATAATTAAAAAATGCATAAAATATGCAAAATATTCATTTTGCATAAATGCTTTGCCTTAATGATAAGAGGTTTATTTCAATGTCACACATAGCCATTACAGTCTTACATTTAACTAGGTGTATTTTAGTCAAACTTTGAATATGCTAATTACTTGCTTGCTGAAACGTATGTTAACATGGTACTAGGACAACTAAACTATTGTTAAACATTTTTGGTATATACTGAATGACGCATGAGCCAAGATACAGGCCGCCATTTTTTTAGTTTTAAAAATGTCATTTTGTAATTTAAGGCATTTCTATAACTACATAGGAGGCAAAATTTTTCTGAAAAATAAGCTTATTTTTAATTTATTTATAATACTTTAATTTAAAAATCGTTTTGGGTAAAAACAGAATTTTTTTTTGTCGAAAATAGCCAGTTATTTTTAAATAATCTGGCATATTGACATCTTGAAAATAAACGCCAGCATGCAACACATTTTAAGGCCAAAATGACTGTAAAAAATACAAAATGCCATTAAAACTATTGGAGTTAAATAACTTTTCGGTTAAACAAGAAGTCAAAAAATTTTTAAAATTCTCTTAGTAACCAAAACGATTTTTAAACCAAAGTGTTCTAAGAAAAGAAAGATTTAAAATAAAAAATAGGGATCACTTCCGGTAACTGTTTTTTATATTGAATTTATGACATGACATGTCTCAAATTTTAAATTGACATTTTTCAAACTAAAAAATGTCGGCTGTACTCTGTCTTCTGTGTCACCCGGAATATTCATTGAACTTGTATCTTTTATAGTTTTGCTATTATTAATAGAGATAAATAAGGTAAATTGGTATCCATATTTTTCCGGTTACTGAATCGTTTTTTTTTCATACCCTACTTACTTTCGTATATATCAACAAAGACGTGCATTTTGAGTGTAATGTAATCTGCACCTGCGATTATTTTTAAATGTTTAAATTATGGATAAAAATAAAGCAAAAAGCGTTTAGCGATATTACCATTCAACAATATCGAAATAATTGCCGGGAAAGATATTTAAATATACTTTTTTATAACACACACCTTAAACTCGAATTTATACCGGATGACGAAAAGATCCTTTATGAACTACCATTTTGTTACCGCTTGACATATGTATTTCCCATTTGGAGCATTAACATCCATATCCTACACAGTATGATCGATAAAGCATTCAACTTCTATTAAGAGTAAACACCATATATACAGGGTGTTAAAAAAGTACGCCACCAAAAGGTTAAAAGACGATTCTTTGCATGATTTTAAGACAAAAAGTTTATAAACAGTTTTATAAACATAGGTCCGAAAATTAATAATTTTCAAGCTGCAGGATGTTAAAATTCTATTAAAAAAATTGTTTTTCTATTATAACTTTTATATTACTCTAGATATTTTTATCAAATTTGGTGTAACATCTTTTACCCCCAAAAATTTTTTGACGCAAAAGTTATTTTTTGAATGTCTACCAGTGACGTCCGTTCGGGGTCTGGATTGAACATTAAAAAAAATGTTATGCCACTGCTTTTTCTAAATACAAAAATTATTTTTAAAATCCTCATTTAATTTAGAGCAAATTTGGTTCCTAGACTTACTTTTGTATGATGCATGGTTTTCGGGTGAAAAGAAATTTTTTTCATGCATCTACTGCAATCCTAATATAATTTTGTAATGGTAATTTTATGTAAAATGCGCTTCTGTTTATTTTTTATGAAACATACTTATTCGAAAGTAAGCACCTGTAATGCTGTGACTAGTACCCATAAAATAAAATAATTATAATTTGGAATCATCTACTGAGTGATTCTTTTTTCAGGGTAATGTCCCCTTTTATCTCCCGAACTTTTTTTGCGATGAGACTCATAATTTCCCATTATCATTCACGCCCTCCTTTTTAGCTTTTTTTTTTAATTTAATAAAATGTACTACTATACAAAGAATTCTCTAGGAAAATTTAAGAAACAAACTGCAATTTAGTCCACTGAAAACCGAAAGTGGCAAGATGGGCTTTGCTAAACGTCAGAAATTCACGTTCAACCATTTTCACCAAAAGAAAATTAAATCAAGTTTTAAAAATCAACAAGTGCACCTTAATTAAAAGTTTTGACAACTGTCATGTTATTGTTATAAAGAAATGAACATATTTCAAATTTGTATTTATATACAGGGTGATCTATTTAATAAAATCGATTTTCGGACACTTTTATAAGTTACCCACAAACATTTATTTTTGGATCACCCTGTATGCTTCAACGGAAATATATCCAAAAAATAAAATACCCAAAGGCATTGTTTAACCGTAACCCAAATTTCCGCTTAAAATTAGTTTAGGGAATGGAGATATCAAGAGTCTTTGAGAATCCTCTTTTCGTTAAAAAAAGGAATAAAATTATTGATATCTCAAAAACGCATACAGATAGACATAAGAAGTTATTGAGAGAACTTGCTCAGAACTACATGTAGAATCTGAAATATAAGCGACAACACCGCAGGGTTGAAAATATTTTAAAAAGATAGATCACGGCCTCCTACAAAGGCAACCAAAATTTTAGAAAAATCCATAAATCCATAAACGTCTAATGGATAGTTAACGTGAGACACCCTGTCTAATTCACTTAAAAATGCAGGGTTTTTGTTTGTAAATGCACCCCTCGTTGACATTTGTATATTGTATATTTATAGGTATAAAAAAAAGTTAAATAGAAAAGTTTCTTCAAATTGACAATTTTTCTTAAGTGTAACACCCTGGATATTATTTAAATTGATCTCTTCTTACTTTACTTCTTTACTTTTATAAAAAAAACTCATGTTTTTATAAGCAACCGTGAATTTAAAAAAAAAACCTTCCATAAGAACCAATGTATTCCCATTGACTCCATTTTCTGGAATGTTTCACGTCTTTAACAGATTCCTCTTATGGCAGGGTTTTTTTTCAAATTTCTCAGATGTAGAAATAAAGGTATCAAATCTGGTATATTTAGAATCAGCAAGAATCAAGGAGTAATTTTCCAGACGGTTGCTACTTTTTAACTACCTTTGCTGCCAAAGGCAAAACGAATTGAGACATAAAATGAATGTTTCTTCTACAAGCCGCTATTTTTGGGAAAATGCCACTTAAATAATTATCATTCTTACGGCAGACAAATTGACTCGTTCTCATTTAGTTTAGCTAAGGGATGAAATTCAAGAACGTGTCTCGTGTGCCATTATATCAGACATATTGCATCATAATAATCTCTTACATCTACTTATTTCATTTTTCAAAGAACTTTTTACTCCTTACTTCCATCATCTGTAGTAGCGAATATCTTTATGGGAGCCTTTGAAGATATTACTCGAACATCCGCCGGAAACACTGGTTCAGATATGTAGATGATACTTTTGTAGTATGGCTTCATGGACAAGATAATACAGAGAAATCCTCATATTTCTGGACTACCTTAATCAACAACATCGTAATATCAAGTTCACAACGGAAATTGAATCTAATAGAACAATTCCCTTTCTAGATGTGTATATTCAATGGAAGGAAAATGGTACATTAGGACATTATACGTATAGAAAACCGACGCATTCAAATAGATACTTAAATGCAAATTTCCACCACCATCCAGCATAAAAGAAATTTTTTAACTCACTAGTATTTATATCCATTTCGATTTCTGATCGGAAACATCGAAACTCACCGAAGCTCTGAGCTTGGCTATTGCACTGAAGATATTACGCTTACGGAGCCACTATTAGGTAGTGTTGTTCTTCCCTACATACATGGCACTACAGACGAAATAGGACGATTATTTCGGCGGTCCAACATACGCACAATCTTCAATACATATAAGAAGATTGGACAATGCTTGCGATTCCCGAAAGATCTTGTACCTTTCCAAACAGAAGTAATATGTAAAATTGCTTGCTCCTGTGGAGAGTCGTATGTGGGAGAAACAGGGCGCTCAATATTAACTATACTTGAGGAACATGAACGATGTGTTAAAAAGAAACAAATGAAAACATGGTTCTAGGGATTAGACCGTGTCAAATTGGAATTACTATCGGACGTTTCGCCTTCGATTGTACGAGGCATCTTCAAGGATCTTTACTCCACGAGATCTGAACACTGAATGAGCTCGAAGAGATTCAGGCGGGCTTTTATACCCGATTTGTGCTCGCCGAAACGTGACCCTGTGTTAAGATCGATTTCCACGTGTGATATAGACCGTAACCCCTATCTCTATTGAAATTTTTTGTATGTTTAAACATTTCAATAGATTCTCTAACTTTTTGTTTATAAAAACCTGGAACCGATGTTAGAACCTTGGTTTCCTTTACATTTATGAAATGGCCAGTGTTATGCTGGTGTTCAGCTACAGCAGATTGAACAATTTGTTTCTTTTTAATACATCGTTCATGTTCCTTAAGTCTAGTTGATATTGAGCGTCCTGTTTCTCCCACATACACTTCTCCACAGGAGCAAGGAATTTTATATACTCCTTCTGTTTGGAAAGGTACAAGATCTTTCGGGGATCGCAAGCATTGTTCAATCTTCTTATGTGTATTGAAGATTGTACGTATGTTGGACCGCCAAAGTAATCGTCCTATTTTGTCTGTAGGGCCATGTATGTAGGGAAGAACAACACTCCCTAATGGTGGCTCTTTATCATTCTCCTGTGGTAGCGAATATCTTTATGTAAGCCTTTGAGGATATTGCTCTAACATCCGCTCCACTAAAACCGAAGCACTGGTTTAGATATGTAGATGATACTTTTATTGTTTGGCCTCATGGACAGAATAATCTCCTCATATTTTTGTGGACCACCTTAATCAGCAACGTCATAATATCAAATTCACGATGGAAATTGAATCTAATGGAACAATTCCCTTTCTAGATGTATGTATTCAAAGGAAGGAAAATGGTACATTAGGACATTCTGTGTATAGAAGACCGACGCATACAAATAGATACTTAAACGCAAATTCTCATCACCATCCAGCACAAAAGAAATCGGTTATTAACTCACTAGTATTTAGAGCTATTTCGATTTCTGATCAAGATTCTTTAACATCGGAAACATCGAAACTGACCGAAGCTCTCAGAGAGAATGGCTATTGCACTGAAGATTACGCGTTCAATTAAAAGACATAGTAAACCAACTCCGCCAAAGGAGAATGATAAAGAGCCACCATTAGGCAGTGTTGTTCTTCCCTACATACATGGCACTACAGACAAAATAGGATGATTACTTCGGCGGTCCAACATACGTACAATCTTCAATACACATAAGAAGATTGGACAATGCTTGCGATCCCCGAAAGATCTTGTACCTTTCCAAACAGAAGGAGTATATAAAATTCCTTGCTCCTGTGGAGAAGAGAGGAGATTACTTCCCTAGAGGCTGGTCACCAGGTGGACGTTATCTATACAGATCTCTCAAAGGCTTTTGATAGTGTGTTTCATCAGCTCCTTTTAAAGAAGTTGTCTGGAATCGGACTGGGGTCCAGATACCTATCCTGGATCGGGGATTACTTATCTAACCGTAGTCAGCGCGTGCACGTCGGAGGAGCGGTATCTAGAGAGGTGAAAGTTCTTTCAGGCGTCCCACAAGGCTCGCACATTGGCCCTATATTATTTTCGCTCTTTATTAACGATGTGTCACCTTGTTTCAAAAACTCTAAATTTCTTATGTACGCGGATGATTTGAAATTCTTTAGCATCGTTAAGCCATCGTATAATATCCTTCAGTTGGACCTAGATAATCTGGTGTCGTGGTGCACAAATAGCTACTTAAAGTTAAATGTACAAAAATGCAAAAAGATGACATTTTGTCGAAGCCTGAATCCAACAATCTTGAATTACACAATTGACGGCATTTCTCTTGAATCAGTGATTTCATTCAACGATCTTGGTGTACTATTTGACAAAGACCTGTCATTTAACCTACATGTTGATCAGATAGTATCAAAAAGTCTGAGGTTACTAGGTTTCATCAAAAGAAACACCACCTATATGAATGATACCAAAGCAATTACATGCCTCTTTAATACTTTGATTCGAAGTATACTTGAATACTGCTCCGTCATATGGTGTCCATCTTATCAATGTCACATTTATAGAGTAGAGAGAGTCCAAGCTAAATTTGCTAAATACCTGTTATTTAAACACCACTTTCCTTATTCGGATGTGCCTCAAGAAACCAGACTTTTGCTTTGTGGTCTTAAACCTCTCGAAATCAGGCGCCGGAACTTCTATTTGTTCTTCCTTCACAAACTGATTAATGGGATGATTGCCCTAAACTGTTGTGTCTTTTAAGGTTTAACGTTCCGGTCAGAGCTCTGAGACACAGACGCCTCTTCTCAGAACAAGTGCACAGAACTAACTTTGGCCAACGAGCTATCATTCACAATATGATAAATACTTACAACAAAAATTTCAACCATATCGATATTTTTTCTTTAAGTCTCAACTCAGTCAAGCGCCAAGTGTCTTAGAGTATCTTGTCACTGTATAAATGTGTGTATGTGCGATTGTTTATTGTTAATTATAGTATACATTATCCAATGTTGTCTTTATATACATATGTTTTTTTTGTTTGTATTCAGAATAGCATGTAAGTTTTTGTACCATTGTGGGAGAAACAGGACGCTCAATATCAACTAGACTTAAGGAACATGAACGATGTATTAAAAAGAAACAAATTGTTCAATCTGCTGTAGCTGAACACCAGCATAACACTGGCCATTTCATAAATGTAAAGGAAACCAAGGTTCTAGCATCGGTTCCAGGTTTTTATAAACGAAAAGTTAGAGAATCTATTGAAATATTTAAACATACAAAAAAATTCAATAGAGATATGGGTTACGGTCTACATCACACGTGGAAATCGATCTTAACACAGGGTCACGGTTCGGCGAGAACAAGTCGGGTATAAAAGCCCGCCTGAATCTCTTCGAGCTCATTCAGTGTTCAGATCTCGTGGAGTAAAGATCCCTGAAGATGCCTCGTGCAATCGAAGGCGAAACGTCGGATAGTAATTTCAATTTGACACGGTCTAATCCCAAGAACCATGATTTCTTAATTGACCAAAGCCGTGAAAGCTTCCGTTCTATGTAAGAAATAAATGGTTCAATCTGCTGAAGCTGAACACCTGCATATCGCTGGCCATATTATAAATGTAAAGGAAACCAAGGTTCTAACATCGGTTCCAGGATTTTATAAACGAAAAACTAGAGATACGGGTTACGGTCTTCATCACACGTTGAAACAGATCTTAACACAGAGTCACGGTTCGGCGAGCACAAGTCGGGTATAAAAGCTCGCCTGAATCTCTTCAAGCTCATTCACTGTTCAGATCTCGTGGAGTAAAGATCCTTGAAGATGCCTCGTGTAATCGAAGGCGAAACCTTGGATAGTAATTCCAATTTCACATAGTCGAATCCCAAGAACCATGATTTCTTAATGTATCTATACACAATTTTTTTTTAAATTATCATACTAGCCAATATTTAATTTGTAAATCTTTACTATTTGCTCCAATCATTCATATATAAACAAACGTAAATAAAAAATATTTAATTAGCCTAATTTTATTGTGCCATTATAAAACACATAAGTGCGAAATGGTTCAAGTATATTTCTCAAAAACGGCGGCTCGGAGAACATAAAAGAATAAATAAAGTATTATTAGCTGTACTTTATTATTCTATTCTTGTTGTGTCCCAGTTCGTTTCCCTTTGTCAGCTATATAAGGTAGTTAGAAACAAGTAATTTTTTTACGATTTTCATTTTTCCCGCTTCAAAGTTGAATAAAGCATATTTAAAAAAATATGGTTTAATCCTGACTGATTGTAAACTTAAATGGTTGTAACTTGGAAGGGGTGCACTTTAGAACATAATATAATAGCACAAAAAGTCTTATTTTAACCACCATTTTAATTTCTACTATCAGTCCCTCAACACTTAAATTTTAAGATCACTAGTAGGTCCCCTGTCGTTAAACCCATCTGGTCGCCTATGCCTCTCAGCTGTCTCGCAGGAACACCTTACTATAACACAAGCTGTGTCGCAGGTATGCAGTACTTGATTTGACTTTTTTAAATGAAAGTGCCTATAAGAGAGAAATTTAGCTATTGGTAAGGTGTGCGTTAAGTACGATTCAGCATCAGAGTGTTCTTTGAAGGCAGCTTTTCATATAACTCGGGAAAATGTTACAGTTCACTTGCAACAGAATTTCTTTATACAAATGTAATATTAGCTTGCTAAAAATGTATCCGCAGGTGTCCATGTACTGAATCTATAATATTTTAATTTCAATTTGCACGTTGAAATTTATTGTTATTTAAATTTATTTAACATGTCACTGTTAGATTCACTAGAGTAGCTCCAACTTAGACTGCGTCAGGCTTTGGCATTTAGAAGTTTTATTATTTATATATTGTATTTATCTTTTTGAAAATAAAAGTGATTTATTAGTAAGATTATTATTATTCTTTTTAATATTATTAGTATTATTATGGCAATACCGACAGGGTATTTTTATAATGTAATTGGTATTAAATGGTCTAGCACATATAAATACAAAATCTTAAGAACAGGACAAAAGTATTGTCAATAAACATTCTCAATATACATTATAGGAGATTTCAAAGTGACCGATTAATGTATTACATTATGCCAAAATTCAGTTTTTTTTGTTTATACCTCTAATTAATTACTAATCACTCCAATGCAGTTTTAGTAACATATATTTTTATATTATATTTTAACAATGTATTCAATTGAAATTTTAATAATTCAGTTGCCTCACTGTCTCTTTGGATGTGGTAGGTAGAGGATTGATTATGCTTGTCTTGAATAGACTATCTATTCAAGACAAGCATAATCAACATTTGTACATATTCCATTACAGCAGTAATATCCATACGTGCATGGTACTTCCTCATCGTCTTCAGTATAGACCGGACATGTCCCTTGGTCGGCTAAAATATAAATATGTTTTATGTAAACATTGTTTTAGTTAACTTTATAAGCCAGGAACTAGATATATTCTTAAGCTACGTCATCAATATATGCCTTATATACGAGGGTTAGATGAAAGCTTAAACAAGGGGAATCAAGTGCTAATTTAGCTTTTAGTCATGAGATGGATAGTTTTAAGTGACGATGGGAGGAAAGAGCATTCAAAAATTTTATTACACGCAATTAACCATTTTATACATTTAGCAGAATTTAACAGTGGCGGCTTACAGTGGTGAATTACATTAGGAGGTCAATAACAAGTTTAAAAATAGGCATACTTAAATTAAAAATAAATATCTTATCTTCAAATTGAGCTTTAAATTATCTTGAAGTTCAGGTCTACTCTTCGTTCTTTAGAATTGGAAAAATGCTGAATGACACGTTCGTTAAAATTGTACGCACGTTCCTTTTATAAACGATTTCTCGATATTTAATATTGCTAAAGCGGATAGTCTATCTTAGCCCAACTCCTCAACAAAATTTATAAGCCCTCGAAAAACCCCTGGATTTTCAGACAAAGCCGTTTCTTCATGGCCACGTAGTGCCAGCTCGAATGCCTCACAAAATTTTTCACGATCTATAATTTTATTTAAAATATAACGATTTTTGGATACATTTTTATTAAAATCTCTAAGGGATTTTCTATAAGCTGTGTCTAGCTGAGTGCTAGCATTCACCGAACATTTCATGTGATCTGCAGAAAGCGCATGTTTTTTTTATTTTTTCTTTTAAGTGTTTTAAGTCCTTAACGCCGGTTTTGCAGCATAATGAGTCCGACGAGTCCTTAGAAAACAACAAACAAACATAACAGTAAAATGAGTTAGAGACTTCACAACCACATATCCAGTTAGCTAAATCGTACATACTTTTGCGAACGTTTCGATGAACCTCTTTATTTTTGTCTTTACTAGATATTTATCTTGAATTCGGTTATTTTCTCAAAATTAAGTTCGTTAGCACTCTTTAGTTGTTTAATTTTATGCACTACCGACATTTTATTTCATCTACATTCACAACTCAAACATAGAGAACCTTGAAGTTGCTTATTTTTGCAAAATTAAGTTCGTAAGCACTTTTTAGTTCTTTATTTTTTTGCACTAGTCTCTACCAACATTTTATTTCCTGTATATTTCCAACTCACACTTGGGTCATAAAAATAAAAAATAAATATTACAAAAAACAGTATATAAATCAATTTTCATAGATTAAAAACGTCCGAAACAATATCGAGTTACCATATCGACCGTAAGGTAATCAGGGCAATTCGGACTGCCCAACCTAGCTTAGTACAGCGTATTTTATTATGCCTATGTATCGAGACGCAATGAGACTATTCGACACGCCGGCCGCGCGCGTGTAGCGTATTTAACTTTTCCCAAGGTTCGCGCTTTATTACAACTATTACGAGGGACGGTCAAACGAATAATTTATTTTCTGAAATATTTTTGGGGGGTCATTGACCAAATGTCCATATGGAAGAGCCGCCACTGGAATTTAAATACGCACTTTGAAGTTATAGCCCAAGAAATAGTGACAAAAAATGCAAGAGTTCTGTAATGGCTCATATTTCAATATGATGTAATATTAAGTCAGCACACACACACATACAAGGTCAGGTAGTGGGACACCTGGCGGTGAAAATTAGGGCAAACCTTGTTTGTAGTACAAACAAAACGTGTGAAAGTGGTCAGACCGCATAGTTGGGGAATGCGATAGGTCAGCACGTTATTTATTATGATGCCAGTACAAAAGTTTTGTAATAGCTGAAAATATATTTACTACTTATTTATTATATATAAAAAAAATTATTTTTATTGTCTTAAGGGGATATCGGAGTTTTCTATCTACTGCTGGTGCACATAAATCACATTATATCTGAAGTACGAGAGGTCAATGTGGCTCACCGATAGAAACTTCATTAGTCTAAAGACGCGATATTCAAACTGTGTTCCCCGGAACCCACTCTATCGTTTTAGGGGTTCCGTGAAAAAGCAATGAGTAATGCACAATAATATATAAAAAAAAACTGAACAAAAAAAACGAGCCAGTGGCGTAAATTTCTACTTACCTCCCACTGGTCATCAGCTGGTTATGTAACAGTTCATTTCAGTTTAATTACACTGTGTTGGATTAATAATTAATAATAATTATTGTGCTATTCTTCTAATAAAAGTAGCTGTTTCGGGTGTTATAGGTTAGCTAAGAAAGGTAAGTAAGTACATATTCCTATCTAATGTGTTTTTTTTGTTTGATAAACGCTTTGTCTTTCTTAATAATTTCATTTTAAAATAAGTGACCTAATGTCCAGTAGAGGTGTGTTTCTGCTTGAAATCAGAGTAATTTTTTAAAGTTTTATGCCAGTATTACTTACACACTAATAATGATAATTTTGGATGCGTGAATTCCGATAGCATAACCTCAAAATTATAAAATATGTATTTTCGGCGAAGGAAAAGGCCACCACCGGTCACTTACAAATTGTTATCGAAAATGTCGTTATTCATGGTCTTTTTTTTGCAAATTTGGCGATTTTGAAATGCGATTTGTTCGATTTGTAGTTATAGTAATCAGCGGAGAGTAATTGGATGTGAATAAGTTATTGTTTGATATTGTTGTTATATATTCTTACGTTTTGATAGGATTTTTTACAAATATGTCCCGTTTTCGACTTTATAATATGTTGTTTTCATTTTTTCAGATAAATGTTCTAACATTCACTCCTATTATGAATACTTGGTTGAAGACTGGAAAATTAAAATGTTCAGTGGTAGAGGAGAAATCGAATGAATTTCTGAAGAAAATGCAAAAGGATTTAAAAGACGTTCTTGACGACGTAGTCAAAATTGTCAATTTTATTAAATCCAGAGAGTTAAATTCCCGACTGTTCACTCTTCTTTGCGAAGAAAGTTTACATAGGACGCTTCTTCTACATACGAAAGTACGATGGCTCTCCAGTGGAAAAAATCTAAGTCGATTTTTTGACCTTAAACCACCAACCATTCGAACGTTTTAAGTAAAACTTTTAGAGACTATTTTCCAATTACAAACGAGTCACATGGTTGGGCGCAAAATCCATTTGTACAAAGCCATGATGATCGATTATTAACGTTGAAACAAAAAGAACAATATCGGCTGATTCTACATTAAAAATTACATTTAATCAAGAGGAACTCTTTGATTTTTGGTTGGAGGTGTACAAGGAATATCCCGAAATTTCAAACTGTGCCATCCATATCTTTGTGAACAATGTTTTTCCATTTATACCAGCACAAAAACTAAATACAGGAATAAATTAGACGCCGAATCGGAAATGAGAATTCAAATCACCACTATTAAACCAGATTTTAAAAGCATTGGTAGGAAGAAGCAAGCCCATCCTAGCCACTAAAATGATTGTGATGGTGTTCTTATTTTTTATTATACTATTATATTTTTATTATACTTTTATATTTCATTTTTTTCCAAATAAAACAAGATAATTTTCTCAAATAAATACCTCATTTCTACATTATAAAGTAGGAATTCCCCAAAAACCTATAATCATAAGTGTTCCGTGAGAGATAAAAGTTTGAAGACCGCTGATCTAGAGAAAAAGCTACATGGTGGGCCAAATTCCAAATATAGCGGGTGATCTTGAAAATCGCGTCGTGTCCTTAGTAAAAAAAACCAATAAGTTAAGAAAAAATAGAATCAAATCTAACAATATTTTATAGCACGATATCAAAAATCTATAGTTTTTCAATAAAGAAAAAGACGAACTTCTTCGAAATAGGTAAATTTCCTTGCCCGAAAAGAAATTCTATAGGCAGTTTATCGAGCAGTTTATATATTAACACACATCGCTATTTTGTTACTTCATGTTGAATTCACACCAGTGTTATGTCTATATCACATTTAATATTTCTGCAAAATTTCAATTCAATAGATTTTTTGAAAATTTTATTAGGACATCGTTTTGTTCCGCTGTCTTGAATTCGTACCACAACTTTCATGGAGTGTTTCCAGGCTGAATTTTTAAATATTTTAAAAAGCCGAAATTTTGTTTTGCTATCCTATATTCATACCAAAATGTACCCGTGCATTCCTATATAACGCTTGATATTTGTGCAAGATTTGAGGTAAACTGAATAATTATTTTTTTCAGTAATAATTTTTTTAACGTTTTACTACGCCGCCATCTTATTCCGGCATATTGGATTTTTATCAAAACAGTACCAGGTCATCCCCATATTACCCTTAATTTTTGACCAAAATTTGAAGTCAATCGGATAAGTAGTTTTTAAGCTAGGCCGCGAACTGAGAGAAAGGCAGACAAACCGAGAGACGGACCGACGGAATTGATAAAACACATTTTTTTGGCATCTAGGGACGCTAAAACGTGAGAAGGTGATTTTTTCACGATTAAAAATATTTTATTCAGTCGTCATTTTAATCCACCATCATGAATTAGTACCCAGTTTTACTAGTTCAGCTGTATACCACCATTATGTTTGACACAGAGTTTGAAATCAGTCCATTAAGTGGTTTTTTAAACTGAATTTTTAAGTAATGCTACTAGTTGATTCCTACATAATACTTACTTGTGTGCAAAATTTGAGATACATTGGATAAGCAGTTTTTAGTAATAATTTTTTTAACATTATTTCACTAGACTGCCATTTTGTTTTGCCATATTAGATTTTCACCAAAATGTTACCAGGTCCTTCCGATATGACCCTTAATTTTTACTCAAATTTGAAGTGAATCGCGTGAGCAGTTTTTATGCCGTGAAATGACAAACGGAACGACGGAATTGATAAAACATTTTTTGGCATCTAGAGATTCTAAAACATGAAGACGTGTAAAACCTGAAAGAGCGATTTTTTCACGATTAGAAATATTTTATTTAGCCACAATTTTGTTCCGCCATCTTAAATTGGTACCACACTTTCACTAGTTCGTCTACATACCACAATTATTTTTGCCACACATTTTGAAATCAGGCCCTTAATTAGTTTTCAGGTTGAATTTTTAAATATTTTACTATCCCGCCATTTTGTTCTGCCGTCTTGGATTTATACCAAAATTTAACCAGTTAATTCCTACATAATACTAATGTTATGACCGTTAATTTTTGAGCAAAATTTGAAGTCAATCAGGTAAATAGTTTTTTAGCTAAGCCGCAAACAGACGGACCAACAGACACACCGACGGAATTGAGAAATCTAGGGACTATGAAACGTAAAGATCTGGAAAAACCTCCGAGGGTGATTTTTTTACAATTACAATACTTTCCTTTTACAACGGAACTAAAAATACGGCTTTTCGATAATCTTAACGAAAAGACAAACATACTTTTTCAGGTAACATTTTTCTTAGGCGGTTAATAGTCGGTGCGTTTTAGATTTACTCCGATATCCTCCTAAATGTAATTTATAGCATCTACAAATCCGATCTGAGTATATTATATCTTGGTTAAACAAAAATCAAATTTAAACATACAGTTGTCATACTATATAGAAGTAAATACTTTCCAATCGATTTCAAAATTCCATTTTTGCTTTTGACAAAAGTAACTGCATATAAAGTAAATCTAAATCTACAACTTTTCTCTGTACAGGATTTTTCCTTACGTATTGATTTCTCCCCTGTCAACAAGTATTTGTCAAAGTATAACTGCAATTTGTTTATATTAAGTACTATAGATAGTTTCCAAGCATATTTCATTTCATATTTCGTTAACAAATTATAGAGATACCCTTCCCTTTCAAAATTCTTAAAAAATGAGGCCAATAATACCTATTCGACCTTAAAGTTAAGTTTCCTGATCTTATATTGCACAAAATTTACCTCTGCTGTATCAAGAAAAGGCAGAAACGCTATCTAACCTTATAGAATATCAGAAAAATCAAATAAAATACAGGTGGTTCTACGAAAAGTATGCATCTAGCTTTTCCCCTTTTGGTGAAATTTAAAGTAGAAATGATCGGAAGTCGATTTTGCTTTGAAGACACATTTCATCGAGTGATATATCATTTCGAAGGATACAAATTTACCTTTCTAATGATACTATATACTATAAAAACGGCTTTAGGAACCTCTGGAATGAATGAAACCGGCACGTAAATTTTGGTTATTAGGAGTCAAAACAACTACAGTTACGTTTCAATGTTTATTAGTTATTTAATATAATTTTCTGAAGAAGGAATAAACTGTTAAAGTTAAGAAACCATGGTCCTTGGGATTAGACTGTGTCAAATCAGTTTCCGACGTTTTGCCTTCGATTGCACGAGGCATCTTCAGGCATCTCTACTTCACGAGATCGGAACACTTAATGAGATTTCGTGAGGTAAAAATCCCTGAAGATCTTTACTTCACGAAGATCGGAACACCGAATGAGATTTCGTAAAGTAAAGATTCCTGAAGATGCCTCCTGCAATCGAAATCGAAACGTGGGAGAGTGATTCTATATTGACACGGTCTAATACCAAGAACCATGGTTTCGTAACTGACCACAGCCGTGAAAGCTTTCATTCCAGGTAAACTGTTAAATGATTTTTTTTTAGATTTATTAAAACCTCAATAAATTTAACAAGTTTTGAAAATGTCACATATTTGCTTCTATACATTAATAAAGATTTGTTCAAATCTATTTCGAACATTTTGTAGTATATAAGTTGCGTGCACTCAGCTAAAATCCGAAAATCTCCTATGGAATCGCTCTTCGTAGGAAAACATTTATTTTTCAAGTATCGCCAAAGAAAATAGTCCAACAATAAATCGGGTGACCCGGCAGGCCATTCAGTTGGGTCTTTCGTTCAAATCCTCCATCCAGAAAACCAGTTATTTGAAAATTCTCTTACAACAGCATCATAGTGCGAAGGCTGGAAATGAAGCCGTCCGGTTCTTGTTCTATTATTTTTGTTATATAAGATCAACCAAATTTTCAAGCATCTTTAGCTTCAATTCACCAGTTAAATTTCCCGGAATAAAAAGTGGTCCAACAATATGACCAGACGTTAATTTTTTTGAGGGTATTGGGTATGAACCTCACGGAATAAATGTGGGTTACTGTCATCGCAGTAACGCCAATTATGCAAACTTAAAGAACCATTGAAATAAAATATACACTCATCGGAAAAGCAAATGTTAAATAATAAGTCTGGAGCTTCTATTAAACGCTGGCTCATTTCTTCGCAAAACTGTAGTCTTCTATCAGGATCATCCTCATTCAGTTCCTGTACTCATTTAATTTTGCACGGATGAAATTTGTGTACTTTCTTATGAAGAAATTATTATTGTGAATGAATGGGAGACACCTGAGGCTTAAGCTACTTGACGGATACTTTGAGTATGATCCAGTGCAACCTGTCTCAAAACAGCGACTTTCACAGCTTCACTTCACATAACAGACAGATCCAGTCTCCTCAAACCTTTGGACTAATTTGACAACATACGAATCATTCACATTTTTATTGGGACGAGTGTTATTAAACAAACCACCAGCAAGCTTAGCCCATAAAGACACTACAATAAACGTTACTTAAATTCTTTTTCTACACATAGCTAGAGCATTTTATTTATTTCAACAGGAAAAAATCCAAACGATAAGTAAGGAATTCAGTTCTGATAAAGGTCTCGATTTTGTTAGCATTTAAATCGCAACTTTTTATTAAAACAAGTAATTTAGCTAATGATTGTAATCATTTTGAACCCTAATAACTAAAATGAATGTGCCTGTTTCATTAATACCAAAACTACGTTTTGGTATTAATGAAGTTCCTGACGCCGTTTTGACGACGTTTACTGCTCAAGTAAAATCCAACAAATAGTGTTTAATTAGAAAGAGAATTGTACGCCTTTAGAAATATTGTATTACTCGACCCAACTTTCCATTTAAAATTTTAGGGGTGTCATTATCCCCCGCTAGGGGTTGAAGTCCCTCCAAAGCAAAATCGACTTGACCGACCATTTTTGCTTTAAATTGCCCGAAAAGAGGATAAGTGCATACTTTTCCTTAGATCACCCTGTATGAACCTTCTAAAGCAGGCCTTTGCATATTTTAATCTTACCTTTTAATATTTCTGTTAGTATTTAAAATGTTTAAGCTTGCTGACACTTAAGTTAATGTCTTATTAGAACAACTAAATATCGCAACAAGGTTTTCAGTATTTATATTTATTTAATCATCATAAGTTACAGTATTGCGATTATTAGGAAAGAAAAACAAAATGTATTGTTGCCCATAAATTATTTTATTTTTAGTAGCAATTCAATTTTAACCTTTTTTTAAAACAACTGACGCATTTAGGTGCAATTTCCTCAGTTGAGTCTCACCATATCAACATAGCAATATGTATTTTCGTTGTAATATGATACCTGTATTTTTTGCCTAAATTATGATATACAGCCAAAACAAAACGACATCATTCATATTATTGCTCAGGGGTATCTAACCATTTTCTCTGCGGCCGGCGTCGGTGCCCATAATGGGATTCCCATACTACAGAAAAAAACTACTAGTTGTTCGAAGGGTGTCTTTGGAAAATGGAACCTTCAATCATCAAAAATCTCTCTCAGTTCTTTCCTTTGCCCTATATTGCATATATCTAGACTTTTTATAAGAAATTCAAGTTTTGTTTTGCTTTAGGCAACCATGGTGGATAAAGTCGAATTCTATATTTTGTGATGAGCAGAGGGTTAACTAATCAGTTTCAAGCCCCAGTCGACCCACTGGACATAAACACGTCGCTTAACTATAGTCAAAAGCAGTGTTATCGTGCGGATCATGCGATTTATCAACGACAAACTTTTTAAGTTTGTTTTTTTTTATTACGTGTAATCATATCACCCGCATAAAATCCGAAAGATGAATTAGATAGACCTATGATATTTTCATATGAAAAAAGAGGATAAACATATAAATACCAGCAGTTGCAAAAATCTTTGAGCGATGTCACTTCAAAGTCAGATTGAAAATGAGTAATAGAAAACAATTTTCGGTTTTTTTGCATCCACAAGCGAAAAAAAAGGTATTAAATCTAATAAAATATTACGAAAACGAAAATTTACCGGCCAATATCCAGGAGAAAGTAGCAAAAGCTCTGGGAATCGGTATAAGGACTGTGCAGAAAATTGTGCATAAAAAAAAGCATAATTTACTACCGAAGAAGATTAAGAAATGTACACGAAAAAAGCCAAAGGCTTAAGTGACAATGTAAAAATGGATGTTCGTAGTGCAATTAGCAATTTATACACATCAAAAACTAATATAGCCCTTCAAATTTTAAAAGAAGCTTTAAAAAATCGTGGGATATTGGAAATTGGGCTAAAATCGTTGTGTTTTCCATATAAAAAGAACTGTAATCGAAGATTTTTATGCGAGTTGCCACATATAGCAATATACATATACACGGAAGACGAGACTTGGATATTTTCTAATAGAAGTGGTTCGAAATCTTGGCAGCACGAAGAGAAAAAAGGAATGTGGGACGGGAAAACGGTTGCATGCAGGTTCTTCAACAGGATTTCTCCCAGGTGCAAGTTTACTGTTTTCTTCAACATCCAAAAGTATGGACTACCATGATAATATGAACTGTGAACTGTTTGAAAAGTGGTTAAAATAACAACTGATTCCAAATTTAAATGCTCCATCTTTAATCATTCGGGACAATGCATCCTTCCATTCAAGAATCCTAAATAAACAACCCACTTTATCCTGGAAGAAAAGTAATATTTATGACTGGGTAATAAAACAAAAACAAAATCCTTTACCCAATATGCTTATGGTGAAACTAGAACTTCTTTTAATGGCAAAATCTATTAAAAAACTAACAATATATCCCGTAGATGAAATATTACGGGAAAATGGACATGAGGTTTTACGACTGCCACCATACCATTGCCAGTTAACGCAATAGAATTAATATGGGCTGGGGCAAAATCATATTACGAAAAACACGTGAACGATGGTCTTACATCAGAAGAAGTGCAAATTGTTGGGCAAGATTCATTAAATTATATTACGCCGGAGTACTGGAGGAAATCTGTGGAACATACGGAGATATTAATATTGGATTGGTGGTATCCAGAACGCGTTCTAGATGTCGAAATAGCACCAATGATCATTGCGCCATTTGAGGACGACTCAGAAGATGTGGACTTTTTAAGTGATGATGATATTTTTTAGTCTATAATATTAAAAAGTTTCTGAAGGATTATATTAGTCTTTGACGTACATAAATCATAAATTGCATTATGAATATCCATTTTTGCATTGTACTTAAGTCTTTTGCCTCTGGATTTTTTCGTGTACATTTCTTAATGTTTTTCGGAAGCAAATTATGTTTTATCTCATGCACAAGTTTCTATACATTCCTCATACCGATTCTCAGAGCTTTTGCCACTGGCTCCTGGATATTAGCCAGTAAATTTTAATTTAAACATTTTTTTTTAGATTTGACACCATTTTTTTGCTTACTTTTTTAGTACATTTGTAATTTTGTAGGCAATAAATAAATAATTATAGAATACTTGATCCAATTTTAAAGTGTGTTTAAAATAAGTAAATCTTTTTATTAATTATAGGGCAAAAACTCGTGGCTAACGAAAAATACAGGCTATATGTATATATATATATATATATATATATATATATATATATATATAAATATAAAATAGATCTTATTATGTCATTGAAACCCGAATATCAGGAGTTAAAATTTTTTTTATTGTTATAGCAACAGCATTTTTAGGATATGTTTTACCCTAAGGACAAATATCTTTTTGAGGGGATAAGTAGTTTTTTAGCTATGCCGCGAACAGACACACTGACGGACAGAGACATCTACAGAGAGACGGAATTGAGAAAACATGTTCTCCGGCATCTAGAGGCCCTTAAACGTAAAGATCTGAAAAAATCTTACGAGGGAAGTAATAACTAATTATCTTGTGTTTTTAACAAAAGTGTATAATATTTTTGCAAAATAAAATTTTTTTGTTATCATGATACAAAAATAAACGAGTTTACTTTGCACAGGGGTGGCCCGCATTTAAATAAATGACTCTGTATAAGTGGTTAGATTTTTAGGTCAAGCGGGGCTCATAATTATTGGTGATTGATAAAAAAATCTCACTTTCATTAAGTGGTTGTATAAACAGAACATATCCTGATTGTTCCACTGATTCCAACCGCCTTTTGATTTTATTAAGGCGCTTGCCATTTTGTGTATTTTTGTTTTTGCCAACCAAAAAATTTTAACCAAATACATATTTAGCGAATTTTCTTATTTAGTCCCTCGGCATTTAATATATAACAAAATATTAAGTGGCTATCTTGATAATATTGCGTAATATATTAAAAAAAAACTATTTTTTTTCTCCTTATATATTTGTAAATAGCCCATCGGGATGTAATAGCTCGATAAGAGAATCACACAACATTTTGGTATTAACTGTGTTCTCTGATTTGATTCATAATGTTGGTGACTTTTGGACCCGCACGATAAGATCTCATTCGACTATAACTCCATTAACAAGTCAATTTTTACAAGAAGGTGATGATTTAGCTCAGAAAGACTCCTTACCTAACCCTTCCAGAGTTTTACAGATCTTCACGTTTTAGGGTCCCTAGATGCCACAAACATGTTTTTTCAATTCCGTCGGTCTGTTTTCCTCGTAAAAAAAATGCAAATATTGTAATCGTGAAAATATCACGTTCTGAGATGTTTGCAGTTCGTTGCAGTTAGGATTCCTAGACCACAAACGCTGGGTCGATGTCGGTTCGTTGTTGAATGAGTCTGCCTGTATGCGACATAGCTCAAAAACTACTTATCCGATTGACTTAAAATTTTGTTTAAAAATTAAGGGTACGTATAGGGATGTAATGGTAATATTTTGATAGAAATGCAGTATGATGGAACGACAGGGTTGGGTAGGTAGAAAATTTTGAATATTCTACCATATTTTCTACACGTAAAAAATTAATTTTCGACAACAACTAATTTTCTACGTTTTCTACATGCTCAAACGTAGAAATATTTTTTGTATATTTAAAGCCGTTTTTTGTGTTTTATAAGTTTGCAAACTGGATCAAAGAATGTCACACTATGTTCAACTTGCTTATTTAGATATTCGTCAAATACTAGTTTTGTTATGCTTTGTTTGAAAGTGGTCGCTTCAGCAATTATTGTTCGCATTGGCTTCAAATTCTCTAGGTAATTTACAAATGAGTCTCTAAACGAGTTTCACCGGCTACTTGATGAGTTTTTCCATCCGTCAATAAGCATAACAGTTTCTTGATCAAAATTTTTAATAGATTTTTTACAATTATCGTAGCACTTTGAAAGCAAAATTAATGATAATGTTTTTCTCGTGGGCAACTTATACGATGGGCGCAAAAGTTTAACAAATTTTTTAAAATGATCAGATTCAACAACCGAGGTATGTTACATCCGAACATAAACTCACATAGAGCCATATTCAAATTTTCTTGCTCCATAGATGTCATTTTATCACAAAATCCTACGAGCGCAGTCGGCATATTGGCAGATTTTTTTGCCGTTTTCTTAGAAGGCTCTATGATGCTAGCTCTAATGGGGCCCGCTTCTAGCGTAATCTGAAAACAATAATATATTGTTTTATAAGAAGTCAATATGCTATTGTCAAAGAAAGGCCAACCACAGTTACCACAAAAATCAATAGTGGCTGCTTTATCATCATAAGGGCAATTGGCAAATGGGCAATCCCAAAAAATAAACATTTTAAATTAACAAAAATTCCAAAGTAACATTTTAAATGAAACAACATTGGCTTGCACTTTATACCTTATTTCGTAATATTTTCGTGCGATATGCATCTATTTCTTTTTAACCCGGAAGACGCAGGCAACACCAAGCAATTTCGGAAAATTAAAGTAAAGATATTTTAACAAATAGGAAGAAATAGAATATGCTATGGGCAAAATACGTACGAGGGTGCGAGACAAAAGTGCATAGTCTAAGCAATACCCGTTCGCCAATCAAAGCCCACGTTACATCATCCCTTTCCTACGCGCAAACGGAAGGTGGATCTAAAAGTTTCTTATAAAACTAAATGATTATAATAATAACATATATATTAATAAAAAATAATAATAATAAAACTCAGTGAATTGAAACATACCAAAAACATTAGCAGGGAATGCTGATCTGCTGATTTTGTGAACAGTTTTAGCGAGAATTTTAGATTCTCCAAGTTAATTACTTTCGGGTTCTTCTATCTATTGATTTTTCAACTGGGCGGTCTGAAATTGTTAGTTTATTGTGAGTAGGTAGGTATGCCGAGGTTTTTTTACTTATGAACAAATCTGCTTAAGTATCTAGCTCCCTATGCCAAGCCTGAGTACACACGAACACACCTTTTTTTTATTAAGAGAACATTTCAAATTTTTGTAACTCTATAAACAGGTTTCCTACTAGTGAATACTGAACTTACAAAAAAGGTAGTGCCTCACTTTTGCTTGTTTTAAAATCGGTTATAATCTGCATCGCAAAAAATTCCCTACCATATTTTTCTTACTCTAGGCGCCACTGAAAATCACTTTGGCTGCTAATAAAACATCTACCTACCTTATTTTGCATAGAGCTCACAGAAGAGCCAATGCGGTTGATTCCCGGTTCAAAAACGAATCAAGAGCAGAAGAAATAGCGGAATTCCCATCCTGGGTATCAGGTGTTTGTTGATCTTTGCAATCGAAGTGAATTGCAAAAGATGTATTATTTCTCTTTTCTGAGATTGGAGAAATTATATTTGTCCTATTTCCAAGCCTTGCAAGTTTACTTAAGGGAATATTATCCTCACCGTCACTATCTGCATCTACATTTGACTCCTCTGAACAAATTTGAAGTATATCTTCCCTTGATTTTATTGGCGTCTTGCACATTTCTGTGTGCAAAAAGTCTTTGTTTTGCAGTATTTTTCAATGATTTCTTACAGTAATTGCAAAAACAAGTGTTTTTTTCCTTTTAACTTTATTTCTCGGAATTCGTATTTTGCCCAAAAATCACGTTTTGTTCGCCCAGCCATTTTTTGATATTATAACAACGATTAATCAATCAATTTTTAGATACACAGAACAACAAAACGACAGTGACTTTTAAAATAACTTTCTGTGAAGTCCAGAAGTTGCTGAGGATGTCAACGAATAGGGCGTTAGCACCGGCCGTTCGCCGTTACAGAATAGAGAGTTGGCGCGCGCAAATTAACGTCCGATTTTATTTCGGAAGTCAGTTTGCGTGCAGTCTACAGTTTAAACACTTATGATAATTAATAAAAATATCCAGAAAGAAAGTTTTAATGCGATTAAACATATTATAATAAACTAAAATAATTATTGTACCTGTACTCGGATATTATACATTTTCTAATTAATATTCTACATATTCTACATTTTCTACGCAATTTTCTACATACGCGAAGAAAATTAATTTTCTACGTGTCATTACCCAACCTAATGTTTAAAAATTCAGTACCAAAATCATACTTATTCAATAGACTTAAAATGTACAAACATCAAATGCGAAAGAATGATAAATTGATAAAATTATAGGGCGAATCTTATACAGGAAAACAAAATGGCGGCCTAATAAAATGTTTAAATATTCGGTAAAATTTCATTTCTTGGAGCAAAACTATCTTTTTATGGTGGAAAATAATAAATGATAAAAATTTTTATCGATTATGTAAATAAAGTTACAAAAAATAAATAATAAGAATAATAATTACGTACAAATAAATAAAAAAAATCGGAAAATTCGTCTTTACCCACAACTTCTCCATTATACAATTCCACTTCGCAAAGATAACAACATTTTTTACATATTGTCTAATAATTATATTCATATCAACTATTTGTGGAATTATGTATGAAAATTCTGGGTATAGACCATTTATTCCTCAACTTTTTAAAAATGATTTTTATTAGTTTGTTTCATTTCATCACAAATATAACGTCCTGGCTAATTTGTCAGTTTTGCTGCCTTCTCACAGGGAATATCTTTTGACGCAGTCTAGGAATACCCTGTAACTATACTTATTAATTATTGATATTGTTTATTCATTATCTTCTGTGAACACTATTCTGACATTTATTCATATTTATGCTGGCAATGTAAATTGAAAATTGAAAGAATTTGGTCAACATTCACGTTGCCAAATCCTGAATTTTATTGTCAACATGTCAAAAGAGATTTTAACTGAGGGGAGGAATTTAAATTTTGCCCTCAATGGATGTTTAATTCGGCCTTGCTTTTACCCAACATATAGAAATTTTATTTGTTTAGGAAAATTCTATTATTGCTTTACGACAATTTCATACATAACAAAACATCCTGTGGTTGTTTTGAAGCTCTTTAGGGTTAGATAAAATGGAAGATATTTTATAATATTTCAACTCAAATAAAACTATTTTTATAGCGAATATATTTGATACCGGACATTATTTCACGGAAGTAGTAACCACACAATTTTTGTCGACATACGTTTTATGTTATTGTTATGCTTGTGCTTGCTTTAAAGCAAACATAATTTTGTTTTTGAATAGTTTATATTCTATCGAACTTTTAATGAAATATAAATATACACGTAAACTATAAGAACTATATAAAAAAAATTAATTTTTGAAATTTTAATCAATTTATATTTAAAATCCCAACATATTACTTGCAATGCCGTAAATATATTGTTTGGGAGGGAGAATGGAGTAGAAACTTTATATTTTTCTATAAAATACAGTATTTTAATTTAGGAGCGGATTAACACACAGACGCCACTGACGTTAGTACATGTTTTAGTACCGTTAATATACAAAAATACTTTCCTTTTATTATGGATAGTGGAGTGTGGCCTAATTTAGTTCCGGACATAGTCATTTACTAACATGTATCATAAAACCAACTGTTTTATCAAACATTTTTATTGTGTGCCATTTTGAATATTTTACCTATATCACATTAATTTTTGTGCAAAATTTGAAGTCAATTCAATTGATGAAGAAGATTTTTTACGTTAATTATTTATCATTTTTTAACGTTTTATTTGGTCTTGAATTCGTATCATAGTGTTATTAGTTTATCCCTACGTGACACCTAGCGCTTACACAACACTTGATTTCTATGCAAAATTTGAGGTAAATTGGATAACTGAGTTTTTAGTGCTAATTCTGGTAACATCTCACCAGGCTACTATTCTGTTCCACCATATTTTTACCAAAATATTACCAGGGTATTCCCATAGGACCCTTGATTTTTGACCAACATTGGCCCCTATATTCACTAAAAAGGTCTTAGATTTAGACCAGGTCAGGTCAGGTCTAGTTGCCATGGTACTTAAAACTCTTAGTTCGCCAGTTATGTTTTGCTTATGTCACTGTCATTTTGCAATTGTGAAATTTAGAAAAATTAGTTGTTCAATTGTAAAAAATGTCATCTTAAACCCATAACTGTCAAGTTATACCTGGTCTAAATTTTAACCTCTTTAGTGAATACTTGTGTTAAAGTCAATAGGGTAAATAGTTCTTTTAGCTACGCCGCGAACTGACAGACAGACCGACGGAATTGAGAAAACATGCCTTTTGGTTTCACGATTACAAAAATTTTATTTGGTCGCCATTATGTTTTTCCATTTTGAATTTGTCCCTTAATGTTACTAGTTCATCTCTATATCACACTCAGCTCTTGCACAAAATGTGAAATCAATTTAATAAGTAGTCTTTTCAGGTTGCTATCTTGCGTTCGTACCAAAACTACACCAGTTGATAATACTTGATTTTTCTGTAAATTTTCAGGTAAATTAGGTAAGTAGCTTTTAGTTATTATTTTTTTAACACTTCACTAAATGCCATTTTATTTCGCCATATTGGGTTTTTACCAAAATGTTGCCAGGTCACCCCCATATGATCCTTAATTTTTGACCACAATTTGAAGTCAATCGGGTAAGTAGTTTTTTAAGCTATGTCGCCAACAGGCAGTATTACAATTGTATTTATTGGATATTTTACTCCAACTTAAAAACCTTGTAGACACTTTATTTAAAATTAAATTTTCGAATTCTGATTCCGGCATGGCTCCCTCGAGCCTCCAAGGCTCCTCAAACAGCATTTAATGCAGCAGATAGTGCTACGGTGTAAACCTAAAGGTTTCGTGCAAGTCAGTGCCACATCTACTTTTGGGGCCCTAGGCCCACTTGAAATTACGATCGCCTATCGGCCTTATCTCCTAAAAACATTGAAGCCAGTGCCGGATTAATTAATGTTCCCCAAACGTATTTACGAGCCTCAAGCTCGTTTGAAAAAGTGACGATCAAAAAAAGAAGTCCTCTCTTCCATATAGCACAAACTTATCCCCTCCTTCAGTATAATAATATGTAAAAGTTATCTACCTTACTAATGAAATATAAACGATTTTTTATTGCAGCGAGGCGGCGGCGCACAATGGATCGAAACATAAGAAAATTCGGACATTGGCTATTTTTGAAAAGTGCCAAATTTAAACTTTTTTTTACACATTTGTGTTAAAGACATACTGGTGTTTTGTAAAACATATAAACTATGCTTATTTGTAATTTACTTATTGAGCACGCGAGCCTAATTTGAAGCAAACTGAATCGTTCAAATTGGTAGATAAAGCGTCTTACATTCGATTGATATTTTAGAATGGATGTAAAAGATATTCAATTATTATATATAATGACTTATGAGAGGGGTTCTTGAGCTATAGTATTAGATTATTAAATTAAAAAAAAAGGCACGCCGGAAGTGAAATACTCCTTGTTTTTACTTATGTTATAAGATATAAAATTATAAATTATTTTCGACTTACAAAAAAATGTAAGCGGGTATAAGTGGAGATATAACGTAAAAAGTCAACTTTACTAGCATAGAACGTAAAAAAATTGCCTACCCCAAAATGTGAAAATTTTTTAATTTAATGCCCCTCACCCAACTAATTTTTGACCCGCTTTTTTTATTTAGGCATTGACGAAAGTAAACTACTTTTTGACGAAAAAATGACAGCCCTGACTTACAAAATAGCGAACAGGGGTCTACTAAAAAGTAATTTACGATATCAAAATAGTACTCTCCTTTCATCATCCAAACAACGTTTTAAATGTTGACATTTTGCATTTTTAACATGGTTCAAATCTTAAATGATTTGAGACAGACAAAAACGGTTTATGTTTTCCTAACTTAATTCTCGAATCGTATTATCCTCACTGCTGTAATATGTTAAAATACAAAGTGCAATTTGTTTGATGCGTGCGGCTCATTTGGCGCAGATCATGCGCGCTTGATGAAGATTTTTATTTCTTATTAAAACCTCGAAAAATTAAATGTACCGATCATAATGCTTTGCTTGAAAATGTCGTGGACATAAAAACGGGTTTCTCGGAAAATGAAACAAAAAGTTTTCTGGAGTCACTGAGAATTTTGTGCTTTCATCTTGGTGTATGATACATTTTATTAATTTGCTCTCTAAAGCTTAGAAGATAGCACTGCGGAGGAAATACTTTTGAGACACCCTGTGTATTTTGTAAACTACCTGATACATTTAAAGGCTATACAAATTTAGATTTTTGTTATATTTTTTGAAATCGTACATAAAAAACATCAAAATATATGTATTAATTTTGAAATAGGTCAATGTCCCTCTTCCTATACTTCGATCCATTATGCGGCGGGCCCTCTTTTCGATGGGACCTAGGCTTGGGCGGGGTTATGCGGCCCTGTGTCCAGTTCGGATATTGGACATGTTAAAATGATAGTATATATTATTACAAACTTTTCATATTCTGGCATTTCGGACAGATATATCAGAATTGGAAATGTTAACTTCCTTCGCTGGAATTTAAATCCAGTAATTAAACTCTTTATGCAAGCCCTTTAACTAGAGGAGCCCCAAAGCCCCTGACTCCAGTAACCAGTTCGACAATTTAACGTAATCGTTTATACAAAATGCGGCAAGCCAATGCGAACATAGGAAATAGTTTGACGAATTTGGATATGTTGAAAATTCATTGAACAACTGACGCAACTGCTTTACTTTTTGATATTTCATTATTCTTGTAAGTACAGTTTTCCTTATTAATTATTCAGTCACATAGCTTCAGGATATTTTGTAATGTAAAAGAAAGCTTTAGCAACTTTATGATTCAAAAGACTACTATCTTATTTGTCTTAGCCAATAGATAATTGGGACAATTGTTTGTTGTGCCTCACCCCCAATGCGTAGTGGTGTAAACATGTCAGACTCTATACTGAACATTTTTGCAGTAAGTAGGGTTAATATCAACGTGTTTTAGTCGGTAGCCATAGTTTTAATTATTATTTTTTGATGTTATTATTAAGAAATATGAAATGTCTAAATTTTGAAGATGATTTTGTAGCATTTTTTCTTTAAAAAATAATGTCGAAGATATACTGCACTCAAAAAACATGTTACAATTTTCAAATAAAACTTCTGTAAATGTTGATAAAAAATTGAAATGTTAAGTAAACATAATAACAGCATGCATAGTTTTTCATAAAAAAATCAGAATAATTTTACCTTATTTACATGAAATACCTATGTATGTCATGTTTTTTATTTTTAGAAAAATATATATCTGAGGAATTCTAATCAAAATCTGGCAACATTTAAAACACGTTCTAAGGAAAATAAATTTATGGGCCTGGCAACAGACGTAAAAACACAACTGCGCAGCATATTATGCTGTTGCCATGTGCTGTAGCGATCTCGTTTTGGGCACCGAACATAAACATAAACATGTTCGGTGTCTTCCATCTACACGAAGTCCTTCGCAAGCGGTTTTTTACTTATTATAATAATTAGTTTATCCGTAAAATATTCTATTAATTTTTAAACACTTTTGTTGTTTCATTTTAAACATCTTAAAATCAGCTAACTAAATATTAATTTTATTTCCTTTCATTTGAATTTTAATTCATTAAAAGGTTGTGCGGCTCTACAACACGTGGCCTTCTAACTCAAAGATTATTGACAATATTGACTTCTTTAAAATATATAAACGCATGTTAATGTCCAATAACTCTATAAGTAAATCTGGCAGTGAATTATATTTTTTTGTGTAGAAATTTTTTTACAAATTGCCTAATTTGAACATTTTAACGGTATGTGTTTAGTTTAATAATGTTTCTAAATAATTGTTTAATAATGTTTTAAATTGTGTGACTGTTTTAGTTTACACTTATCTGTAAACTTAACAGTTTTATATTTTTCGTTTTCCTTTTAATGTATTAAATTTATTGCTTTCAGTTTTTTTCTTTAATGCGTTTATTTACTTACCTAGTTACTATAGTTATCTACTATATTATTCATATGTGCTACATTTGGGGCTAATTGTAAGAGTAGCTTTAAGCTAAACTTCGCCTGAGATGATAGTATAAGTACATTTTTTCATATATATTTTTTGAATTAAATCACAAAATAAAAAACGTTTATTATTATTATTAATATTATTCACACATAATAAAGCTGCATCTATGGATCTAGGGGTGTGGTGTCGGTTTTGCATGGTGCATGGTTTTCTCATACACCACTAGGGACGCACCTTTCATTGCTGCACTCCAGGCCGAAGGCGCATGATATATTACCATTATCTGTTGTTTTAGCCGGATATTTTGCCAATGTAGCAAAAAATAAGAACCTTTATACAGGGTTATTCACGCAACCCGTTCATTAAAAGTTTTTGATGATGCCATTTAGATAAAAATTTCAAATTTTGGGATTAAGGTAAGGTCAAGGGGCGCTTCTTTTTTGAAATATTTTCAACTTCCTGTCACTTCCGGTTTAACCGGAAGTTGGTGTCAACTTGCTTATTTTAAATGGAACAGCCTGTATTTTATGATATTTTTGGATTCTACGGAGAATTTTAATGCTATTTTATGTAGCATGTCCTATACCTAGGTTTAAGCGTTCTTAAGATATTTGACCTTGAACCGAAAATGAGCCTTCGGGGTACCAAATTTTAAAATCTCATATTTTTGTAAATTTTGAAGATATAATCTTCATACTTTGCAGACGATCGGTAAATAATCTTAGGTTTCTATTTTTTTATTGAATTTGTCTATTTTTGTACAAGGTGTCCTAAATTCAGCGGCAAATATTCACATTTTCAAAGCCGCTAAAGTCCGTTTTTTTTAAATGGGACAACCTATAACTTTATGCGCTATCAAATGTAGAATTTAATTTTCTATCGAACTGTATTAAGGTTCCCTATACCTATTCGTAACCATTTTCGAAATAATTGGGTTTTATAAAAATATCGTATGTATTTGCTTAAATATTTACATGTTCCAATGGTGAGCCATGAAAAACAATTGAGATCCAATATCCAATATGACAGATGATTAGTATGCGTTATTTATCGAAAGCTGTCAGTGATAAACTAAATCTTCTAAATCGAAATGGAAGAATACTCAAACTCTGATATTCTCAATCTATTTTATATTCATGGAGAATGTTATAAAATTTTGGAGAGAACGTGTCTTGTGTTTAATGAACGCCACCCTGATTTGCCGCCAATGAACAAGTCAAAATTCAAGAGGATTGAAATGAACTTTTTGCGTTTTGGCAAGGTTAAAGTTACAAAAAATGTTCCAAAACCAGTGACAAATGCCGAGGATAACGTAATTAACACATTAGCTTATTTCCACGCAAACCCGCAAAGTTCAATACCGTCTGCAGAAAACGATTTGAGAATTTCTTCTTCATCTGTCCAAAGAATCTTGAGCGAACATCATATGCACCCTTATTCCTTCCAAAACGTGCAAGCCTTGAGACCTGGTGATGACGTCCGACGAGTAGAATTTTGCGAATTCATGTTTTTGAAAATTCAAGAGGACCCTCAAGTCCTTTCAAAAATATTTTGGACCGATGAAGCGAAATTTTGTAGAGAAGGAATAACAAATAGAAGAAACGAACATTTCTGGGCAGCAGAAAATCCGCACGCTTTACGCGAAACGCGTTCTCAAGAGAGGTTTTGCTTCAATGTTTTCGGTATAGTATTAAATGATCAGGTGCGGTACTGTATTTATGAAGACAATTTAAACAGTGATAAGTATTTGGAAATTCTACGAGGGACGGTTTCTGAATTTATAGAAGAAATTCCTATTGGTGAGCTGCAAAATTATTGGTATCAATTAGATGGGGCACCAGCACATAATTCCGCTGCAGTTTATCTCCAATTATCTCGAATCTTTGAAAATCGCTGGATTGGTCCCAATGGCCTTTAGAGATGGCCCCCGCGATCGCCTGATTTAACACCCCTAGACTTTTATTTATAGGGATTTAACAAAGGTAAAGTGTATGCTTCTTCAGTAAATAACCAACAAGATTTACTGGACGGGATACGAGCAGCTTTTGCCGAATTAGAAAACGGACAAATTCAACGGGCCACAGCAACTGCACAAAGAAGAAATGAAATGAACGGACAGCATATAGAACATTTGTTATAATTCAATTTTATTATTTTATTTATTTATTGTTGATTGTTAGATTGCTATAACTTTTAAGTTCACTAAAACAAGTTTAGAACAGTCTCGAACTTAGTAGATATGGTTAAAAATAATGTAAACAATTTATTACGTTTTTTATAAATTTAACTTTTACGAAACGAAAAAATTTCGTTTCAATCCTCTTCAATTTTCTTTTCTTCATTGGCGATAAATGAGGATGTTTTTCATTAAAAACATGGCAAGTTCTCTCCAATATTTTGTAAAATTCTCAGCGAATATAAAATAAATTGAGAAAATCAGCTTTTGAGTGTTTTTTTATTTTAATTTAAAAGTTTCAAATCAGCTGTCATGTTGAATAGAAAAGCACAACAATTGTTTTTCCATGGCTTACTACGGGAAGGTGTAAGCATTTAGCAAATACATATGATAGTTTAATAAAAACCTGATTATTTCGAAAATGGTTACGAATAGTTATAGGGAACCTTAATACAGTTCGATAGAAAATTAAATTCTACTATTGATAGTGCATAAAGTCATAGGGTGTCCCATTTAAAAAAACGGACTTTAGCGGCTTTGAAAATGTGAATGTTTGCCGCTGAATTTAGGACACCCTGTATAAGAATAGACAAATTCAATAAAAAAAATAGAAACCTAAGATTATTTACCGATCGTCTGCAAAATATGAAGATTATATCTTCAAAACAAAAATATGAGATTTTAAAATTTGGTACCCCAAAGGCTCATTTTTGGTTCAAGGTCAAGTATCTTAAGAACGCTTGAACCTAGGTATAGGACATGCTACATAAAATAGCATTAAAATTCTCCGTAGAATCCAAAAATATCATAAAATACAGGGTGTTTTATTGAAAATAAGCAAGTTGATACCAGCTTCCGGTTAAACCGGAAGTGACAGGAAGTTGAAAATATTTAAAAAAAGAAGTACCCCTTGACCTTACCTTAATCCTAAAATTTGAAATTTTTATCTAAACGGCATCATCAAAAACTTTTAATGAAGGGGTTGCGTGAATAACCCTGTATAATAGTTATTAAAAGTACTAAGAGGCTACTTGAATTAATAATTCAGTAACTTCTATCAATTAGGCTGAAGCGGAAATCTGAGTTGCCACCATCTGGACAATTATTTAAAAGAACTACCGGGCCCTAATTTAGTCCTAGTAAATAAAAAAAATGTTTTGTATACATAGATAGTACTTATCCACAAAATGGTTGTTGGAGAGGTGCTTAATTTTTCACTAAAATTTGAAATTTGAAGGAGAATAGAATTGATGAGTAGTTTTTTAGCTATGCTAAAATCTCGGAGAGTGATTTGTTCACGACTACAATGCTTCCCTTTACGAGGGAAGTAAAAAGTATTACTTTTTGTAGCGCTGAAGTGTTATATGGCCATAAAAACAAATACTTAAAAAAAACGGTATATCTCCTTTACCCGGAACTTCCCTCGTAATGTTTTTTTTTTATTTATTAGTAATAGTGAAGTGTGACCCAATTTAGTGCAGTACATAGTCAGAGCATATATGAATTACATATATTGTCTTTACAAATATTTTATTGGGCGCCATTTTGTTTCATCATATTGGATTCCTACTAATATTTTACCGGTTTATTTCCACCTTGACTTTTGGGCATAATTTAAAATTAATTCAATAAGTTATTTTTACATTAACACATACCGCCATTTTGATACGTTTTGTTGAGTTCGTATCAGTTTATCCCGTTTTCACATTTAATTTTTCTACAAAAGTTAAGTTTATTTGGCCGCCATTTTATTTCGCTTTCTTGAATTCGTACCACAGTGTTACCAGTTTATCTCTATATCACATTTAATTCTTGCACACAAAGTGAAATAAATTTTATAAGTAGTGTTTTCAGAGTGATTTTTGTAAATCTTTTATTAGGTCGCTATTTCGTTTTGCTATCTTGGATTCATATCAAAATGTTACCAGTTCATTCCTATGTAACAATGCAAAATTTGGGGTAAATTAATTGCGTAATTAGTTTTTTTAATATTTTTTTTTTTAACATTGTTCTGTCATATTGGATTTTTACCAAAACATTACCAGCTCATCCCCATAGAACCCTTAGTTTTTAACTAAAATTTGAAGTCAATCCAGTATAGCATCTAGGGACACGATTACAAACATTATATTTGGCCGCCACCTTGAATTAGTAAAACAGTTTTACTAGTTGATCCATATACCACAATTAATTATGGCACGCAATTTGAAATCAATCCATTAAGTAGTTTGGCTGAATTTTTAAATATTTTATTATGTCGCCATTTTGTTCCGCCATTTTGGATTCTTACTAACATTTTACCAGTTAATTCCAACCTAATACTTGAATTTGTTACAAAAAAAAATTAGATAAATTGGATAAGTAGTTTTTTAATACTGATTTCACTAGGCCGACATTTTGTTTCGACATCTTGGATTTTCACCAAAATATTACCAGATCATTCCCATATATTAAAATTTCAAGTCAATCTTTCAAGCAGTTTTTAAACTATGCTGCGAATTGACAGACAGACCGACAGTCGAACTGTCGGAATTAATAAAACATATTTTTTGGCATCTATAAGGACAGTGGCAACAATAGAGTAACCAATTTTTGATTGGTTCGGCCATATTTCTTCTAAAATCGTTTTGTTTACTTTTCGCCACTATGGGTGTCTTATGAGGTGTGTTGTTTTAGTGTCTCATTTTATTAGTTTTTGTAATTATTAAAAGGAATATTGATGGCCATTGGCCATATGGAAAAATGTATTTAAGCCTGGTTCACCTGTTTTTTGCTTGTAATTATTTATTTATTTATTTATTTATTCTCAAAAATACACTACAGAATTCAACATTCCAAATGGTATGGCCTATGACAGTTGTAAAATTAGAATTAGAGCCACATAACATATCCTATGCTAAATAAAACAAAAAATGTACAAAAAGAAAAAAAAATGTGTCAAAGCTACATAATATATCCTATGTGTGAAATATGTAAAACCTGAAAGGGTGACTTTTTTCACAATTAAAAACATTTTATTTGGTTGTCTTGAATTAGTACTGTCTTAGAGTACATCTTGGATTTTTTTTCTTTAGAAATTAAACGCAATGTGGTATTTAATTAGTTTAGCTAGTTAGTTAGTTAGAAGGTCTTTATTTTCTATAATTAGTAAACATATCTTTACAAAAAAAATAACACAATTTGTAGAAAAAGGCAGAAGATCAAGTGATACAATACCAATATATACTACTATATAATACCATTACCATCAATATGTTTATTAAGACAAAAAGCAGAGAGGAAGAGCACGAAAATTTTCGGTACATTGACTCCCATATTTAAATTACTTGCGGAGTAGGCATTGGAAGCTGCATAGGGTTAGCAGACCTGGAAGTGAACCAAAAGGACAAGAGATGAGAGGGCAGTTCTCTGGCACAAAGTCCTCGAGACATGAACTCCGAACTCGACCGATATTTTTATACCACTAATTATTACTAATTACATTGAATTCATCTAAAAAAATGTAAATAAACAAAATGCATAATTTAAACTAAATTAGCTGAGTCCTAACACTGGAACCTGTGGTGGAAGATAGATCAAAATACAAGAGTTCTAACCACACTACACCACAACTTGTTACGTTCTGGACGCGCGTTTCGCTAACCAAGTTAGCATCATCAGCAGATGATATAAACAGTTTATATCATCTGCTGATGATGCTAACTTGGTTAGCGAAACGCGCGTCCAGAACGTAACAAGTTGTGGTGTAGTGTGGTTAGAACTCTTGTATTTTGATCTAAATTAGCTGACACAAATTAAATATATTTTTTAAAACTAGAACCGGCTTCAAAAATTTAGTTGGGCACATAGTCATATTTTTTTATTGGGCACCATTTTGTCCCACGATTTTGGATTCCAACCAAAATATTTCAACCTATGTTACACTTCATTTTTGGGCTTAATTTAATTAAAATAAATTGAATAAATAGATTTTACAGTGATTCGTCATGTTGAATTCGTACCACTTTATCTCTATATCACATTTAATTTTTCTGCAAAACTTAAAGCCGATGAATAAGAAAATCTTTTAACGTTGATTTTTTAAACATTTCATTTGGTCACAATTTTGTTTCGTTACCTTTATACCACACAGAATGCTTGCACAAACTTTTAAACTGACCTAGTAAGTAGTTTCTTCACGCTGATTATTTAAATATTTTTTTTAGGCCGCCATCTTGTTTTACGATCTCGAATTCATAACAAAATGTTATTAGTTCATTCCTACATAAAAGGTAAGTTTTGTGCAAAAGTCGAGACAAATTGGATAATTACTTTTTTGCGTAACATGCCTAATGAGGCCGTCATCTTGTTGCGCCTTATTGTATTTTTACCAAAATATTACCAGCTAATCCTCGTATGACCATTTTATCAAAATTTGAAGTCAACTGGGTAAGTAGTCTTTAAACTATGCCTGGAATTGACAGACAGACAGACCGACAGAAGTGATAAAACATAATATTTGGCAATTAGGAACGCTAACACATGAGGGTGATTTTGTCACACTGAAAAAATTACTAGCTGGCCCGGTAGACCTTCTTCTACCTTGTCCGTTAGATGCCGCCATCAGTTTCCAGTGGAATCATAAGAATATGGGGCGTATTCACCACATCGTCCTGAAATATTATTGAAGAAAAACGTATTGGTTTTATAGAAAAAATACCCAATAAAACAATATAAAAAATAGTATAGAAAAGTCTGGGTAACCAGGCGATCGTTTCAAAAAAAAATCATGTAAGTTGTTGCAGTATAACTGTTTTACGAATTTGCTGAAAATCTAGCTTAGTGTTTTAAATATATAGATATTTTATTCCACCTTAAGAATTTGCCTTTATGAAATCGGCCTCGATCTAAGACATAATTACCATCTAAAAGTTATGATTGAATAGTGTTGAAGAAATATAAAATCTTATTTTTTTACACCGTGTTTCACTTCAATCTGATCACCGGTTGTAATTTTTAGGGGTCAATCAAAAATGTTGTTTTCCTATTTATCTTGAAACTGTGAAATTAAAAGTAAAAATGTAAAGTAAAATTGAACCTATATATATATATATATATATATATATATATATATATATATATATATATATATATATATATATATATATATATATATATATATATATATATATATATATATATATATATATATATATATATATATACAGTGTGTCCGAAATTGGTTATGACAGTATTGGGATCTCGGAAACCGTGATAGTTACAAAATCGTTTAAATGGAGAAAGTTTTAGACAATTATGTTTGTAATTTAACGCCGTTTTGCTCGCGATTCTATCTTTTTTAGTTTTTGAGATATTTTGAAAAAACCAAAAAACTGCATTTTCGAAAAAGTCCTATAATTTATTTATTTATGAAAATTTTCAAAATCTGTAAGAACATTATTAAGGCAACTTTTTACGTAAAGTGCACCTATTAAGTCAAATTTTACATACAACGATTTTCTAGAACCATCATCAATTTTGTTTTTTCTTATGGCCGCTGTGTTCGATTTTAACAGTTTTGAAAAGAGTATTTCTTTAGCTTTTCAACGGTGTATCACACTTTGTAATTAGGTTATTACTAAAGGTGCAAAAAGTGCGTAGAGGAAATATTTAAACGTTTTTTGGAATTATCAAAGTAAAAACTTAAAAATTAATAGTGTTAAATAGCAATATATTGTAATTTAACATCCAGTTCTACAAAAAATCAGTAAAAACTACTTAATAACATAATTGATTCGTGCACAATGTTCACACATGTTCAAACTACCACCCGCATATAACACTAACACTAACAAAGCCCAAGTAGGCTTTGCGCTTGAAATAAGACTGTTTAAACATTTTTTCGAATTATCGATATAAATTAAAATTTAATAGTTTCAAATAGCAATATTTTTAAATTGGACATTAAATTCTGCATAAAATCAGTAAGACTCAGTAACATTATTACTATGTGCACTGCACATAATGTACCCCGAAGAACGACTGTCGACAGAACTTCTTTTCAAGCGCTGCACTGATTAGAAGCTTGCTAGGGTTAGCCAATTTTAAGAATCGCAACAGAAAGTATGCAAGTATGACAAGGAATGGAATAGGCAAATATTAGAATATTTTAATGAAAATCTGTTTTTTTCCATAAGAAGAATTGAAACAGAACTTCACATTCTGAAGTCAACCGTTCATGGGGATTTAAAAGTACTAACCTTACAAGAATTAACAGAAAATCAGTATGAACTACCTACTCAATAAAATTAATAAAAAAATGCTACATAATACTAGGATTAAAAATGTTGACCGTTTTTTTCTATGCAGTGTCCGCATTTCCTTTCAACTGTTCTGATTACCCCTTGAATGGTATTTCTATTTATATTTTCTAGAATATTTCGGGTTCTCTGCTCAAGAACTTGCCTATTTTCTGGGGGTCAAATTCGTATATTTCATTTTTCGCACATCCCCATAAATAAAAATCCAACGGCGTGATATCCGGGAATCTAGCTGGCCAGCGGACAGGACCACTGTTGGATATTACGTTTTCACCAAAAGTTGTTGTTAAAAAGGTTTGTACATCCCTGCTGTTATGTGCAGGACAACCGTCTTGCTGAAACCACAACTGATCATCTGGCACAGCTTCTCGAATGGCAGGAACTATTTGATTCTGTAACATGGCAAGGTATCTTGGGCCTGTCAGTGTCTGATCAAAAATAAAGGGACCAATGAGACGATTTCCTAAAAAGTAATGGAAAATATTGAATTATAAGCAATTCAATTAGACTATGTTTATCTTACCAAGCATCCCGCACCACACATTAAAACCAAATCGCTCTTGCAGCCTGCGTGGATCGCGTAGTTGCGGATTTTTAATAGCCCGATAATGGTGATTTTTTTTATTAAAAATGCCACAGTTTGTAAAATGAGTCTCATCTGACCAAATGAGTTTATTGCAAAAAACGGGATTTTCTCGACATCTATTGATATACCAATTACAAAAAACAATTCTTCTTTCGAAATCACCTGCTTGAAGTCCTTGCACAATTGTTGGCTTGTAAGGACGATATTTAGTTACTTTTAAGACGCCATGAACGGTAGATTTTGGAATTTGAAGTTCTGTTTCGCGTCTTCTTGTAGATGAAGTCGGATTTTCATTAAAATATTCTAGGATTTGCCTATTGCGTTGCTCGTTGTCTTTTGCATACTTCTTTGTGCGAATCTTATTAAAACTGCCAAACTCAAGCAAGTTTCTAACCAGCGTTTGAAAATAAGTTCTGCCAGGCTGCCGTCTTTCGGGGTACGTGTCAAAATACACATCCATGGCCCTGTTTGCATTTCTTTCATTTTTAATATAACACACTAACATATCAAAGATTTCTTCATTAGAAAAGTTTAACGCCATTGTAATCCTTATTAAAACAGCGATGAATGTTAAATAAAACTTAAACGTTGCATTTTTGACAGATTAAAAGCATTCTATTATTTCAAAACCAAAGCCTACTTGAGCAAAGATGTTAGTGTTATCTGCGGCTGGTCATTTGAACATTTGTGAACATTGTGCAATGTTATTGAGTAGTTTTTACTAATTTTTTGTAGAGCTGGATGTTGAATTACATATTGCCTTTTAACACTATTAATTTTTAATTTTTTACTTTGATAATTCCAAAAAACGTTTAAATATTTTCTCTACGCACTTTTTGCACCTTTAGTAATAACCTAATTACAAAGTGTGATACACCGTTGAAAAGCTAAAGAAATACTCTTTTCAAAACTGTTAAAATCGAATACAGCGGCCATAAGAAAAAACAAAATTGATGATGGTTCTAGAAAATCGAAACGTCGTATATAAAATCTAACTTAATAGGTGCACTCTACGTAAAAAGTTGCCTTAATAATGTTCTTACAGATTTTGAAAATTTTCATAAATAAATAAATTATAGGACTTTTTCGAAAATGCAGTTTTTTGGTTTTTTCAAAATATCTCAAAAACTAAAAAAGATAGAATCGCGAGCAAAACGGCGTTAAATTACAAACATAATTGTCTAAAACTTTCTCCATTTAAACGTTTTTGTAACTATCACGGTTTCCGAGATCCCAATACTGTCATAACCAATTTCGAACACATATATATATATATATATATATATATATATATATATATATAAAACACATATATATATATATATATAAAACACATATATATATATATATATATATATATATATATATAAATATATATATATTGTTTTATTCCAAGGAATTTCCCAATAAGCATATATTATTTTTTTTAAATGCCAGGTTATAAATAACACTACAGGAGTAAATAAGTTACATAGAGGGAAGCAAAGTTCAAAATCCGTTAAATTAACTTACGATAGGTGAAAACCCAATAATTATGACGAAGCACAAGATATTTTTTAAATACTGTATATCTGTTATTTTACCTTTGTTTGGTACTGGTAAAAATTTATAAATTGATTGAAACTAATGTTTCGCTATAAACTTTAAAATATCGATATATGTTTTAAAATATATATACTCGTAACATCATAACAATTTTCCTATTAGAAAAAAAAGACTATAAATAATAAGTAAAATTTAAATTCATTAGTTATTCCGTCATAGCCTTCTAAAATTGGTTTTTTTATACGAAATAGCTGACAGTCGTTTTTACTCATATTTCTATATATCAACATAGCAGGTAATAAACGAATAATCATTTTTTATTTCTTTATTATGATATGCAACCGTACAAAAGCAGCGTTTTCCTTTATTTAGAGGTACTTATTTTCGACAACAACCAAATAATTGCTGTGCATGTATAATTTTTTTATCACAGACAACAGATACTGACTGACAAAAGGCAGAAATAAGGAAATTGCAGTTGCTCTTTCATTGACCCTCGAAAGGCTAAATTAATGCATCTAAAATGGTGGAAAACATTTGGAAGATTAGAATTTTTAGTTTTCTTTGTTACAGAGTTACCTACAACAGTGGCGTATTTAGAGAGGGCAAATGCCAAGCAAAATGTCTGAAAATAAAAATTATTTTATATGAACTTACCAAGGTTACGTAAGAGTGAACATTTTTTTAGGTACCAAATATAAATGCTTGCCCCCCCCAGGAAGGCATTCTAAGTACGCCACTCACCTACAAAGTGCTGCTTTTGTTGTTTACTTGAGTTTGCACGTTAATTTTACAGTTATGCATTATTGGTAATTATCTATATATTTAAAACACTAAGTTAGATTTTTCAGCAAGTTCGTGAATGAGTTGTACTGCACCAAGTTACATGATTTTTTTTTGAAATTATCATCTGGTTATCGAAACCTTTCAACAGTATTTTTTGTATTCTTTTATTGCGTATTTTTTCTATAAAACCAATATATTTTCTTTCATAACATATCTGGACGATGTGGTGAAAGCGCTCCATATTGTTATAATTTCACTCATCGCGCCATCTAACGGAAAAGGCAGAACAAGGTCTGCCTGGCCAGCTAGTACATTATTTTTAATTAAGCCCAGTATTGGAAAATAATATTTTTGATAGTCCTTTCGATCAAAACTAATAGTTGTTTAATATAATTCTTAAGAAGATATCAAAGTTCGATGAAGAAAGAAATGTCCCGAGTAAAAGTACGCTTTTTTTTCGGTATCAAAAAATATGCTTTTATTTATTGAAAAACTTTAGACTTTTTGATAATCTTAACGAAAAAACAACATAATTTTACTATTATTTTTCTTCGTTGAAAATTGAGAACCACAAAATTCGGTGCATTTTGAAGGTCAGCCGCCATATCTTGAATATAATAATAATAAAGCATGTCGTTTTCTTTTGTTCATTGGTCTTTCTGTGCCCCCCCCCGCCCTAACAGCGAGGGTCTAGAGACGCCCCTGGAGATCTGAATAATTACACCCGATATCCTCATTATTATTTCGTCCGAAAAGACCTATTAATTGACTCATTTGGCAATAGCTTAAAAAGTAATAAAGTTATCAAACTGCGGTTTTCGCCAAAACTTTGGACTTTTATTGCTCTTTACAACTAGTGTAACAAAAGTATAACTTTTTATTTAGAAATTCTAAGAAAAATGGAAATCACTCCAATTGTTACAAAGAGCGCCATCTCACCAATTTTTGAAAAACTAGGGAGTATCACTCCGAATCCTAAAACAGCTTGAAATTCCCTTTTAAATAAGCCTAAGCTCATTCATTTCGGATAAGGGGTTCAGAAGATATAGCGATTTAAATATTTCGTTAGTCAACATTTCATCCGACCCTTACTAAGAGTGATATCATAATAAGTTTAGAACCAAGGTAATAGAAATTTAACTCTGTTGTTGCGAAACATCTGGAGCCATACCTCAACAAGGGGCATTCTATTTATACGGATAACTTTTATACCAGTCCTACCCTGTCAACTTTTTTATTTCGACATAAAACTAACTCGTGTGGTACTGTTAGGCAAAATAGGAAACATATGCCAATATTTGACAAAAAATTGAAACAAGGTGAAACTGAGTGGAGAAGTAATGAACATTTATTGGCACTCAAATGGAAAGATCGGCGTGAAGTTGTGATGCTGACCAGTATGCATGAAAATAAATTGATAGCTTTACCGAAAATCAATAGGTCTACTAATGAGAATGTTATAAAACCGTTATGTATTCTGGAGTACAACAGTCAAATGGGGGCTGTCGACAGATCAGATATGATGTTGAGCAGCGTAGACTGCACACGAAAATGCCTGAAGTGGTATAAAAAGTTATTTTTCCATTTGATTGACGTAACACTTCTAAACGCACACGCAATGTTTTCCACTAGACAAACTAAGAAGATTCCATTTGCCAAGTTTCTTCTAACGGTTATTGATCAACTCCTACAAAGGTAACGTTTATTTATTTCTTAGTGGTTATCGATTGTCTTTATCTAAATTCATTTTTTCCTTGCAGATATTGTTCAGAAACAATAAAACCTACACATCCCGATTTGGGCAACGTCAGGCTTCAGAAAAGACATTTTCCAGTGTTAGTTCCATGAAAACCAGGAAGTTCCAAGAGTGGGTCCAGAAGATGTTGGGTTTGTTCTCATACAAAGAAGAGGCAACCAACAAGAAAAGAATCCAGCTATATGTGCCAATCAAACGATGTTGGATTATGTGTGGTCCCTTGCTTCCAAATATACCATGAAAAGGCTACTTTTTGATGTAGTTTAATATTCTATAACCTATGTTTCCTGCGTATAATAAAATAATGTTAATCACTAGTTATAAAATATTTTTATTTATGCATCTAAATTTTAATGTTGTTCAATATTCTACAATTAATCTATAAAGTCTCCTACGACGTTTCATAAAATAAAAATATGTTCTCAAATACTTTATTTTTACATTTTTTTTTATTAAATTAAGTATGTTTTCATGTGACGGATATGTCCAACGTCAGGCCGGAGAGCAATGTAAAAACCTCCCGGCCATATCGGTATAAATGTTCAGGAACGTGCCGTACCGAAAGGGTTAATTGGGCTCCCACACTCGGTCCTCAGCAGTGGGGTTTCTTGTTTATTATAATAATTAATTTATTCGTAAGATACTTTGTTAAATGTTATGCTGCCGATTCATTTTAAACGTATTAAAACCTCATAACAAAATATTTATTTTATTTTCCTTCACCTTTTTTATTCACACTTAATACAACTAATATATAACTGCAATAATTATTCTAGGGATGTGGTGTTTAAATTTTGCTAGTAGTGTAGAAGATCCAGTAGTCTAAAGACATGGAAAAAGAGTAGAGCTGCATCTTCCATTGCAGCACTTCAGTCCGTAGGCGCATGGTATATTTACTCCCGCTGTTGTTTTAGCCGGACATTTTGCCAAGATAGCTGAAAATATAAAATCCTTTGAGTATAAATATAATTTTTATTAAAAGTAACACTAAGAAGCTAATAAAATTAATAACTGTTACAATTAATTATGTTACAGACTAGAACGGAATTCAATGATGCAACCATCTGTGCATTGTAAAAGAATTACCGGTTATCCTTATTCCTTAAATAAATAAAATATGTATCATTGCAAACATAATACTTTCCAATAAATATATATATGTCAATTAATTTCTTGAGATGGAAAAAATGCAACAACAAACACATTTGGCGTGTTTTGTCGTTTTTTAAAAATTTGTCAATAGTTTCTGATACAAAAAATAATTTTGATTTTAAAAAGCCTTTTTATCCCCCAAGATTCACCTTGTGTATTCGAAATATAATTTAACTAAATAAGGAAGAACTATTCCAAAAAAATCATAAAACATATTCTCAAATATATGAAAAATCTACTTAAATTAGAAAATAATGCTCACGAGCAATACAACTACGTGGCTGATATCAATACGTGCCTCCGATTTTTTTCAAATCTTTATGTTTTAGAGTCCTTAGATGCCGAAAAACATGTTTTCCGTATTCCGTTGGTCTGTCTGTCTACCTCAGCACAAAACCTGCAGTATGGATCGTTGTCGAGTCCAATCTTATGCAGGTAATATTTCACCAGCCAATATCCAGTTAGGAACCCGCTAATGGTTCTCAGTTGACCTCTGTTTAGATTTAAATTCTATTAGACTCAGAACGCCTTTAAAGGCCTGATATGAAGACCTTAGACTGTCTGAGTCCTGCTAGCTCGTGCCATTTAGCACGGAATTCCTCGACAGTGTGATTCTTAAGCTTGACAGCTGAGGGAGCAATTCCAAGAGCAGGTTCCGGCCCAGTGAAAGCAGTGTTGCTACCTTCCCGCGCCAGGTGATCCGCCCCTTCATTACCCCCAGTGCCCTGATGGCCAGGCACCCAAATGAGGTTAACCCTATTGAACTCACACAGCCTCTATAGGGCTGTCCTGCATTCAAGTGTTAGTAGCGAATTGACCCTGTTCGAGAACAGAGCTTTAATCGCGGCTTAACTATCACAGAATATATAGACATGCTTATCGTGATATCCTCTGGAAAGGTTTTCCTGTACGCAGTCCAAGATTGCTGTAATCTCAGCCTGATATACAGTCGCATACCGTCCAAGAGCAAGACTAATTCTTGCCCTGGGACTCTCACAGTAGATTCCCACCCCAGATCCCTCCTTCATTAGAAAGCCATCTGTAAACCAGACAAGGCCCTTCGGTTTGAGGAAGGACGGGGAGGAATCCCTCCACTGGTATCTCTCAGGAACAATTACACAAAACCTTTTAGAGGCAATTGAGACCGGAATAATGGCATCTCTCCTGGCTAGGAGAGGGTTTGATCTGAGCAGTTCAGTCCAAACTCGCGTATGCCCAAAATTCCAGTCTCTGTGTATCCAAGGACCCCAGTCGTTTAAACGAACAGAAGCCTTCCGAGCCTCTTCCTCTGCAAGCAAGTGCAGAGGACTTAATCACAGAACGGCCTCCATAGATCGGGTCGGTGTGGTTCTTATGGCTCCAGTTATGCCCAGACAGGCAAGTCTCTGCAGCTTGTCAAGCATCCTCCTGTATGTCGTCCTGCGAGTGGCGGGCCACCACACAAGAGCGCCATAAGTGATCGTTGGCCTTATCACTGACGTGTACAGCCAATGCACAATAGGAGGTTTTAAACCTCAAGTTGATCCGAAGGACCGTCTGCATGCCCATAGACACGCCATGGTCCTTTTTGTGATCCTAAATATACGATTGACTTCAAATTTTGCTCAAAAATTAAGCTTAATATGGGAATGACCTAGAAAGATTCTGGTAAAAATCCAATATGTTTGTCAGTTCGCGGAATAGCTTAAAAACTACTTCCCGATTTACTACAAATTATGGTCAAAAATTGAGTGTCATATTATGGGGAAGACTTCGTAATAATTTGGTGAATATCCAGTATGGCGGAAGTAGGTGGAGACCTTGTGATACGTTAAAATAATTATTATTTCTAGAAAATTAAACTGGTACGAATTCAAGATGTCGAAGCAAAGTGGCGGCCAAACATTTTTTTCAATTGGGATGGGGAGATCACAATACTTCCCTTTTACGTGGGAAATAAAAAAAAAAAACTAAAAAAGCCTCCCTACTACACAGGTTTTTTAATAATTTTCTAGCTGATGTGTTTATACAAAAATTAATTCAAGAAGTTCTTCTCGGAATTTTTGTGTAAATACCCGTACTCCAGGTTTTTTTTGCTCCATTTTGTCATGAGTCTTTTATTTATCGTGAAATCTTATTGAAATTTTATTATCTATAGCAATTCTTGCCGAGTTTATAGATTTTTACACTGGTTTGTCCCTGTCTGTGTAAAACAAAGTCTAGTCCACCGGCTTAAAAACAGATATATTGCCATAAAAAAATTTTCAAATATAAATAGATCAGTTAAATGCGAATATAGAAAGCATCTCAATTAGACATTTGTAAGCATATGAAAATAAAATATGTAGCCATGCTAATACAAAAAAATAAACGTTTTAACACACCAGTTTATTGTAGATAAAAATGCGCGAAAACTAAAAACTATATTTCAACATTTTAAAATTGTATGTGTTTTGAAAAATGAAAATTATACAACCACCCTGTAAATTATCTAAACCTTTTAAGGCATGTAATGATATCAAACTGAGGGCAAATATATTATGTCTTAATTGCTGCGCAAGTTATTAGTTTAAACTCTTTTATTTTATAAATTTCTTAAGCTTATTGCAAGCGAAGTTAATTCAATAAATAAAGAATAATTATTTTCTTTTTTGCTTTTTACGGCAACAATTTGACAGAGTCCTCCGCATTGTTAAGAAAACCGAAAGGTGTGAAAAAAATGAACTTTTTTCGCACATATTCCACTATATACAAACAAAATCATTAAAAATAACGGAAGTATATGAGGCTAAAAAAGGAAACATTCTCACCAAAAGTGGTAGCCAGGTATCTTCTATCGACAGAATTCAGAGGGAGCAAGGTTATCCTCATGCTTTAAAACCACCGACAAACCCTATAAAATTTTAGCAGGTACATTTATGTTTTAGGGATAAATTTCATATAACCTAGTGGCGATGGGTGCAGTTTTCCCCTCGGGCACATCAGGATGTATTAGTTTAAATCTAATACTCTACTCCATGACAGCTCTAACCGGAAAGTAAACGAATATTTTTTACATTTCGATATTTTAGAAAATTATGGTTTTCATTAATAAAAATTTAGGTAATTAGTGTTGCCACTCATCCAAGTTTGGCCTGGATTGTCCCGGAATAAAATTCGGTGCTCAGACCAAAAAATAAGTCGAGCCCGAATCGCAGATTATGCAGAATTACCCAAAAAACAAAAGACATGCTGTAACGTATCCATATTTCCTCTATGCTTGAAGTCCGCTGGATGGCGACTTTTTTTTAGTCAGCAGTTAATATTTGCTCCTCATCCTTAGACTTTGAGGTAAGGACCTTTTTTTCACTATCAGTTGAGTTGTCTTCTTCCTTAGGTGTACCAAATCGACAATTCTAAAAATTGGCAACCTTATAGAGATAGACATCCCCGCATAATATTATATAAAGTGTTCGACTCTCCTAATATCGTTATTTTTATTAAAAAAAGTACTAGTGTTTGTTGCGCTAAAGTGTTATATGACCATAAACAAAAAAAAACACCTTATGGAAACCAGTTTCGGTGAATTTGGCTGATTTTAACTTCCCCCGTAACAGGAAAGTATTGTAATCGTGAAAAATACACCCCCTTAGTTTTTTACAGGTCATTTTAGGGTCCCTGAGTGGCAAAAAACATGTTTTTTCAATTTCGAAGGTCTGTCTGTTCGCGGCATAATTTAAAAACTACTTACCCGACTGGCCTAAAATTTCAAGATGGCCAAATAAAATGGCGGCTTAATAAAATATTTAAAAAAACCAACCTGAAAAACTACTTTAACTTCAAATTTTGTGCAAGTGTGTTATAGAGAGGAACTGATAAAATTGTGGTACGAATTCAAGATGGCGGAACAAAATGTCAGTTCCAGGTTTTACCTATCTTCACGTTTTGGTATCCCTATATCTCAATTTCGTCGGTTTTTCTGTCTGTCTGCTTATCTGTCATTTCACGGCATAGCTAAAAAACTACTTTCCGGATTGACTTCAAAATTTCGTCAAAAAACAATTTGATAAATATTCAATACGGCATGGCACAACAAAACGGTGGCCGGGTGAAAAGTTAAAAATTTAATTATCCAATTTACGTCAAAATTTGCACAAAAAATCAAGTGGTACATAGAAATGAAGTGGCAACATTTTGGTCCGAAAGCAAGATGGGGGCCTAGCGTAATATTTAAAATATCACCCAGAAGAAAAAGCTTTCCAAGTAAAGGAAATTAACCGACTTTTTGTAAATTAACAGTATTTAGGTGCACTGCGACATTTCGCAGAGTCATTTCCATGTCATAAGCGATTTTTGTACTATTATCCTGGTTTAATCGTACATTAGAAAAACTTAAGATTCACTTCTTCTGTAGTACCACAAATATGTTTACTTAAAAAAAAGGCCAAGAGGAAGGGAAGTTCCTTTTTCACGAAAACTTCCGATATATTGACCTCCCTATTTTGAGTTACTTACGGAGTACGCATGTGTTGCAACAGCTGCATTCAGTAGCGAGACCCGCATATGAACCAGAAGGACAACTGACTAGTGGACATTTATCAGGAACACAGTCGGTGGAACATGCTGCCTCGACCGATATATTTATGCCACTGATTATTGCCAATACTAAAAGTATTGAATACATCTGAAAAAAAAATGTACATAAACAAAATGAATAATAAAATTTTTTGAGAAAAATAAAAATAGCAAAAAAACCCGCTTAACAAACCATTGAAAATTAAAAAATAATGTATTTTTCATCTTGAAAATTTGACTTACAAAATTTTGTTTTTATTTCCCGGTACAGCCTAAAATTTATACCATTAGAAAGACCATGCAAAACTAAGATACTAATGTAGAGTCCAAATATGTACAATATACGTTATACAGGATGTTTTGTTTAAAAAAAAATGATATTGAGATAGGTATGTATTATTTCTGAGATATCCAATTTAAATACAAATATTTTTGCAAAAATTTGCTTTTGGATTTGAGGTTTATATGAAGTTTGAAGTTTTGGAAGTTTTATTCAGTATACACTAAATAGACACCCTCTAAACAATAAAGAATTAAGAATTAAAAAAATAATTTAATAACAGGAAATGAATCTTAAGCACCCGTAACCCCTTCAAATTAAGTGGCAATAGGGTATAGTTAGTGAGTTCCTCATAAATAAAATCTGACAGTGGCAGTAGTGAGGTAATACCATAATACACAAACAAATGACACAATATCGCCGAGCTCGAATCGAACTGCTTCTATTTTATTTTTGTGGTATGTTCGTGAGTCTTTGATTATATAAATTTAAAATGTCAAAGCGACGGCTCAACCCACTTTGACTTTTTCCTAAAGAAATATAAAAATAATACTAAGCAAAGGCAAAGCACTAAGGACTATAGGCTGCAGCCACCCCAAGAATGCGCCTGTCAAAATTGTTCGTCTGCGGCACTTTTCCCCGCGTATAATCTGGGTTCAACCCCGAAGATGAAATTTTGAATATGCCGCTGGTCGGTTTAATTGTTTTAACAAACACTTTTATTTTACCATTTTTAATTTATTTATAAGTCTTGTTATAAAGATCAGGCTCAAGGTTTTCGAGGCCCAAGCTATGTTAAAATATTGTACGTCCCTTATAAAACAAACAAATTATTGGGTTTAAAAACAAAACATTTTCGGGTTATTTCGCCGGATAAAAATTAAAAATGAGAAATCACTATTATTTTAAATACAGGATGCCGATTTCAAAATACCTTGAATAAGTTTTCTGTTTTTTAGTGTATTTGCGGCTCTAAGTTTTTTCGATTTTTTTAGGTTCTGAAGCCCTTATTATTTTTACTATAACCGCTCTAACTGTTATTACATAAAAAAGTGCCATCTATACATATTTATAGAGAATCAACAATGAAAACTGTTAAAAATTCAAATGAATAAAGGAATTGAACGTCGTATTCCTAAAAACCTAGACCTTGCATGAAACACAATATTTTGAATCACCCTCCTTTCTATTGCACCCATCCCCCTACCGCCCACCTTAGCTATTAACACGAGAAATGTTCTGTATCCAGAATTAATTCATTTAATATTATCAACATTTAATAATTACCTCTACCGAAATATGCTGACAATAAAATATTACCAGGGTGTACCTCCAGTCATTCTCAAATTGAATTTTTTTGGTTAATTACATTTCCTGCTCTAAATTTCAAGGTAATATATTAAGGCATTCGCGAAAACTCTCTTAGAGGAACAATTCAAAATCGCACCGTTACAACACTACTCTAAGTACTTCTCCAAATATTCACCCAAGTTGGTGGAATCTTCCCATAGTAAACAGTATTCAGGGTGGCCCATATAAGATGCCCTATTATTTTAGGTGAGAAGTATTCAGTAGAAGCATGTGCTACAATAAAAAAGTTAAATACAAAAGTTTCTTGACTGACTTTCATGTTGTATCAACTCTCCTATTTTAAATGTACATTCTGTACATTTATAGATATTTTAGGAAAATTTTCAAGGCAACAATTATATGTAACTCCCATTGAGCTCATATTTTTTAAACATCCTATATGTGCTTTAGGTTATACATAAACCACAGGAGTAAAGGACAAATTAAGTTACATAAAGGGAAATGGAATGAATGCAAAAACCTCAGGACCAAATCCATTAAATCAACTTAGGGAGGGTGAAAACGCAATAACTTCTGATATGTAGATAGATTCTAGATATAATATCCGATAGTTTTATTTTTTAAACCATTGAATATTTGTTATCTTACCTTTGTTTCTTTTTGGGTCTGGTAGAGATTAACAAACTGGTTGAAACTTTGGTTATTGTCAAAGTCTCGTTATGAACTTTAAAATATCGTTATACGTTTTCCAATATTTATACTCGTAAAGCCCATAATTCTTACAGTTTTCCTATTATTAAAAAAATGGAAAATAATATACTATTTATTTTTATAAATTGTTCGGTCCTATCACAACCTTTTAAAATTGAACTTTTTTTATTCGAAAGTACTGACGTACTTGTTTTTTAGTTATTACTCATATTTCTATATATCAACATTTCAATATATATTTGTATTAAACATTTAACGAATCATCCATTTTGTATTTCTTAATTATGATACCAAGTAAGATAAATAATAAGATTCATTAAAATGCTGTGTTTTAACAAGTTAATGACGTGTTTGAAATGGGCAACAGAATTTTAATTATGATAAAAATTGCGACAAATGGAATAGTGCTTTCGATAACTCGCTTAGATAATTATTGGAATAGTTAAAAAAATTAAAATAATCTTTGAAAAATTGCATTTTTTTTTGTTGTGTTAACTAAGGTTTGAATAAACAAGTTTTACTGTAAATAACGTTTTGTACTTCACTGCCTTTAACTACCCAACTACAGCTAAAATCCAGGAATAGCAGAAAAGCTTTTTACATACTCACGCACACATCCGTACAGACATCATTCAATTTTTTTGTCTAAAAATATAATTTTCGTGTTACTACAATAAAAACTAACTCATATTTTTCAAAAATGTTTGAGATTACTTCCTCAATATAGACTATATAGCATTTTTCAATGTTGCCGGATGTATTTGTAGCATAATAGATTTTAACATAAAACGTGTAGTCCAATAATCAAAATTTGTCTAATTATTTGCAAAATTGGAGCTACCATTATAAATCAATCATTAAAGTGGAACGTGAGATATACGTTAGCCAACTGAGCGGTTTTCTTCCGTTTTCTTAAGATGCCCTGTCGATATTACACTATTTTTAGTATTTAATAAGAAGTTGGGTAAACGTAAATTTTGTATTTTATCTCCTGACTTCTACCAGACTTCTACTGACTTCCACTGATTTTCACTTACTTGTACACCAGATTTCCTGAGCAGTTTACTTTTCGTTTACCCCTCCTGTTAATATTGTTTACTCGAAAAACCCCAAAGTAAGAAGAGTATTCACGCTCTATTATTATGGGTCTTAGCATCAACATCTTCAGTGCTTATACTAATCTATATTGTTTTTATAAAAAAAATCTAATTTCTGGTCGCTTTTAGTGATGACTGTCTAAAACTGAAACTGAATTGCTAGAACTGATCCCAGCTATTGTAATCATGGAACTGATCCGGACCAAAATATTAAATACCTACAATTACGATGGGCCAACGCCTGTCGGTCGGACCCAGAGTCCGACTGACTAACCTGTTTCTGCATCAGTTACCTTCGGATATTATTTCGATCTTCGGAAATATCGGCTTTGGTCAAAATTTTGCAAACGTCGAAGACATCATTCAATGTCGAAGCTAACAGTGGCGCAAACCGCTTCGATTTTGCTGGAGGTGCTATGTTTAGTTTTCGATTTTCCTACTATGTTGCCATGACAATGCGTACGCCATGACGCCGAGCACATGGAAGAATAATGCCAACCAGTGCCATACACCCACGTGTTCAGTTTGCGGTGGTTGTTTACTTTTATTTTCGCGCATTTCGCTGCAACCGGTGAGTTCCTTTGCAGTTTGCTTCACTGTTTTGTGTTATATTTACTTATGGTGTTGTTACAACTGCAAATTCTAAGTTACTAAATGTAATTGTTTAAGACTGGAATAAATTAAACGACGTCTTTGAATTTATTACAAACTGTGACAAATCTAATGAAAAATCAATTCGCCTTGCGAAAGGATTTTTAGGTGAGATGAACGATTTTGAATTCGCGTTTCTAGCATTAGTGTTTAATGACATTTTCTCAATCACCGACATACTATTTGAAGTTCTTCAAAAAAAATCGCTTGACATTCAATTTTGCATATCCAATATAAAACGTTGTCGTGAGGCGCTCTATAAAAAAAGAAATGAAATTTTTTTTAATACCATGTTTGATAAAGCAAATTCTATTACAGAAATAAATCATTGCAAACCTGAGCTTGCTAAGCTTTCACCTGAAGAAATTAAGGTTAAGTATAGAACCCTTTTTTATGAAATATTGGACCATATTTTAATGGAAATGACACTAAGATTTCAAGACTGTGAAAAACTTACATTTTCATGTTTGGCAGGTTCTTCTAAGTTTTCCGAATATAGTTTAAATTTTCCGACTGGCCCGTTTTCAATTTTTTACAGTTATATGGGGAACTATTTTCAAAAAGTCAACGACTTAAAAATGAGCTTGGTCTTATTTTTGCCAATGAGAGTAATTAGAACATATCGCTGCAAGAGCAAGTGAAAAAAATTAATGAAAATAAAGATATTTTTACCGAATCATATAAACTGTTTTCACTTATTTGGACAATACCGTCGACAAGTGCTTCAGTGGAAAGAAGTTTTTCTTGCTTCAAATGTGTAATAACTTATGTAAAAAATACAATATCTCGGAATTAATTTAGTATACAACACTTACTTACTTTTTCACCCGCGAGCCGCCACTGGTCTGCTTTGAGATATGTAGATATATTTCAACACATTATCAACACCTCCCACCTGTAGCTACTGAACAATTATTTACTTCAGCTGACGCCAACTTTATGCTAGCAAAAGAGCTATAATATCGACGCTAATCTTCTTGTGAAAAAGCATAGTCAAAAACTCAAGATGGTGTTAATTTTTGCTACTGCTAGTAGCTAGACCCACACGTAAACAAATTCCAAAAGTTATTTAGAAATTAAAACAAAAAAAGAAGTTTAGTTTTTTGCATAGAACTCCGAAATTTAAAATATTTAAGAGTTAAAAAAAAGATCCTTAAAGAAGATGAAATTTGTATTAAAAAAAGTCCCGACACCCGGAATGCTATATATACTGTTAATAATTTTAAAGGCTGAAAATAGAGCTCCCTGCGGCGAGAGCTAAACTGTTGCTATGACACAAAGCCGGCCGTTAACAAGTAAAGAACTAAATATTGTTCGCTTCAATAGATATGACAATAAAAACATAATCATGCCTCATAACCTCTCAAAATCTCATATAACATGGATAAAATATACACAAAGCAAAATAATTTTAGTGGTTTTTGTTATTAACAATAATCTGATTTTATCAAAAATCAGTGAAAAACATTTTTTTTTCAGAAAGATATTGTTCCTTTAAGTGTCTAGATAATACCATTTTTTTTTAAATTTCTATATTCCTCCAGCCATCTTCGGTCCATTTATGGACATAGGCCTTTCTTTTGTCTGTCCACCTGCCTCTGTTTTTAGCTTCACTTATACAGTTGAGTCCCGCTCTTTGTTTGAGATCATCCGTCTAGCATATCGGCTGACGCCCCCTAGATCTTTTCTCTGCATACGGACTACTAAAGTATATTGTTGTATATTCATTTTAGGCCAATTTTAGATAACTTTCTTGCTACCTCTGTGATTAATATTTGAAGTTCTTCGACGTTTCTGGAGATTATTATGATATCCTGAGCATACCTTAACTGGATTAATCTTAGCTCCTTAGTTTCCCATGGCAAGTTCTTAAACATATCTTCCAGAGCAAGTGTGAATAAATTTGGTGTTAAAGTGTCACCTTGGCGTATGCCCCTTTGTATTTTGACAGATTACATGGAGTTGTACTACCGGCTTGCATGTTCGTATATATATTTTATTAGTTCTGTTTATTTATGGTCTATACTAGCATTGCTAAGAGAGCGCAATAGCGCAATGTTCCACGCAGTCGAAGGCTTTTTCGAAGTCTATAAAAGCCAGGCCAACGTCTAGATTATATTCTACTGCATTTTGTAAACGTACTCTTATTGTAAACAGGTATTCAGATGTACTGAAGTCTTTGCGAAAGTCTGCTTGTTCTATAGACTACAAGTTATCTATTTTGTTTGTCAACCTATTTTTAGAATAATATTTAATAATATATAAAATATTTAACTTGTCGTTGTGGCATCGTAACGGCTTAGCGCTTGCTGCACGGAAATCAATTTTCAACATTAACTTAAAATTATTATTAATAGTTATAGATATTTAGACCAAACAAATAGCGAATTGCTTTCTTTGAAGATTAAAAATACTAAGAAATTGCTCGGTGGTACAGCAGCACCAAAAGGTAAGGCCATAGCGGAAATGAGATTCGAATAGAGAGAAATAAGTAAGTCTGGCAAAAGTCACGTCGAGTTTTTTTGAATCTGATCAAATAGCAAAGCAGGCGGTAGAAAGTTTTTTAGTTAAAGTGTCAATATGCTTAGACCATTTTAGGTTGTTATTTATATTCAAACCTAGGAATTTAACCGACTCAACGTATTTAATATTGCTGTTAAGTAGCTAAAGTAGTTGTAAAGTCCCCTTATAAGATAAGGCCACCGTCTTATCCACATTGAAACAAAGCAGATGGAAAATCACTCCATGTTATGCTTGTGTCATGAGCAAAAAGAAAGATTTTGCCATTAATTTTTAGGTTGGTGATATCATTAATGTATAATGTATAAAAAAGAATAGGTCCCAAGACCGAATCTTAAGGAACTCCACTTGTAATCAATTTACAATCAGAATCAGAACCATTTGCCTTTTCAAATTGTTGTCTATTCTCGAGATAAGATTAAAACCAATTAATGAATACCACGGATTCCATAAAAATTCAGCTCGTTTATCAAAGTTTCATGACTAACATAGTCAAAGGCTTTTGCATAGTCACAAAAAACTCAGGCGGTGGGGTGGTTGTTATTGAGGGAAAACTAGACGTCGCTAAGCAACGAGAGCATGGCGTCGCTGGTGCACTTGTTGGGTAAAAATTCAAACTGATCCGGGGATATTATCTGATGTGATAGAGGAGAAATGGCATAAGACGGCTCTTCAATAATCTTTCAAGGATTTTTGATAGTACTGTCAGTAGAGCAATTGGGCGATAATTGCAAGTCAGTTTTTTTGCCCCCTTTATGAAGAGGAATAATTATAGTTGTTTTAAGGCATTCAGGAAATATACCTCTTATAAGGCATTCATTTATTAGTGTTGTAAGGACCTCTATGGCTGAGAGCGGCAAGTTCAGGAATGTTTTAATTGACAGGCCATCAATGCTACACGAAGATTTGCTTGTGATGTTAGTCATTTCTTTCAATAGTTCCATGATGCTAACAGGGCTTAAGAAAAGGCTAGCAGCAACATTTTTGATGGAGGGAGAAACGAAAGAGGGTCAAAACTTGGCGAGATTTTATAGGTAACATTTTTGCTTACATTAATAAAATATTCATTTAGGTTATTTGGCCTTGGCAAGATCTGAGTCACAGCGTTTGATTTGTTTCTGAGATCATTGATAATGGATCAGGTTTTCTTTGAAACGTTTTTAGACTTTGTTAGACTCTTTGATAGTATTTTTTTTTGCTGACTTGATTAGTTTAATGTAGATCCTCCTAATTAGAGATACAGTCGAGAATAGGAATGGAGTCTGTGAATTTTTTATATATAAGAGAGAACGCATATTTTTAGCAGAAATGCGTAGTCCTTTCGTGGTCCACGGTTTATGACGCTTAGGTATGATAGTCGCGGGAAGCCCTAATTAAAACCACTTAAAATTTTATTTAAGAAAGCTCTAAAATTTTAGTTAACATTTTTAAATTCAAAATTCAAGTCGGTGTTTAGGCAAATATTATGAAATTCTGAAAAATTGGCGGCCGAGAAAATCCTGCTCTTATGACGAGGTCTCTGTAAGGGCCTAAGAGGAATACTAAATTTGGAAAATATTGCTTTGTGATCGAAAAGACCTGTGCTACAAACTTGAGATTGAACCTCTGATGGAGAAAAAGCAGACGTTACGTAATCAATGATAGAAGAAGAGTATTTTGAAATTCTAGTTGGAGACGATACATGCAAGACCGAAAGAGTCGAATATAGAAATTAAATATTTTTGGGTGGCACAAACAGTAACATAGTCAATATTAAGGTCCCCGTATAGAATTTTCCTGGCTTTTACTGGTTGACTATCTAGCAAATTTAGCAGGTAATTAACGAAAAAATGTACATCGGAATTAGGTGATCTATAAATACAGATTACATAGAGATCAAAGTTTTGATTGTATACTATAGAGCATTCAAAAAAGTTATCCGCTAACAAATGGTCATATTTAGTTACTGAGACGAAATCCCCATTTAGAGAAAGAATCAGTGTTCCTCCATGAGCTGAGTTATTTCTGTCGTATCTAGCTGTTGTGGAATCTCTCTCCACATAAATGGGTTCGTTTGGATTCAGCCAGTGCTCGGTAATTGCATCAAGTTCTTCTTCAAGGAACTTCAATTCTTCTAGAAATAGGTACAACAACAGGGGGTTTTAAGGAATCTAGTTCATCAGGTCACGTCAAGTTATCTAAAAATTTTTTTTTGGGGAATTGCTGGAAAAGTAGTTTTTGTGGCATTCCCTGGTCCTCTCAAGAGAGATCGTTCTTTCCGAAGTTACATAGGATATGTAGGAAGCGAGGTCGGCTACTACTAATGCTGTACTGAATCCAAAAGCATCATGGAAGTCGTAGTAAATCTTATGCAGAGTTTCATCATCTATAGGAATGTCTTCAGAAGCCAAGAACAGCCTGGTGCTCGTATTTGTAAATCCTTCAAAGTGAACTGACGCAGGTCAATCATGTAGAAAGTCGAGATATAACTGGAAGGCCTTTAAAATGGCAGGCTCTCTTAAGCTTGACGTGAGAAAACCGATATCAGAACTTTTTTCGGTCGACGTAAGCTTCACTGTTGGGGGGAGTCATTGGGTCAAAAGCGGGTTCTTGGACATGATGAACCTTCTTGGAAAGACTGTAGCAATTGTCGCTTAAGATGGCATTTGACTTGCAGGCAGCAATAGCCTCTTTGTCTGAAGTTATTATAATGCCCTTTTGAGTAACTGGAGAGGAGATATCCAGTGAGTTGCCGGAGCTCGAGTTGGTGTGTAGTTTCGTCATTATGGTGGGAGAAGGGTGGTTCGCTGCAGATTTTTTAGAAGGATCGGATTTAGCTGACAATTTATTACAATGCCATGGGGCCATAGATTGCTGTCTTAAAGCTTTTCAGCGGAGTTTCTTGATTGGGTCCCAATTTTAAAATCAATATTTGAATCATGATTGATTAGATGGTAGCAGCGAATAAACTCTGTAGTGTCTAACTTTTCTTTTACGTAGTGAATATGTTGTTAGGTGTAAAGCCTGTAGAAAATGCACCACCATGTACAGAGTGCTTGGTTATACATGAACCCCTTCAATAACTTTCCTGTTCTTCTAGATATCAAAAAAAGTTGAATACAAAAGTTTCTCTAAAGCTCGGTTCTCAGTAGTGGGGTTTCTTATTTATTATAAAAAATAATTTATCCGTAGGATAATTTGTCAATTTTATGCACTTATGTTGGTCCGTTTTAAACAAATAAAAGTCTGATTATTAGGTAAATATTTATTTTATTTTCCTTCACCTTGTGCTTTTATGCACACATTATAAAATTGATATATAACTACATCAATAATTCCAGGGACGTAGTGGTGAAGTTTTCGGTAGTAGTTCTAGTAGTCTAAAGACATGGAAGGAAAGTAGGGATGCACCTTCCATTGCAGCACTTCAGGCCGTAGGTACATGGTATAATACCTCCCGTTGTGTTTCTAGCAGGACATCTAGCCAAGATAGCTGAAAATATAAGACACATTTAAGTATAAATATAATTATAATTAAAATTATAACTAAGAGCCTAATGGAATTAATAATTTTGTAATAACTGGGCTATTTAAGAGAATTACAGGTTCATGAATTCGTAAGTAATTAAAAAAATGTGTTTTTGCAAAGACAATACTTCCCTATATATATATATATATATATATATATATATATATATATATATACAGGGTGTTTAAAAAATCATGCGCCAACGTTTAACAGGAGAAGAGAAGAAACTAAGACAAAAAGTTTATATAATTAAGGATCCGCAGATGTTTGGTTTTCGAGATACAGGGTGATAGAGTTTTAAAAAAATATATATTTTTTTAATAATTCCTGAATAGTAAGAGCTATGTAATTAAGATTTGGCACAACATCATAAGCATTTAAAGGCTATATTTTGACAGTATTTAACAGTTTTTATTTTAGCCATGGGCGTATGGATGGATAACCATCTCTGACTTTCTTAATTAAAAAATGATACGCCGCTGATGGCGGAGGTCGTTTGGTTCACAAACAAATGGCCAAAAAAATAAAAGCCAGTATCTTCCAAATTATCGCAGATGGAGCAAAATTAAATTAAGATGTTTTTTTCAGGAAACCTCACTGTTTTTGGGAAGACTGATACTTTTTTGAGATTATGTTAGGTAACCACGGATGTCTTCTTCCAAATGGATTTTGAATCACAAATAAAAAGTTTTACTCGACTTAAGAATTTTCTCCTTGGTCAGAAAAGAGGGGAGTGGAAAATCAATGATGACTAAAAATTAATTTAAACCATTACATTTTGGAAAGAAATCATAATAACCATTTTTGTAGGTAATAACCTGCAATGTTTTGGAAGCTATTGGACAAAAACTAGTTTTTTGATCATTTTTTGTGTGAACTAGACGGCCTACGTATAGCACTCTGTACATTCTTCAACAGCCCCTGAAAGTGTACCATTTGCAAAAAGAATTAATGCATTTTAGTATTTTACGCGTCCCCAACCCCCTCATTGATGGACTAAGTAAGCACTTTGACGGGACAGACTTTTCAACACAACATGGGACCAGAAAATTGCAAATATCTTCTCGAATGCTTTGAGATGCAGTAAAATGGATATTTAACAAAAAGTAGAATACATTTCACGGATTAACACAAATTAACAGCCATACTTTTTTTACTGATGATATGGTGAACGCAATATATATTGGCTCCAGCTTTCGTTTAAATAATTAAAAAAGACGTCATTCCGCCTTTTTTGCATTTTTTAAATATGCTTCCTATGGAACTATTCCGGAAACATCATCAATAATCCCTGTAATTTTTATCAAAATTAGTTATACATAGATACTCCTCCTTTTTTGAAGTCGATTTAAAAGAAAGGAGAGAGGAAGAGCAGTTCGTTTTTGACAAACATTTCTGATATATTGGCTCCTATATTAAAATTACTTACGCAGTACGCATGAGTTGCAACAGCTGCATTGGGTAGCCGGACCTGGATATGAACCAGAAGGACAACTGATTAGTGGGCAATTCTCCGGAATACAATCAATGGGACATTGCGCCTCGACAGATATATTTATTGCACTGATTATTGCCAATACAAAAAGCACTGAATACATCTGAAAAAAAAAATGTTCGTAAACTAAAAGCATAATTGAAACCAAATTATTTGGTGAAAATAAAAATGGTAATAAAAATAAAACATCTTTTAAAAAAAAACACTAAAACGCAAAAAATAATATTTTACTCATACTCGAAAACTAAGACTTAATTACTAAAGTCATCACAAAAAATTCATTATGTATCGTATGTTATACCTCAACTCCAATGCTTGTAATGCCTCAACTGTAGTGCTTATTTACAGTTTTTATTAGTTTTTCGGCGATTTAAATATTAAAGTCTAATTTTCAAGATAGAATAAAATATTAATTTTTACTTTTTAGTGTTTCTTAGATAAAAATATTGTATTTTATCTTTTATAATTTAACTATAAAAAATTCTATTGTAAACCTGGCTTAAAATATTGTGCGTACCTAATAAAACAAAGAAGTACTGGAGTTTAAATACATAATATCAATTTCCATCAAAAGCTTTTAGTTCTCGAATACATTTTTCTTATAAAAAGAAGATATTTGCGGCTTTTTATTTTTAAAGTTTTTCTAGTTGCTGTAGAAGGTTTACCCCGCCTTTCCCCCGAAACGTCCAAAATAATTGTATATGTTGCAGTCTCGTTCAAGACTCAAATATTAACTTTAATTTTTTCATTTTTAATTTTTATATTAAATGTAGCGAAGTAGCCCAAAAATATTTTGTTTTTAAATCATGAATTTACCGCAAAAATTCCATAATTATCTATGTACTAAGAATACATTTGTTTATTATTGCTAACATCCACTGAGATTTAAAATAACTAAAATAACCTTAATCCCCCTAGATCGGAGAATGTTCTTGAAGTTACGTCCAAATTATTTTTATATTATTCGTACTCCATATACTAAATTTTAAGTCAGTATCTTATAACATTTCAAATATATCGCAGAAACTCTCTGGCAGAGAAAGGTTCAAAATGGTGCCATTCCACTATTTTTATTGATTTTTTCAATACGCTTACTATGGGGCCATCTCAGTTATACGCTAAATAATTTCATTTATATTGGTCAAACCGCATACCACATTAAAGCAAAAAAGCAGAGATAAATTAAGAAGTATCTGTTTTTTAAGTTCAAGTTAAACTTAGTTAATTACGGTTGCACAAAACGACGGAGTTTCCTGGAATGAAGCTTTTATAATATCTATCTATTCTTTTACCAAAAAACTGTCAGTGTTACCTCTATAATTTCATCTGGTGTTATTATTTTCGATAAAATTGTTTAAGAAATTATGGGTTCTTATAGAAGCCCTTACAAAAATTTCCAAGAAGGCCATTATATTTCAGATACAGAAGTGTGGTAGGTCTTTAATTTGTAGGTTCAGTCATTAGAGCAGATTTTTCGGAATACACACAACTTCGGAATTTCTGTTTCAAAGTAAATCAGAAAAAAATTTCACTTGAAAAACCTGAACTATTTAACATTGTTAATTTTTCACCTTTTTGAATAGATTTTTATATTAATGGCATGTATTTCGGTTATTCAAATGCGGCCATCGTAAGCGTTCTATATATTTTCGTGTATTGATGTTATAGGTTTTCGACGTTTGTTTCTCTTCTTGTTTTTTGCATTTTCATTTTATTTCAACGAATAGTACTTGATTACTAAAACTGTATGAAATTTAAAGGATTGATAAACTTTTTTTTAAAGAGTTCCGCTAAGTATGCTTACTTTTTATTAAATAAATCTATTTAAACTATGATGTCGAGTTATCCATCTACCTTGTAATAGTTTACTTAACTAGATCATGGGCTGTCATTTAATGCGAGATTCCTTGGCATAAAATAAGAGAAAAATATACAAAACATGCTCAAATTAAATTATTATGTTTTAATAAAGCGCGATGCAGTAAGAATATACAGAAATACATTTTTTATAATTAATTCTTGTCAGTATTATCGACCAGTGGAGTACTAAGCAAGATTATGCATTTTTTCACCGTTATTCGGTCATACTTTTTTTGTTTAGCTATTTTTGAAAATTTTATATTTAACACTTATTCTCTTGTTGATTTCTCACAAAAAAGGTTTTTATAGTTCATGTTGATACCATCTATTCTAATTTAAATTAGTAAATTTAGTTGTTTTAAGCTTTTTTGTTACGTATTTTTAATAATCAGACGTAGTTGTTGCAAATACCAGTACCACAAATATATGAATGAATAATGGTGAAAAATGCACAATCTTACTCGTTTGTGCGCCACTGATGGGCAATAGTGCCAAGAATGTATCTTGAAAAAATGTGTTTCCACATATATGTTTTTATTACATTAAGTTTGATTTTAATATCATAATCCAGTTTTATTATTCAGCAAAAAAAAAAACAAATAAAAAATATTGTTCTCATCCTCTATCTTCAAAATAAAGCCGTTTTGAATCATTTTTATCTTAGTTTATGCCAAGGAATCTCTGATTATTAAGTCGTGGGGCCTATTCTTTGAAACACTCTTTATAAATTTTAAGTTGTAAATAACCCTATAGGATTAAATGACAAGGTAAGTTACACAAAGGGGATGGAATACAAAATCTCAGGACCAAATCCGTTAGATTAATTAGCGAAGGGAGAAAATCCCATAATTTTTTATCATGGTGAGTTACTGGATATTTAGTAGCCGTTAGTTCTATTTCTTAAAGCACTGTATATTTGTTAACTTACCTTTGAATATTTTTGTAACTGGTAGAAATTTATAGACCGGTTGAAACTCTGGTTAATGTCTCGCAATAAGCTTTAAAATATGCATATACATTTTCCAATATATATATAATCGTAACGTCCATAATTCTCGCAGTTTGCCTCCTATTATTAAAAAAAAGGACATGAATAATGTATTATTTATATTCATAAATTGTTCCGTCCTAACACAACCTTTTAAAATGAAACCTTTTTTATTCGAAATAACTGACGTAGTTGCTTTTAAGTCCTTACTCATATTTCTACATATCATCATAGCAATATATTTTGTTTTGTAAGGTATTCACCGAAGTATTTTTTTTATTTCTTAATTATAATATGCAACACAAAAGCAGTATTTCCCTTTATTTAGATATAATACTTTTGAACAATAACGAAATAATTACTGTGTTAATTACGTAAACGTAATTTTTTAACAAGGAAAACAGTTATGATTTATACATATTATGTGACAAACGCAGAAAATTACAAGATTCAAATAATTGCCATGTAAAAATTTAAATGACGTTTTTATAATATGCAACAGAACCTTATGATTTATACTAATACGAAAGACACAGTAGTGTATTAAATAACCCTCTAAGATAATGGGAAAAGTCATAAAAATTATAATAATACTTAAAGATGTGGATAAACAAATTTTATTTTAAGGAATGTTTTGATTTTTCTACGAAAGTAGAATTTCAATATGTGCTCATAAGCAGTTCCGTATTGGCTCTTCTTACTAGGACCAAGAACTCAGGAAAAGTAGGGAGCAGGTCAATTTTTTGAAATGCTGGCTTATTGAGGGCTATTTTGTCACTAGTATATTTTATGTCTAAGGGCTAACTAAGGTTTTCAAAAAATACGACTTTGCGACCCTAAAATGCACATTACCAGCTAATTTTTGCGGAAATAATAATCTTTACTTATTTTGCAACAAAAGGTTGTAGGTAGTTCATAATCCTATTCCACATCATTTAAGACTAGTTCATTATTTCAGGAAAAGGCTGAACCACGACCGTCAAGACAGCTCTAGCTGAATTTCACCCATAAACTGGCAAACACTATAAAATTTGACGTTTAAATGTGTCCTATCATTGGTTGTTTTTAGACTCATCATGGCAGTCATGGCCCTCTTCAGCCCTCTTGACAGAAAATTTTTATATTTGGCCAATAGATGAATATGTGGATTAGGTGTCTTATGGACTGTCATTCGTGTCTGTCTTACACTAGGGAAATACGACAATATTTGAGTATTTTCCAAATACTTTGTGTGGCGCCGGCTTTACGCATGCCATGCCTTGGGTATTTACCTCGGTATTTACAAAGCAACCAATAAATAATATGGCTTAACGTAGTATTATTTTTAACTTATTGACTCCCCACCAGTACAAATAAGTTGCGAAAAACTGTTTTCTGCAATATCTGCCGAAATCTTTCAGGGAGAGCAAATATGTAAATGTAAAAACATGAAGATAAAGAAATCTTAAATAGGAACGTCCAGAACGGTGACCCTATACCTTATCTCGAAATCTGTGTAAGTTACGAAAAATAATTCCGTACAAAAGTTGTATGGCATAAAGTAAATTTTTACTTTATATAATCTGTATATATACGTGGATATATAGATATATATATATATATATATATATATATATATATATATATATATATATATATATATATATATATATATATATATATATATATATATATATTTATATATATATATACTCACACTGTCAAAAGTCTTGGACCCCCCTGATATTTAACAAATTATTTCATGGGGGGAAAAAATAAATAATGTTCATTAAAATATATTTATTTTTGATTACATTTTTCCATAACAACAAAGTTTTTTCAAAATTGAAATTAATTAAAACCAATAATAAAAAAGTATTGCAATATTTTCATAAATTTAATTAATCAAAAACTAAAAATATTTTACTTTATTTTTGAACTAAACATAATTTAATAATCAGTATGACTTCCTCTTCTATCCACTAACATATTGACACGGCGGTGCATTGAAACAATCAAGTTATTGATTGTCTCCTGAGGAATATTGTTCCATTCTTCTACTGCCGCTACAATTAACTCATCTGCATTTTGTGGTGCATTGAGGCGACGATGAACTGCTCTAGAGACAAAATCCCACATGTTTTCTATAGGATTTTGATCTGGTGAGTTCGCTGCCCAAGGCAGTCTGGTAATTTGCCCTTCTTCAAGTACTCTTTCAACGATTCTTGCCCGATGTGGCCGGGCGTTATCGTCCATAAAGATAAAATTCTCGCCTAGTTCGTTGCGCAGAGGGTTGATTATGGGTCTGATAACATTATCAATGTATACCTGACTTGTCATATTCTGGCGGATAGGGATTAATGGGGTTCGGCGGTTGTACATAATTCCCCCCCAAAACATTACTGATCCTCCTTGATAGGGAGCAACTTCTCGGGGAAAATTGAGTCTTTGTTGACGTCCTGGTTCCCTCCAAACCCTTTGCCTACGGTCATCACTCTGCAGTGCAATTCTGGTCTCATCCGTAAACAAGACCCAACGCCATTGCTGCAAAAGCCATGCGCTATGGTGCCTTGCCCATTGTAAACGCGCAACTCTGTGTCGTGGAAGTAGAGTAGGAACTCTTAGATACCTTCTTGAATGAATATTTGCTCTATAGAGTCTTCTTCTTATTGTTGATGTCGATAAACCACGGCGAAATGCACGTTGGAAGTGATTTCTAAGAGCTGGAGCTGGATCGTGTCGATGACTAGGGGCATAATTGACGACATACCGATCCTCCCTTTCGTTTAGAATCCTTGGCCGTCCACTACGCTGTCTTCTTTCGATAGTGCCAGCTTCTTCAAATCTTTGAATAATTCTTATGATTGATGACCGTGGAATCTGCAACAGCCTGTGTATATGGTGATTAGAATGCCCAGCTTCATGTAAACAACAATTCTTGCCCTATCAAACCCAGAAATTTCATGACCGGGCATTTTAAAGCAGACAGAAGGCAAATTCTCTTATTTGAATCAAAAATAAAATACACACTTTTACGTTTTAACGTCGGAAACCACACTAATTCATTTTATCTGTACATGTTTATGATTTTGTTTATCAACAAAATAACTTTACTTTTTGCCTAGCAACGAAAAAAAAACCTAAATATGAAATAGCCCAAAAAATACTGGGGGTTCAAGACTTTTGACAGTGTGTGTGTATATATATATATATATATATATATATATATATATATATATATATATATATATATATATATATATATATATATATATATATATATATATATATATATATATATATATATATATATATATATATATATATATATATATATATATATATATATATATATATATATATATATATATATATATATATATATATATATATATATATATATATATATATGATGAAGTTTAATCAATCGCCTCCAAAGATATAAATAAAAAGCTCAGTTGCTATATTTACCGCAGTCACATAGAAAATATAATGGAAAAATTATTATATTTAAAAAACATTATTTTGCAAAAATTGAAACGCTAAATGTTTGATACCGGCGGAAAGATAATCTAATTTCCAATCGACTAAGAAAAAAATATACAGAGTGTCCCGTTGAAAAAAACCAAACTTTATGTCATATCTCAAAAGCTGGAATAGATAGAAAAAAATCGGTAAACTTCTTTACCCAGAACTTCCCTCTTTATGATTTTTTTCCATTTGTTAGGAATAGTGAAGTGTGACCCAATTTTATTCAGTACATAGTCACAGTATATGTGTGTTACATATATTGTCTTTCCATTTTTATTTGTTCCATCATATTGGATTCCCACCAATATATTACTAATTTCTTTCTACCTAGGCCACACTTGACTTTTGGGTATAATACAATAAATTTAATAACTAGTTTTTACATTGACACATACCGCCATTTTGCTACGTCATATTGAACTCGTACCAGTTTATGCCATTTTCACATCTAATTTTTCTGCAAAATTAAATGACCATGATTTTTTTTTAAATTATATTTGGCCGCCATTTTGTTTCTCCATCTTAAATTGAAACCCCATATTATCAGTATTTACCTACTCCGCTGGTCCGCAGATACTTTCCAGATATTAAGTTTTTAACTGGTTTTCGTTAACGATCCTCTTGTTATGTTAAGGTGGTGTATTATTTGGGGTTAGGATCCAGTAAGAAAACAAAAGCTCTTTTTCAAAATGTCGACGTTTCGCAACTTAATTGTTGCATCCTCAGGACACAGATTTTTTTATCCTACATGAAACCCAGTATCAGTATTTACCTGCTCCGTTGGTCTGCAGATATTTCCTAGCTCCAAGTAATACACCACTATAAAAACAAGAAGATCGTTAGCGAAAACCATTTAGAAACTTAATAGGTGAAAAATATCTGGGTTTCATGCGGGATATAAAATCTATATATGTGTCCTGAGAATAAAGTTGCGAAACGTCGTCAATTTAAAAAAAGATTTTTGTATTTTCTACTGGATCCTAGCCCCAAATAATACACCACTCTAACTTAAAAACAAGAGGATCGTTTACGAAAACCATTTAGAAACTTAATATCTGGAAAATATCTGCGGTCCAACGTAGTAGGTAAAGAATGATAATAGGTTTCATGCAAGATATAGAATCTAAATATGTGTCCTGAGGTTGCAACAATAAAGTTGCGAAACGTCGACAATTTAAAAAAGTCTTTTGTTTCATTACTGGACCCTAATCCCAAATAATACACCAGTTTAACATAACCACAACAGGATCGTTGACGAAAACCATAGAAACCTTATATCTGGGAAATATCTGCGAACCAACGGCGTAGTTAAAGACTGAAAATATGGGGTTCATGCAGGATATAGAAACTATTTGTGTCCTGAGGATGCAGCAATAAAGTTCCGAAACATCGACTATTTAAAAACAGACTTTTGTTTTTTTTATTGGACCCTGTTACAGTTAGATTTGTCATATATGTCTGTCAGTACATAGGGCAGTAAAATTCATTGTTTTAGTATTATATCATTTGTGATATCTAAGTCATTTTAAGCTAATTTATTATTAAAAACACACTTTTACATTCAGTCTTATATTTAACATTGATACCTAAGTTACAAAAATAATGCTAGTTTCAGAAATTTCTTATCAAAAATAGCTGGAAGCAAAAGTACAAAATTAGAACCTTATGTGAATTCACTTTATTTTTGATACAGCCAATGTAATATACTTTCATATTGTACTGCAATATCATTTAATTACTGTTTTATATATAAAATTAACTTTAAGATATTCCAATTAATAGGAATTAACATTTTTAATATGCTGTGACTCGAAGACTGGGTCAAAAATCATATAAGACAAACAAATGAAGGTAAAATCTAAGTGACATATGTTTTGTGATAAGATAATCTAATAGAACATTCAAAAATCTACCTATATATGGTTTTTTTGCGTTAATATTCTAAGATTCCATTTGTTTATATCAGTTAGTTCAGAAGAATTTTGTTGTTTACATGTCAAATAGCATATCACATTTTGTTTGAAAATTTCACAAGCACATAAATTTAAACACAAATGTTCTTTAACTATTTTACATTAATTAGTAAGGTAAATTTGTTCATTATTACATATTTTGAAATCTACAAAGATTTGCTTTGTTATTGTTTATCAGTTGTCACACTTTTACACGGGGTTATGATACATTAGTTCAAAACCACATGCTTTCAATCGATAGAATAATGCAGTGGAAATAAGCATAGAAGTAGAAGTATTATTGTCGCTCTCTTTATCTTTCTTATTATAAATACTTGATTGGACGTATCGGCGAGCTAATATTACTAATTTAGATGGTTATTCTTTGGTTGGACAAAATACAGGGTAGCTTGGATTAGTTGAGGAGTAATAGTAGATTTTCGTCTCCTTCCAATACTCATGGATGTAAAGGCTATTTTTGTTATCAACCGAACTGGAATTTGACAAGTTAACATTTAGTTTAGGAGATTTATTGTACCAACATTATTTTGTTGATACTGAGAAAAGTTGTTTTTTTCAAATAATGTTTTGGAATATAGAAAAGAATATGTAGATGGTAAACCATGTAGATTTAGTTTGGTAATATTGTGTGATGGAAACCATTTTGTGTACGTGAGAAGGGCTAAGGAAAAGATCTTTCTTTCTAGCACCAAGTCTTATCAACGACGGAAGTGTCGGATGTTCTGAATTTTTTTTTATTGTTAACTAAATTCCATCCCAAATGGGAGATTAGAAGGATCCGATTTGACGAAGTGAAGTTGAATATTATGGTTTAGTAAATTTTGGGTTTCAACTTTACGGCCTACCTGGCGATTTTGTCTTAATTACTTCCACGTGACACTTACATCGGTCATCTTAGCATTGATGCTCATCAAGCAAATTTTTTGGTACCCTCGTAGGTGAGGTAAGAATTTTGTATTATATTCTCGTATATATTCTGTGCTGTTTTGCCTGTCTGGAATTATATTCCAAACGTTGTTGCAGAGATTTTTCTACATGGGGCAATTCTTGTTCCAGGGTTTTTGTATAAGGATGAACCTTTGAAGTCCATTTGGAATTATTTTGCAACTTTAAAGACAAACCATTAGCAAGGTTTTGGTATAGTTTCCTAACTGCTAGTTATTTATGGAATTTGGAACTTTTCTTTTGATGGAATAAACATGATGTCTTGGATACGGTCTACGTAGCGAAGCTGTAGGACATAGTGATAACTGAGGAACATTTGGATGTTACCTGCCTTATCACCATTTACATTCTACACTAGTGACTATAGTATTCAGTTAAGTAGTAGTATAATATTTGGAAAGTTAACATATAGATTGTACTTTTCTTAGGATTAATATTTGTTCTGGAAGGGTCATACCCTACCTAGTGTTATTCACATCAACCAGTTTAACGTTTACTAGTTTATAGTTGACAATCTCAATTTTTTGGTAGTCTGAAGGAACAAATATAGTCTTAAATATGTACTTTACATATTACTATTTCTGTTAATTGAACTGTTTATGCATATTAATTTAATTACTGGTGTTACCTTGTCTAGTATATAGCATACTGTGCAGAATTACTGTAAGGCAACCGGCTTCCTAGCGCTACCTAATTACTGCAGTTTTATTGGTAATATCTAAGACATTCAAATCTATGTAATAGACATTTTATAGATATTTATTGTGCTGCCACTCAGCGTGTGGCTAATTAAAATTATTTTTTTTTTAATACTTAACCCTAACCATTATCATTTGTAACATAATTATTTGTTTTAAACTATCATTATTAATTTTTTTTGTTCAGTACATTTTCTTTTTTTTCTTGGGGATAAGTCACTGAATATTGTAAATTATCAATAAAAGTCATTTGTTTCCAACGTGTTGGTTTTCAATTGATCAAGATAAGTCTTTACCTATTGATAGTGGTTAGATTCAATGCAAATACTTTTTTTTCCGTTTTATTTAACTTAAATAAAAACTTGGTGGCGCTCAACTTAAATATTACACCTAAAGTAAGAGATTGTGATATGGAAGTATAGGTATAGTAACAAAAAAGAAGAATCCGAACCTACCCGACTAGAGCTAGCAATAGTCATCATTAAGAGATAATACTGGGTCGATATTAGGTGAGTGTATTGCGTCTGGTGACTAACATATCTTACTTATTTACCGCCTTTCATCATATTAGTAAATCATAACATTTCAATTGGGCATCCGTAGAAATGTTAGAACCCTAACCGCAAATAATACACCACTGTAACATAACAATAAGAGGTTTGTTAACGAAAGCTATTTAGAAACTTGATATCAGTTCAGAAACGTCGACAATTAAATTTTTTTTTCTGGATCTTAACCTCAACTCTAAACTTAAACTCAGCCATGTTGCATTTTTGACAAAATATTACCAGGTCATCCTCACATGACCCTTAATTTTTGGTCAAAATTTGAAGTCAATTGGGAAAGTAGTATTTAAGCTATGTCGAAAACTATCAGACAGACCGACGGAATTGATAAAACATGTTTGTTGGGATGTAGGGACGCTAAAACGTGAAATTTTCACGATTATAAAATTTATGTTTGTCCGCATTTTGTTCAGCAACCTTGAAAGTTGAGCTCTATTCTACAATTAGTTATGGCACACAGTTTTAAATCATTAATTAGTTTCTTGTTTTTTGTTTTGTGTCACCATCTTGGATTCGTACTTAAGTTTTACCAGTTGATTCCAACATAATACTTATTGTTTATGCAAAATTTGAAATAAATTTGACGAGTGGCTTTTTCCTAATATTTTTTCTTAACATTTCATTAGGCCGCCATTTTGTTTTTGCCATACTCGATTTTCACCAAAATATTACCAGTCCATCCCCATATGACTCTTAATTTTCTATCAAAATTTGAAGTCAATCGGGTAAGTAGTCTTTAAGCTATGCCGCGAAAGAAAGAAAGACCAACACACGGGCCGACGGAATTGATGATACTTTTTGGCATCTAGGGACGCCAAAACGTGAAGATATGTAAAACCTGAGAGGGTGATTTTTTTCACGATTACAAACATTTTATTTGACCGCAATTTTGTTCCACCATCTTGAGTTACTACCACAGTTTTACTAGTTGACCCCTATATCACAATTAGCTATGGCACACAATTTGAAATCAATTCATTAAGTAGTTCTTCAGGCTGAATTTTTAAATATTTTATTAAGCCTCCATTTTGTTCCGCCATCTTGGATTCGTACCAAAATGGTACCAGTTGATTCCAATATAATACTTGATGGTTTTGCAAAATTTGAGGTAAAAAGTAGTTTTGTAATAATACTTTTTTTAACATTTCTTAAGCCGCCATTTTGTTTCGCCATATTGGACTTTTACCAAAATCTTACCAGGCCATCCCCACATGACCCTTAATTTTTGATAAAAATTTCGGGTGAGTAGTCTTTGTGCTATGCTATGCTATGCTGCGAACTGACAGACAGAACGACCGACGGAGTTGATAAAACATATTTTATGACATCTAGCGACGCTAAAGCGTAAAGAAGTTTAAAAGTGGGACGTTAACTTTTCCACGCTTATAAATATTTTATTTGGCCGCCATTTTATTCGGACATCTTGAATTAGTACCACTATTTTACTAGTTGATTACTATACCACAATTAGTTATTGCACACGTAATACGTAATACTTGATGCTTTTGCAAAGTTTGAAATAAATAGGATGAGTAGTTTTTTAATAATAATTTTTTTAATATTTTACTAAGCTGCCATTTTGTTGCTCCATATTGAATTTTTACCATAATGTTACTAGGTCATCCCCATACGACCCTTAAATTTTTAACCAAAATTTCAAGTCAGTCGGGTAAGTAGTTTTTTAGCAACGACGCGAACAGACAGACAGAATAATTTGTGCATCATACTCGAAAGTGTGCAACCGGTTTTTATGTAGCAGCTACAGCTTGGTCAGATCAGCTAAAAGTATCGAAAATACACCACCGTGTACAGGGTGCTTAGTTATAAACGAACCCCTTCAATAACTTTCCTGTTCTTCTAGATATCAAAAAAAGTTGAATGCAAAAGTTTTTCTAAAGCTCGGTTTCTTATTTATTATAATAAATAATGTCTCCGTAAGATAATTTGTCAATTTTATGCACGTTTGTTGGTTCGGTTTCGCAAATAAAAGTCTAATTACTAGGTAAATATTTATTTTATTTTCCTTCACTTTGTGTTTATATGCATACATTAAAAAAATTGATATATAACTACATCAATAATTCCAGGGTGTAGTGGTGAAGTTTTCGGAAGTAGTTCTAGTAGTCTAAAGACATGGAAGGAAAGTAGGGATGCACCTTCCTTTGCAGCACTTCAGGCCGTAGGTGCATGGTATATTACCACCCGTTATGTTTCTGGCAGGACATCTAGCCAAGATAGCTGGAAATATACGATCCATTTAAGTATAAATATAATTATAATTAAAAGTATGACTAAGAAGCTAACGGAATTAATAATTTAGTAATCACTGTCCTAACGTTGGAACCTGTGGTGGAAGATAGATCAAAATACAAGAGTTCTAACCACACTACACCACAACTTGTTAGCATCATCAGCAGATGATATAAATTAAAGTAACTTATCCAAACCGAGACTATTTATACATAAATGTGGTCACACTTATAGGGAATAGGCCCTCTGTCTTTATTTAGTGCTTTGTTACCACATTTAACTGTTTCTATACTCTCAAATGCATCCAATAAACCATTATTAGATACATTTTTAATCAACTTAAGATTATTTATTCCTATTTGGTGATTGTTTTCCAAAGCATGTTGGGCAACGCTCGACTTTTCTGTTCTTCCGTATCTTAAATGTGCCATGTGTTCTTTAAAACGAATGTTTATGCAGCGTTTAGTTTGCCCAATATATTTTAGATCGCAGTCATTATAGCTAATTTCATAGACGCCACCCCTCTCCTTCAAGTCGACTTTGTCTTTAAGGTTTCCATGGAGATTTTTCAAACTGTTCTCCATTTTGTAGGCTACTCTAAAACCTACATTTTTAAATACTTTTTCTAGACCTCTCGTATATCTGGGATTATATGGGATTACTATGAACTTATTAGGAGCCTCAGGTGCTTGAAGAGTAGTGACATCTTTTAAGATGCTCTTATACTTATGTCTATTTACTAATTTATGTATAAAATTATTATTACTTTTAGCTATATTTTTAATCCGATTCATTTCATTGTTCAAAGGTTCTTTACTTAATGGAAAATTGACTAACCTGTGAGTTAAGAAATGAAATGCTGCCATTTTGTGTTGACGGCAATCAAATGAGTCGGATGTTATATACCTATCAGTATTACTAAATTTCCTATAAATATCAAATTCTAACTAACGTGTCGAGAAAAGGTAATTGCCCATTGTTCTCCTTTTCGTACGTAAAATTAATGGAAGGATATTTATTATTTAATGTTTCTAAGAAAGTGTCCAAATTTTCTGTTTTAGTATCAAAAATAGCAAATATATCGTATACGTATCTATACCACACCCTTGGGAAATACTCGAGTTCTTTTTTGAATTGGGTTTCTAATCTAAACATAAACAAATTTGCAAGGAACGGAGATAAGCAATTGCCCATCGCAGTTCCTTCAAGTTGTTTGTAATATTTATTGTTGAACTGAAAAAAATTTTGATTCATACATAATTTTGTGAGAAGCAAATATTCATCAATAATTTCTTTCTTCAAATGATTTCAAGTAGATTCTTTCATTCTCGGAATTCTAATAATTGATTCCGAAACAGTAAGAGCTATGCAATTAAGATTTGGCACAACCTCATAAGCATTTAAAGGCTATATTTTGACGGTATTCAACAGTTTTTATTTTAACCATGAACGTAGGTACGAATAACCATCCCTGACTATCTTAATTAAAAATGGTACGCCACTGATTTTTTAAAAACATACTAGCTTTATTGTTTAGCGCAACTAAAAGCACACAAAAAATGTCTCTTAGTATTTTGTGATACGACAAGTCGTTTTCTAAAAAAAAACAAATTCTATTTTGATGCACGTCTCTGGCACCTTTGGCTACTTTTTTATAAAAAAATGTATTTCATCATTTTTAGTTCTATTTATACATTTTTAAATTTTAAAGCCTAAACTCAGGTTAAAATGATGAAAGTCCTATTAAAATATATAAGTAGCTATTGCCAGAATCACCGCATTAATATTAATTAATTAATTGTTAATTATTAATTAACAGTGATATTTTGTTTACTGATGGTGAAGGCGATATATATTGGCTCCAGCTCTCATTTAAATAATTGAAAAAGGCGTCATTTCCCCATTTTTTACATTTTTTAAATATGCTTGCTATGGGACCATTCAGGCAATATCATGAATAATCTCTGAAAATTTCATCCAAATTATACATAGATACATAAAAAATATATAGGATCAATTTGATAACCTCCTCTTTTTTTGAAGTCGGATAAAAAGAAAGCAGAAAGGAAGAGCAGTTCGTTTTTCACGAAAATTTCCTATATATTGGCTCCTCTATTAAATTACTTACGAAGTACGCATGAGTTGCAACAGCTGCATTGGGTAGCCGGACCTGGATATGAACCAGAAGGGCAACTGATTAGTGGGCAATTCTCTGGATTACAGTCAGTGGGACATTGTGCCTCGACAGATATATTTATTCCACTGAATATTGCCAATACTAAAAGCACTGAATACATCTGAAAAAAATATATTCATAAACTAAAAGCATGCTTTTATAATGTCTCTCTATTCTTTTACCAAAAGTCGGAGAGTTTTATTTCTATAATTTCATCTGGTGTTATTATTTTCAATAAAATTGCTTAAGAAATTGTCTGTTCTTATGGACGCTCTTACAAACTTTTCCAGGAAGGTTATTATATTTCAAATACAGGAGTGTGGTAGATTTTAATATGGAAGTTCAGCCATTAGAGCACATTTCTCAGAATACACATATTAAGAATTTGTGTTTCAAGATAAATCAGTAAAACATTTCACTTGAAAAACTTGAACTATTTAACATTGTCAATTGTTTTGAATAGATTTTTATACTAATGGCATGTATTTCGCTTATCGAAATGCGGCTGCAATAGGCGTTCGATATATTTCCATGAATTGATGTTATACTTAGATGTTCGACTGTTGTCTCTATTCCTGCTTTTTTGCATTTTCATTTTATTTCAACCAATAGTACTCCAAAAAAACGTTTTTTGTTGTTGTCTTATTAGAATTTTATCAAATTTAAAAGATTGCTAAACTTTTTTGAAAAAAGTTCTACTAAGTATGCTTACTTTCTATGAAATAAATCTATTCAAAATGTATTGATATAATATTATGTTATCCATCTACCTTGTAATAGTATATATAACTAGTTCGTATGAAGTCAATGTTTATACAGGGTTTTTCCAAATCAAGGGCTATGACTAAATGCAAAATTCCTTGACACAAAATAAGACAAAAATAGACACAGACGTTCACAACGATGTGATAAAAGATAAAAGCCGGTAGAAAAATTGTTGATTTGGTTATTTTCTTGTATATTTGAACTGGTACAGTAAGAATATTTACAGAAACACATTTTTTTATGATTCTTGTCAGTACTACCTACCAGTGGAGTACTAAGTAAAATTATGCATTTTTCACCATTATTCGGTCATAATTTTGTTGTTTAGCTATTTTTAAAACATTTATATTTGCCACTTATTCTTTTATTAATTTCTCACAAAAAAAATGTTTTTTAATTCATGTAGATATATCCAAACATGTAAAAATTTGAATTAATATATTTTGTTATGCCAATACCACAATTATAATTTGAATGAATAATGGTGAAAAAATGCACAATCGCTTGTACGCCACTGGTTGGCAATAGTGCCAAGAATGTATCTTGAAAACATGAATTTCTATATATGTTTTTATTACATTGAGTTTGATTTTAATATCATAATTCGGTTTTAAGATACAACGAAAAAAAAAACAAATAACAAATATTTATAATTTTGGACCTATTGTGTATGATGTGTTTATTTTAGTTTATGCCAAGGAATTTAACACCAAGTCATGGCGCCTATTGTTTGAAACACCCTTTATGAATCTTAAGTTGTAAATAAATCTACAGGATTAAATGACAACGTAAGTTACACAAAGGGAATGGAATACAAAATCTCAGGACCAAATCCGTTAAATTAATTAGCGAAGGGGGAAAACCCCATAATTTTTCATGGTAAGTTACTGGATATGTAATAGCCCTTAGTTCTATTTCTTAAAGCACTGTATATTTGTTAACTTACCTTTGATTATTTTTAGTACTGGTAAAAACTTATGGTTAATGTCTCGCAATAAGCTTTAAGATATGGATATACATTTTCCAATATATATACTCGTAACGTCCATAATTCTCGCAGTTTTCCTCCAATTATTAAAAAAAAGAACATAAATAATATACTATTTAAATAATTCATAAATTGTTCCGTCCTAACACAACCTTTTAAAACGTAACCTTTTTTATTCGAAATAACTGACGTAATTGTTTTTTAGGCCTTACTCATATTTCTATATATCATCATAGCAATATATTTTGTTTTGTAAAGTATTAACCGAAGTAGATTTTTTTTATTTCTTAATTATAATATGCAATACAAAAGCAGAAGTTTCCTCTATTTGGATATAATACTTTTGAACGATAACGAAATAATTACTGTGTAGATTACTTAGTTGTAATTTTTTAACAAGGACAACAGTTCTTTCGTTATGATTTATACATATTATGTGACAAACGCAGAAAATTATAAGATTCAAATAATTGGCATGTAAAAATTTAAATGTCGTTTTTACAATAGGCAACATAACCTTATAATTTATACTAATACGAAAGACGCAGAAGAGTTTTCAATAACCCTCCAATAAAAATGGGAAAAGTCATAAAAATTATAATAATACTTCAGGATATGGTTAAACAAATTTTATTTTAAGGAATGTTTTGGTTTTTCTACGAAAGTAGAATTTCAGTACCTGCTCATAATCAGTTCCGTATTGTGTCTTCTTTCTAGGACCAGGAACTCAGGAAAAGTAGGGAGCAGGTCAATTTTTTGAAATTCTAGCTTATTTGAGGGCTATTTTGAACTAGCCAAAGTGTATATTCGTAGACACCCCACCATTGCGAACAAGTTGTGAAAAACTGTTTTCTGCCAATACCTGCCAAAATATTTCAGGAAGAACAAATATGTAAATCTAAAAAAATGAAGATAAAGAAATCTTAAACAGGTACGTCCAGAATGGTCCACGTAAGATGACCCTATACCTTATCCCGAAATCTGTGTAAGTTACGAAAAATAGTTCCGTACAAAAGTTGTATGGTGTAAAGTAAATGTTTACTTTATATAATTTGTATGTATACGGGGTGAGTCATTTAGACGTGGCGATATTCAACTCTTTTATTTTAAGTGGGACACCCTATACATATTATTGGTTTCTTTTATTCTACCCTTTATATTGAATGTTTTATCTTAGTATACACACATGTTTTCCATGTTAGTTTTAGTTTTCCAAAATTAAACACGACATTTTAAATTTTTGAAGTTTTTGTTGTTAAATTTTGTATAAGGTATTTAATTTTCTGGGCCACAGAAACAAAAATTTCATATACCTATAGCGAATAGTTTAGAAGGTATTCACATTTAATTCATTCTTATTCTATACTTTGTTTTATATATTATGCAAAATATAAGTATAAACGATATAAAACTTCAATATCTCGCTTTACAGATATAGAAAAACTATCCCAGATACAAAAATAAGATACATATTTTAAAATGTTATAGTTATCGTTAGATGTGCCATTTGACTCAAAGTCTTTTTTGCCTAATACATATATATATATATATATATATATATATATATATATATATATATATATATATATATATATATATATACATGGTGATTCACGTTGAGTGTCCTATTAAAAGTTCTGGAGAACTATAAAAGGGATTTTGTCAAATTCGGCATACGGACATAATAGGTAATAATCTATATTTTAAAAATATTTTCTCAAGTACAGCGTTGCCACATCTCTCCGAAACCATTAGCAACATTGAAATTTCAAATAGAATACCCTATATTTTATTAGAGTTTCTGATTCTACGCAGGATTTTAAGTAACTTTTGTTAACACCTTCCTATACTTATCTCCTACCATTTTCTCTAAAAAAATTAATTTATGATTTTTTTTTAGAAAATCACCACGTTAATAAAATTCCATATTTACCTGCGTAAGCGAGATAATTACTAGATTTTTTTTTCTGGGTTAGAGAATACATATATTTAAAATAACTATATGTTAGAATAGCGATATATCATACAGGGTGTCGTATAAAAAGGGCATTTTTATCGAAATTTAGTAATAGTGAAAACTCATTTATTTTAAGTACAACACCCCGTATTTTATGGTATCTTCGAATAAACCAATACCTTACCTACAATATTTCTATATATGTTCCTATACCCATCCCCCACCATTTTTTAGATATGAGCCAACTTTGAATATTTTCCTGTTTTCAAAGACTACCATAACAAAACCACCCGCTTAACGAATAACTTAGCTTGGTAGGCCATGGAAGGTTTTTTTTACTTCTTCCTGACATCTTTTTGACATTAACAGATAGTTTTCAATTGATGCTCCGTAAAAATGGAAAACGCAATTGAATATTCCAATATTGATATTTTAAATTTATTTTACATTCATGGAGAGTGTAACAAAGTTATTTCAAGAACCTGCAGAAAATTTAACGAAATGAATCCTCATTTACCTCCTATGCACAGGAAAAAATTTAGAAGTTACTAAATGCAATAATAGTTTTTATTTCCTTAAAAATCAATTTATGTTGCTGAAACAACAGGAGGTTGTTAGTATTAACGTGCATAACATAATATTTTGATGATGGTCCTTGGACTCTGATTATACACATTAATACTGACATCCTCTCTTTTGGTACAGTTCTTTCGTACGTGTACACAGCATTTTAGGCTTTCTATTTATTTTGTCTTCATATTTCAGATATGAAGCAAATTTTAAAAATCACGGCAAAATTATAAAACATAGATCATACACAAAACTACAAACTGATAATGAAGGCAATGAAATAAATGTACTTGGATATTTTAACTTTTACCCTCAAGCATCAATTAGAAGTGCTGAAATAGATCTAGGACTTTCATATTCAACAATTCAACGTATTCTAAGCAAACATAACATTCAACCATTTAAATTTATCATCCAGCAAGGCCTTTTACCAGAAGATTTTCAGAGACGTACTTAATTTTGCGAAATAGTTCTAACTAAAATTGAGGAAGACCCACTATTTTTGAAAAAAATTATCTGGACTGACGTCCGATATCCGGAGTCGAAATTTACGAGGGAGGGAATATTTAATAGACGAAATAGTCATTTTTGGGCGGCTGAAAACCCAAAATTGGTTATAGAACGAAGATTTCAGTTTCAATTCGGGTTTAATGTTGTTTGCTTACTGATGAACAATAAATTTGCTTATTGTATCTACGATGAAAATTTAACTTCGAATAAATATCTGGATATTTTAAGAACTACAGTTAACGAGTTTTTGGATGAGTTACCACTACAATTATTGATTTCTTGCTGGTACCAATTGGATGGGGCTCCTGCACATTGCAGCAATGAAGTGAGTCAAGAATTATATGGAATGTTCGAAGATAGGTGGTTCAGACGTTTGGGACCATGGGATTGGCCACCTCGGTCTCCGGATCTAACTCCCCTAGATTCTTACCTTTGGGGAACCATCAAAGAACGAGTGTATGTAGGAAATCCAATACAAAATCTCCAGGATCTGGAAAATCGAGTACGTCGAGCTTTTGACGAATTAAATCCTGAGGAAATCCGAAGGTTACAAATTGTATTTAAAAAAATACATTTTGGATTATTCACCGTATTGAAAACTGTCTGTTTATTTCAAATATTTGTCAGTACGAGGTAAATAAAACCTTACATGGCCTAACTAGTTAAGTGATTCGCTAAGCAGGTGCCGAGGAGGGTGCTTTTGTTGTGGATGGTCTTTGAAAACAGGAAAATATTCAAAGTTAGCTCGTATCTAAAAAATGGTGGGAGATGGGTAGGTAAGGTATTGGTTTATTCGAAGATACCATAAAATACAGGGTGTTGTATTTAAAATAAATGAGTTTTCACCATTACTAAATTTCGATAAAAATGCCCTTTTTATACGACACCCTGTATGATATATCGCTATTCTAACATATAGTTATTTTAAATATATGCACTCTCCAACACAGAAAAAAATCTAGTAATTAACTCGCTTACGCAGGTAAATATGGAATTTTATTAAGGTGGTGATTTTCTAAAAAAAGATGTTAACAAAAGTTACTTAAAATCGTGCGTAGAATCAAAAACTGCAATAAAATATAGATTGTTCTATTTGAAATTTCAATGTTGCTATTGGTTTCGGAGAGATGTGGCAACGCTGCACTTGCGAAAATATTTTTAAAATATAGATTATTACCTATTATGTCCGTATGCCGAATTTGACAAAAATCCCTTTTATAGTTCTCCAGAACTTTTAATAGGACACTCAACGTGAATCACCCTTTATATATTAAAATATTTAATGGTTTTCGACTTATTTCAATTTTAAATATTTTTTTTTACAAAATAGATATATTTAGTTTACTGATTTTTTTCTTTCTAAAATCTTTCAAAAATATTACTTACTATATATAAAAATCACACAATTTATATATTGAATTACATTTTATTGGAGTAATACTATTATTGAGTTCTAATTGGGACGCATGACTGAAATAAAAATCAAGGAGACGATGCCAAGCATAAACAAAAAGCAATTTTACTAGAGAAAATTGTTGCGTCTAATACTGCGGAACGTATACAATTGTGTGACTGTTATATTAAAAATAATAAAAAGTCGAGCACTAGCATAAAAGGAATAATCCAACTTCAAAGAATTCCTTCAAAAAAGATCTAATACATGGACAGGGAAACACGGAACAGTACTATGGCCTGGAGTCCTAATTTGACACCACTGGACTTTTCTTTTGTGGAAACCTAATTTGATGCGGACGAATGTTTCGCCGTAGTCAAAGCCTACTTGATTAATTCTGCCAAAAAAGGAAATCGCCGCGCAACGAATCGCACGGACGAACGGGGCCCTCCACAATATGACGACGAATCAACGAATAGTGAATAGCGGGCTTTATTTAAACGATGCTGGCACTATGTGACGCAAACTTGCGTGTGCAAATTTATTTACTTAGAGTAGACGTAGGACCTTGTAAATTGGTACACATGTTATGAAGGCATGAAGGTAAATAGGTAAATTTTTAGGCCAAAAAAATAAAAATTGTCCAATTTAGACAACGTCAACATAAAAGAAAGTGTCCATAAAAAATATTTAAGAAATTCTTAAAGAATTTTAATGAATCATTTTTATACTAGATAGTATACAGTTGACAATGAAAATTTTCATTTGTTTGAAAAAATAAATTCTTCAATTTCGTCACAACTGTTTTATGTATTGTTCAATTTCCATGTAATTCACATAGGTAACTAGAATAGGCATTCAACAAAACCCTCTTTAAGTGGCACCAAAAAATTACTAATACTTTGTCCGTTATACGAAAATAACGAAATTAGGTCAGGAGCCCGGAATTTTATATACTCCTTCTGAGTAATATTTTCAGGAATTTCCATTTAAGAATCTATTTGTATGTTTCCTATACATAGAATGCACTGAAGTATTATATTCCTTCCTTTGAGCAAATACATCTTTAAAGGGAATCGTTCAATTAGATTCAATTTCCATTATGAATTTAATAATATGATGTTGTTGATTAAGGTGGTCCAGAAATAAAGGAGATTTTCCTGATCATGAGGCCAAACAACAAAAGTATCATATGCATATCTGAACCAGTGTTTCAGTTTTAGTGGATTCTTTGATCTCATGGAGTAAAGATCTCTAAAGATGGCTCGTGTAATAGAACGTGAAACGTCGGACAGTAATCCCAATCTGACATGGTCTAATCCCAAGAATTATGGTTTCTTAATTGACCAAAGCAGTGAAAATTTCCGTTCTACGTTAACGGTAACACTTACTGATTTGTTTCTGACGTATCGAATAAGCGGAATTCCTTACGTAATTTTGCGAAATAATCAAATCTGTTGCGATGCTTATTGATAATAATAATACTACTAATAACAAAGTCTTTATTTTTTCACATAAAATTTTTTTTATGTATGTACATCGATTACTCTGCGATGACTTGGCCAATTTGGATGAAATTTTCAGGGAACATTCAGGATATTACCCGAGTGGTCTCGTATTAAAAAATGAAAAAAGGCAAGATAACGCCATTTTCAATTATTCCAATGAGTACCGGAGGCAATATATATTGCGTTTACCATATCATCAGGAAAAAGTTTACAAGTAGTTCGTTTGCGGAGATTTTAATGGCATGAAGTTCAATTTTCCTGTTTTTTTTAAATTTCAACAATTTATATAATATTAATACGGTGTCAAAGTAACAAAGACCGGGTCTATTTAGTGTACTATATATATATATATATATATATATATATATATATATATATATATATATATATATACATATATGTATGAAAAAACAGGGTCGGAGAAGTGTTTGTGTGGTGTGGTATTATCCGTGATCGAATAATAGGTCCAGTATTTTATGACTTTGTTCTGAATGGTGAGAGGTATTTAAATTTGTTGGAGAACGAAATATTTCCGTTAATTGACAATCTGCCGAACTATATTAAAGAAAGGCTTGTTTATCACCAAGATAGTGCTCCATATCACACTGTAGTGCTTGTGAGAAATAGATATAGATTGGCCAGCGAGGAGCCCCGACTTAACACCCCTAGATTTTTTTATGGGGCAACGTCAAAAACGAGGTGTATAAAAATAGGTGTACTACTGTTCAAGATTTAAAAAGGAGAATTAGGCAAGGGGTAGAAAAACTTAATGCAACAGACGCGGTTAGAAATTCTATTGCGAGAATTGAAACATGTATACTACTTGTATTGCCAAAGACGGGGGTTATGACGAAAATGTTTTGTAATAAGTAATTAGTTACTTTCTTTCTTGCATTACTTGTTCATTTAATGTTAAATTTAATTATAATGTTAAAAAAAACTTAGAACAGGATATTATTTAGGTTTAGTTAGATTTTTAACAAAATTACCCGGATTATTATAGAAAATTGGTCATAACTTCTAAACTACTAATTTTTGGAATATAAACTATATATATACGGAATGATGCAGAATTAAATCCTAAACACAATAAAAGTGCTAAATACAGGGTGTTCCATTAATTATAATTACAATCTAAATATTATGTGATTTACCAAAAACCCCTAAAATTTCGACTCTGCTAAATTTTTCAATTCAGCCTTGAGGAAATAGGCAACTCAACTACCTAAACGACGGCATTATTTGAATATAATTACCTGTAAAAAGTTGTCCAAAAGCTCATGAATTCTCTACTAATTAAACCTTAGGTAATAAAAACATCACTGATGCGCGTCGGATATGTTGGATAAGCCAAATTTCGTTGAGAAACCTTCTCAAATAATCAAATCCGTCTATGCGATGGGTACTGATGTCGTCTTTCGGAAAGCAGCGCAGGTTGTGACGGAACACCGCAGTAATCAGCTAGGAATAATCTAAGTCAAAGCTAGTCTGTTTTATTCTTAATTCACTATGTAAATATGCTTAGCCAGTTTTAATAATGTGTCACTATTTAAAATAGTCAAAAATTCTAAGCGCAAATGATTGTAATGTAACCTAGTGTCTTCACTAAATCCATCGATAATCTACTTCTCTCTTTATTTCTTACATTAACGAAAAGGCTAGATGCTTGTTTACAGAAAGTATTGATAAATGATATTGCAAACACGGAATCTGTACAAAGTGTGTTAGTTTGCAAATCTTCTGGTGGTTCGATAAATCAACATAAATTTTAACTTCAAATTGTTCATAGTTCTAAAATTTAAGTGAATTCCGTTCGTTTTAATAAATGTATTTAATCATTAAATTAAAACAAAATGAATTCTCTCTTACGAGTAAATTAAAAATAAGTGGAATGTGACAATTACTAACATGCGTTTTGGTATTTCTAGGGCTGAGCATTCAAATTTCAGGATAAGGGACAAATCGAGAAATACCGGGATTGTCCCAGAAATTCCGAGTGTCTAACACTACTTCCAACAGACAGGCTCTTGAGTTCTGTTTTTCCGAACTATTCTTATCTACAAACGAAATTATCTTGTCGTTATCGGCAACAGAACTTTCAAACTGAATTTGTAATACAAATTTTGTAAATGTTTTATGTATGTAAAGTAAATGTTAAATTTGTTATGTTTGCAATAGTGTTCTACATAAAAAGCACTGAAACAGGAATCTTTCAATGGAGGAGGTATTTAGCACGAGGTGTTAGTGAAGTGCAAACATCCCTTAAATTTGAAAACGATTACTTTGCCTCGAGTAATGTACAGGATTTTTCCTATTACCTAACAGAATCTTGAAAAAAATGTTTTCAACACTGTGAAAAATCTGAGTAATTGCTTTGACTGACAATTTATAAGTAGGCTTAGCCTACTTTGCAGTTTGATCCAATGACTCCACCAAGAGTGCGGCTGTCCCAAGATTCGGATAAAGCAAATGGTCGCTATATATTAGCCAGATTAAGGGATCCTTCCTTACTAAAGACCTTAAGGCTATTTCTTGCTTATCTACACGACCAGCCATCTAGCGTGTGTTTTGAGAGGCATACAAGTACTAGCATTAAATTATTGCTAGCTTCAGAAGGCCTTCCCAGTGACAAGGACTCCCTGCGCAAGTTGTATTATCGGTTCCACGATGCCTATGGGATTGGTTCATCTGAAGTGGACTCAGATCTTGCAGCGTATAGATTTTTCTACTCCTCGGAAAAAATTTTACGGCTCCAAAAAATTCGTGAAAGTACTGGTAAATATTATTCTAGTGGTTCACCATCAAAAAGTAAAAATTTTTAGTCAATATGACGCGAAAAGAGGATCTAACACCCTCTAGAAAATTGACCAATAGTAATTTTAATCTTTTTTTTCTTAATATTCAGTCCTTAAGACATAAAACAGACGAATTATATCTTTTGTTAGAAGAGCTAAATTTTCCAGAAGTCATTGCCATCACTGAGCACTGGCTAAATATCAATCAACCTGTTTTTATTAAAAACTATACCACAATTGCCAGATTTAATAGAACTAATTTAACTCATGGAGGCACCATGATAATGTCTTTAAACAACGATTTTTCCGAAATATCAAAGTATAATCATTTATTATCTGAAAAAGTATTTGAATTTTCTATCGTTTATCACAATACTTATGACCTTTATATTATTTGTATTTATAGAACACCTGATGCTGATGTGCAATTATTCTGCCATAACCTTCTAAGTTTGCTCGAGTCCCTTCCTGTAAAAAGCAAATTAATCTTATGTGGCGATTTCAATATTGACTTTTCCAGTGTGTGTGCTGCTCAGGAATCTCTTCAGTCCATCTTTGAGTCATTAGGAATTGCCATGCACGTCAACTCACCAACCAGAATTACTAAGACAAGTGCCAGTACTATAGATTACGTTGTGTCTTCTTTCGATCCTAGCTCCGTCGAATGTAATGTCTTAAGTCCAGGTTTCTCCGATCATGAAGCAATTTTCACAAAATTTTCAATTACATCCAAAGCCAAAAATTCCTCTAGACAAGTAGGCCGTATTTTTTCGGTTAGAAATTTCATTAATTTCAAACACCTATGTCAAATAACTGACTGGGACTCTCACACTTATGATGTCGACACTGAATTTTCTCGTTTTATAAAAACTCTAACTAATATAGCTTCTGAATCTTTTCCTCTTAGGCCTATCAAAAATAAAAGAAGTAAACCCTGGTCCACTAAAGGTTTACGTATATCTTCTAAGAACATGCGGTCACTATCGCATTTAAAGAAATTTTCGGACAGTGTCTTTTTTCATAATTATGTAAAATCATACAGAAAAATTTATCATAAGACTATTAAAGCCGCCAAAGATATTTATTACAATAATAGACTTTCTAACGCCAAAAATGTAGCTAAAGAAACCTGGTCTATCGTAAATGATTTAAGAAACAAAACTCCTTTATCCAACACTATCCTTACCTCTCCTGAGGATCTAAACAATTATTTTGTAAATGTAGCCAAAGATTTGACTAAATCCGTATCTCAATCTAATGACCCAATTTCATATCTCTCTAATCATAGGGTAAACCTGCACAGTTTCTTCTTTTCACCAGTAGTTTTATCAGAACTTCGCAGTACAATTAATGATATCAAAAATAAATCTTCCTCGGGAATTGATGGGCTTACTTTAAGAATGTATTCAAGTCTGCCGGAGTGCACTCTAGAGCATCTGACTGCTTTGATAAATATGTCTTTCCAAAATGGTACTTTTCCAAGCTGCCTTAAAACTGCAATAATCATACCTCTTCACAAAGGAGGTGTTTCAGAAGAAGCTTCGAACTATCGCTCAATTGCACTTCTCCCTACGCTATCTAAGATCATCGAAAGACTGGTTAAAAAAAGGCTTTAATCATTTCTGTCTAGATATGAAATACTTACAAAACATCAATTTGGATTTTTAAGTAACAAATGCACAAGCGATGCCATGTTTTCCCTTCTTAATAGAGTTTACTCCAGCCTAAACAACCATCACGCTACGGCAACAATTTTCTGTGATTTTTCCAAAGCTTTCGATTGTGTGAATCATAATATATTAACTAACAAGCTGCAGTACTATGGATTTAGAGGGGCTCCTCTCGATTGGTTTAAGTCATATCTTAGCAACAGAAATCAAGGTGTGAAAGTTGACAACAGGATGTCTTCTTGTAGGCCAATGGAATATGGAGTGCCTCAAGGCTCGGTACTAGGCCCTATCTTGTTTCTTCTGTTCATAAACGACATGGCTAATTTAAACATTAGTGGAAAAATATGTCTCTTTGCGGACGATACCAGCTTTACGTGGAGCCACCCAGATGTCACGGACCTACATAGGATTGTATCTAATGACCTAATCACCATTAAATCCTGGTGCGATTCTAATCTCCTATGTTTGAACATCTCTAAAACGAAAGTCTTGTCTTATAAAAACACGCTGCAACCTTTTGACCTTAATGGCACCACTATTGATGTCGTAAACTCTGTAAAATTTCTAGGGCTTCTTGTAGATGATTCTTTAAAATGGGATCCACATATCGACGCTTTATCAAGGAAGTTGGGTTCTGCTTGCTTTGCGTTAAGATCTGTTTCCGAGGAGCTTAGCTTTTCTACCTCTAGAACTGTTTATTTTGCTCTTGTTGAGTCGCACCTCAGATATGCTATTCCATTCTGGGGTACATGTTGTGCGACTCAATTTGATCGAATTTTTATACTACAAAAAAGAGCTGTTCGTTACCTACTGAGACTTAACAGTAGAACTCACTGCCGAGATTTCTTTAAAAGATATAAAATACTAACCCTTCCTTGCTTATTCATTTTGGAATCGGTTTGCTTAATTCGTAAGCATGCACCTGCTCTATTAGAGAGACCTTCTCACAACTACCCTCTCAGAAACACTGAGCACGATCTCTATCTTCCAACCCCACACTCAGAGTTAATTAAAAGATCAGTAATCTACAATGCAAAAAAAATGCATAATCACCTGCCATTTAAGATCAAATCCATAATATCTCTGACTTCATTTCGCAAGGCTTTGAAGTCATTCTTACTGGAAAGCGCCTTCTACACCGTGAACGAGTTTTACAACACATAAATTTATCCTTATGAACCCCTAGTGTGATAGTTGCCATTACCAACCATTTTTACCGAATTTTGTATATGTATTTTTTTAATTGTTTCGTACTTTTTTATTTTTTATTTTTTACTTTGCTTTTTTATTTTTTTTACATTATATTTATGAAAATGTTTATAACATAGTACGACTGACAAAGTACATTTCTAATGTACTTCTTTTAGGATTCTATTATATTAATATTCTAAATTCTTGATTTAAATATTATTTTTCTATAATATTTATGATGTGTTTTTGTTTTGTTTTGTTTGCTAATTTTGATGTTTGTAAACTATTTTTTTTTTACAACAGCTTTGTCCACAAAATTGTAAAATTTTTTTGACAATAAAGCATTTATTTATTTATTTATTTATTTTAGCTTATTTAACTTTCTTTAGACTCGCCACCTTTCAAATACTATCTTTTTCAACACGCGTTTGAGACAATTTATAAGTAGGTTTAGCTTTTTTAAGTTTCTTTAAAGTCGCCACCTTTCAAATACTATCTTTTTTAACACGCGTTTGAGACAGTCCATTCAAGGGACACATATTACCCAGCCTTCGTATGATTTGATCAACACTTTGAGCTGAGTTTTTTGAACCTGTTAACAATCATTCGCTTTTTTCTCTACTTCTTGGTGGTTTCTTTTTTCGTGGTCTGTTCTTCTTTCAACCTTTCATTTTCAAAAAAAAATTACAAGTCATTCGTTACAATACTGACTAACAGAAGTAAAAGTTCTTCTAAAAAAATAATTAGAAAAAGTTCTTGAATTTAAAAGACCTTAAAAAACTAAGATATGATGTTTAGTTTATTTTATCCTAAATCAAATAGTTTAGGTTCTAGAATTGTTTTAGAAGGAATATATTGATAATTTATTGAGAATAGGCATAGAGTATGTTATATTAAGTTGTCCTAAAATATGGCACATAATTTAAACATGTAGTAAAATACAATGTACTGCGCTTCATTAATGTTTTTTTTTATGTATTTTATATCATAATTTTTGTGATATGATTGTCATTTCTTTTTTTGACAAACATTTTTTTAAAAAAACATTAAAAATGTTTCAGAAGTTTTGTGTTTTAAGCTTTTTTTTAATTAGATACACATACTAAATATATATTTTAACAGTAAAATATGGCTAAAACATTCTTTATTAAGCTTCCATGAAATAAACTTTTATCGATGACGACTTTAGTATTAACTTAACATGATATTTTAACTCTAAATTTAATCTTGAAATCTCTGTAAATCCACTCCAGCCAACGGTGACTTAAGTGGATCTTTTTTCTTGGATTGTTATGAGCTTTGTTCTGTTCATTACTTTAGCAGCTTAATTTACCTCTGGTGGTGGCGATTTTGGTTTTTTTGGAGGAAATTTCTTGGTAGACGTTATGTATGTGCTACACCAGAGGGTGAATTTGGAACCGAAATTACGGTTGTTTATGTCTAAATAAAAAAGCGTCAATAGATTGCGCGTTTCAAGAACTATTGCTTTATTATAAATTCTTTCCCACATTTAGTTAAAAGATCGTATGATATTCTTTTTAGATTTGGTTAATATAGCTTATATACATATAATTTTTATTAATCAGTAGAATCTACCCATCATAATTATTGACTTTGACTTGACTTTCCTGTTTATCCTGTTACATAACAAGACATATTGGCTTTGCTAGAAGGCAGTCGCCAGATTGCTCTCCGCCCGGGGCTTATTCAGAGCTAGGGCAACCCTTCCAGATGATTTACATCTTATTCTAGTTTGGAGACATTATCGGTAGGATATCCGGATGGCGAACTCTAAACTCCCGGATACTCTGAATCTTTAAAATACTTCTTGATTTTTTCTCTTAGTTTCTGAAATGCATCTTGGCTTCCACTAGGTGCCCCTTGAGAGTACTACTGATATCACGAGATGACCCTTACTTTCAAGCTATCCCCTGACCCCTTCCACTCTTAGGTTGGCCTAAAATAATAAATATTAAATATGGATTTAATTCCATAAGTTGATTTCTTTGAAGCATCTTAGAATTTGTTAACTAAATATTAATTTAATTTCCCTTCAACATATATTTTTAACATAATACATAATATTATTAATATATAAGTGCTCCAATACTCCTGGGAATGTAGTGTTAAAGTTATGGTAGACTAAAAAGGTAATTTTCAAGCATTAGGAATGCAGACTTCCTGGGAGCACTTCAGCCCGTATTGGCACTGTATTTTGACACCCGCTTTGGTAGTCACCGGGCATTTCCACCAGAGAGCTAAAAACAGGAGAATTTTTAAGTAAAAATATAGTTAATATTAAAAGTACGACTAGAACACATATGAAACGAATTATAATAGAATAGTTACAGATTGGAACTGAGATCCCAGCCGTTACTCCTTGGAGTACTTAAAGAATTAGCCGATACTAATTTTTTTCATCATTATCATTTTGTGCCAAGTAAAGTAGAGGATGACATCATTTAGTTCTGTATATGGTTATTCGGCATAGTATACCGAACAGTGATATGGAAATTTCCTTGATAAAAGAAAATATTTTCAAAAAGAAAAATTCAGGTAAAGCAAATTTAGGTATTTTTTTTCTGACACTTTTATTTTTCAAGTTATATTTTTTTTTTTTAGTTTTTAAATTTAAAATGAAATAACTTGGTTTTTCTTTTACTTCACTAGATTTTTTTCTGTTAGTGGTATCAAGAGATCTATTTGCAATTTTCAAAATACAGATTTTTTTCTATAATTCTCAAACCGGCAATTGCGCAAAAGTTAATATACATTTTAAAACATTGTTCTATTGATACACTATACAATACTTACGAACAACGCATTGGTTACAACAGCTGCATGGTCCTGCCGGACCTGGAAGTGTACCAGAAGGGCAATCTAGAGCTGGACAGTTCTGCGGCAAACATTCAAGGAAACATTCAAATGGAAATGAATTTATACCAGTTAATATTGTCAAAAATAAAAGCACTGAATACATCTGAAAGAAAACATACATTTAATTTTAAATAATTTAGCTGAAATACATTAATAATATTAAAAATAATAATACATATATTTTAGTATTCTTAAAATGACAATATATTAAAGTATAAAGATTATTAAATACATAAGGCAACTTGGCTAGGACAAAGTTTAATAGTATACTTTTACACTTAATCGAAACAAGATGGGTAAAATAAATGGAGAACACAAATTCAATTAAAACAAGTACGAGCGTTAGGTCGCAAAAAGGATCTTTTGTGTTTGTGTACACACTTACTTTCGACCTCATTTAATTAACAATCGTCTATTAGTGCAATACGTAAAAAGAGTTGAAGACAACTATCAGATTGTAAGTAAAGAAATCCCATGATGATCCGAACTAACTGGTACTAAAATTGTGGACTTTGGGTGCTTGAAATACGTATCCTACAAAATACAGGCAAATTAATGGCCCTATCTGTAATGTTTTCCGAAATAGGCTGTCCCAAAATTCGAAAAATACAGTTTTCTGAAAAAAAAAACACGACATCGCCACGTAAAAAGCGGTGTAATAGTCACGTTTTATGTATATAGAATTGTTAACATTTGTTGAAAATTCCATACATAAAACGCGGCTACATATATTATACAGTCATTTTGTAAATTCAGAAATATGAGCATGTAATCAAAAAATATAGTTTCGTAAAATATGTAAAAATGTGATTTATGGAAAAGTAACTGCTCCAAAGTTACAGAAACTAGGTTTTTTTGGCAGCCGCCAAAATATTGTTATGATATAAATTGAAACTATAAAAAAAAATATCTAAAAATTTTTAAAATTTTCTTTTGACAGCTGTGAAAATTGTGAGACTAAAAGTTACAAGCAACCATAAAAACTGTATTTAAAAATTTTGTGCAGTTGAAAAGGTAAAAGAAAAAAACAGACTTTTTGGCAGGTCTCAAAATATTTTTTTAATTAAACCTTTAAAAGTTACATGGAACTGTAAAAACCGTATTTAAAAATATTAAGCAATTCAAAAGCTAAAGAAAATAAAAACATTTTTTGACAGCTGTCAAAATATTTTATTTTATTAAATTGCGCTTCGGGAAGCTACATAGAACTGTGAAACACGTTTTTAATTATTTTAGATAGTTTAGAATTTAAACTAAATTTTCTAAATTTGTTATCCAAATCTCTTCAATCTGTATTCCATACCGAAATAATTCACTAAGAAAAAAATTACAGCTTTTAAACTAGAATTTCTAAAGAAAGAAAATGTCCTCCTGCACCAGTATAACAACATATGCTGTACTTCTGTACTGAAAACTTGTGACGGGGACAAAAATTCAATCAATCAATCAAATCCTACCAACTACCTTAACTTATAATGACAATGTTTAAATCTTAAAAAAACACCAGTAAAGAAAAGAAAATTAAAAAAATCGCAGCTGCGAAAGCAAATTGCTTTAATTAATGTCTTGTACCGAAAAGTTTCACTAAAAAAAAGCACAATTTCTAAAAAAAAAAAAAACTTGTTCACAATCTACCTACAAGTTAAAGGAATCAAACGATTGTTGGAATTGGAAGGCGTAATACGACCACTTTCAATTTCATGAAGTAAAAAGTATACAATATTTTGCTTTTAATTTGAAAATACAACAAATTTGCTTTACTTTGATTTATAATTAAATAATTTACAAATCTGCTCTTCTTTTAAGAGATGCTACACGTTTTTCCGCGATGACAATCTGCATATAATATGACAGAGATACCAACTCCTTTTAGTATGATATGAGGTCATTAGAATAAACAAATAAATTAGCAACGATCCAAGAACTGAACCCTGCGGAATACCCCGATCAACTGCCAATGAACCGCTTATCCCATTTACCATAACACGCTACTGTCGCCCATTTAACTAAAACTCCCAGAGCTCCCATGCTTGACCTCTAGCCATAACGATGCAATTTTGTCAGCAGTAGTCATGGCTGACCTATCAAATGCTCGAGAGAAAGCCACAAACAAACCCAATACATGAAGTTGTTTATCAACTGCATCGACAACTGTCGTCTGAAATTCACAAAGGGCACTTTCACTAAACATGGATTCTGTAAATCCATGTTGAGAAACATTAATTAATAATAATAACATTAATAATTACCTAATTCATAACTTAGACTTAATAACTCAGACCTCTATTAAAACGACTTTCACGAAACAAACTAATAGCAAAACACTGTATTTCTTATCTTACCTTTGCATCTGTTTGGTACTGCTTGAAAATTGTAAACTGGATGAAATGAACTTTAACGCCTCGTTAAAACCAACAAAATATCGGTATACGTTTTCTAATACATATATATATACTCGTGATGACCATAATTATTCCAGCCGTTTCCCAATTATTAAATAAACATAAATTGTATAAGTGCAATCTTTTTTTATTTAAAATGTTTGACGTACTTATATTTGTACGTATCAACAAAGCGATATATTTTTTGGCAAATTTTCAAACTAATTATTTATTTTCTATATCCTAATTGAAATATGCAACATACAAAAACAGTATTTGCGTCAATTTCATGATAATACATTTCAGCAATAACTAAATAATTGCCATGTATATTATTTAATGTCAATTTTTTATTACGTAGAAAATAACAATATACAGAGAATGGTAAGGTATATCATTCAAATTCTTTCTTTATAATGTATACCAGAATTTTAAATATGAGATATGCGAATTTGGCTTTTTATGAATATCTAAAATAATTGAAAAAGTTATAAAACTTTAAATTACAGTTAAATGAGTTTAAAATTAGCATTTTTACCAAGCTTTTCTGATTCAAATCTCGTTATGAATTTTTGACCTACTTCTACATAATCAATTAACTTCAAATTTGGCATAGAGTACGCGTTATAGCATGGTCCTTTTTGTTGAATTTGAAAAGTAAGTACAATACCTAAAACATGTTTGCCCCTTACCTATTTTATTTTTTAAGTTTATAATTATTCACTCACCAAATTCAAATATATTGCATTAGTGTATTAATTAGCTCTGCATATATTCTAATTTAGTATTATTGCATATAAAACTACTTACATACTTACTATTAAGTTATAATTTTCAATTCATATATATATATATATATATATATATATATATATATATATATATATATATATATAGTTTCGCAAATATTTTTCTTGAACCTTCAAATATATATTGTAATTAGGTACTTCTTGTCTTGGGATGCGTGTTAATAAAATTAAAAGGATTTTTTAATTATTTGTCATATTTAATTCAATTTGACGTTTCGACAGGTAGTTTCATGTCTTTTTCAAAAATCTTTTTATTTTATTTATCCATGAGACGTAAATCAAAAGGTCAATAACACCAATTAACATTTAAGCAAAATAAATGTATTTTATTAGGGTAGGGCCTAGAAGTTTGAGAAAAAAAATCCTTATAAGTAAAATGGGCAAGAAAAATAACTGGAAATTATTTTATAGTTCGTAATTTGACCGCTAGGGGGCGTAACTACTATGAAGAAACATAAAATTCTCGCTATCTTGGAAAGTTACACTTTGAGCTATAACTTTCAAAACATCATTTGACAGCTTGGGTGATACAGCACCATTTTACTTTACGACATTTTTTCCAACCCATCATAATATGGGAGGGGGGAGCAAAGGGATACGGCATTTGTTTTTCTCGCTAAGCTAACTTGATGTGATTAAAGAACTCGAATTTTTGACATTTTCTCATATAAATCAAGATCGGTTGGAGATATCGCGTTGCAGTTTTCACTAAAATTTAGCTAATTTCATGCTGGCTTAGAGTCTTTTAGGAAAGTAGTACCTTTCTATTTAAACTTTTTCCGAAAATCACAAAAATATATAAACGCTGCAGACAACGCCCTCTAGTTTATTTACTTTAAACTAATCAGTTTACCAAAAAAAAACCTTTAAAAGAACATAAAATGCTCTTTCAAATGAGACCAAAATTCTTCAAATCTGTTGAACGGTTCAGGCGATATTAAAATGCAAATATTGACAGTTCCTTTGGCTCCCCTCTCCCTTATTATGATAGGTTCGAAAACATGTGGTAAAGCAAAATGGTGCGGTATTACCCAATCTGTCGAATGATGTTTTGAAAGTTATAGCTCATCGTCTAACTTTCCAAGATAGCGTGAATTTTATGTTTCTTTATAGTAGTTACGCCCCCTAGCGGTCAAATTAGGATAGCATAGGCATTTCAGAAATCGTAAGAGATACGAGGTTGGTTAAGTTGGCAATTTAATGTCGAATAATATGTCGTTGATAAAGTTGAAAAATTCGGACTTCCGAAGATATCCGTAAAAAACAAAAATGGTCATATCCTTTTTCAGGCAGCATTTAAAGAGATATTATAAAATAAATTTTACATGTTTCTAACTAGTTTTGTTCTTCTATAAAATGATGTACTCAGATTTAAAATCCTACATTTCGTTTTGGACGTCTCACAAACTTCATTTTTTTAAAATACAGACCTGTATTTTTTATTTCATTTTCATCAAGCCCTTGATCTCCCAAACCTTTCGAGCGTTAAGTGTGATTCATGGGTGGCTTTGGAAATCGAACGCATGTTAAAAATGGAATAAAAAATCCAGGTCAGAATCAAAAAAATAAGTTGATGATTGGACCTCGAAGACGAAACGTCGGATTTTAAGGGTTAGTTAAAATTTACTTTGTATTATCTTTTCAATTGCAGTAGTAGTAGTTGGAATTTTCTAATTTGTCAACAGCATATTATTCTACATTAAATTGTGCAACTTTGCCCTAATTTAACCAGCCTCGTATATCTTACGGTTTTTGAAATGCCAGTGATATCCCTTCGAGTTTTTAATACCCTGTATATATCAACATAAAATAAAAAACTACATTTTCTTTCTTGAATATAGCCCTTGCAATATTTCAGTACAGTTAAACTATTTATGTGTATAATATGTATAGTTGGGCCGCTTGATGTTTGTCCAAGCATTATCAATCAATGAAAATTTTAAAGAAATGCTTTTTAAACATCGTATTTCTCTCATCGATTAGTATTTTATACATCAATAATAGAAGAGAAAAATAAAACATGAATATGTTTTTATGTTTTTAAATTTTGTTCCGTTTAATCTTCACATTAGTCCTTTTGGGATGCTGTTTATTGTATATTTTTTTACGTGTAAGCACCGCCATTAGTTAATAGTAACTTAATTTATAATTATTATTTGTATTTATATCCATGCCCATAAAGAATTTGGGCTTTTTTTTTGAGTATTTAACCCACGAAACTTGATTTGATTCGAATGACAATAAATACGTTTGTATGGACTTTTTTAAGGTTTATATCCTAATTAGGCGTTTTTTCTTTTTCTAATATAATATTAGTATTAATACCTATACATTTCCAAAGTAAATATTAGCTTAATGATAGATTTAGTCACATTTTACTTTTTTATTAAGTAAATTTTCGAAATTTTACATTTAATTATCTCTGTACTTGTTATAGAACTGATAAAGTTCAGAATTACCACGTTTTGTCTGTATTTTGTTTGTATGATGCTATGGTTGGGCCAGACTCAGAAGAAAAACCTTCGGATCTAGCTAGGGAAGACTTAAGGACCCTGGATTGGGATAAGTTGGAAGCCTTCTTAAGGACAGGCCGACTGGAATCACGAGCAGACGATTATCCAGGGTGAGAGTGGGTGGACAGGGGATGGCGGCAAGGAGCTGTTAGAATCATTAGTATATAAAACTAAAGATAAATGAACACAGACTGTGGCGCCGTGTAACTTATTGAAAACATCGAGTATAAACAAATTTAGGTGTTGGCTCAATAGTTGGGTTTCCGATTTGCATTGAGAAGGTTTTCCGTTCCACACCCAGTTTGTGCTATGAGTTTTTTAGTTTTTTTTTAACAAAACCTATAATTTTTTATATAGCAACACCAGTAACACTTGATTTTTTTACAAAATTTGAGGTAAAATGGAAAATTAGTTTTTTAGGAATAATTTTTTAACGTTTCACTGGTCAGCCATCTTGCTCCGGCATACTGTATTCTTACCAAAATATTACCAGGTCATCCCTATATGAGCCTTAATTTTTCTTCAAAATTGGAAGTCAACCTGATGAGTAGTTTTTAAGCTATGCCGGGAACTGACAGACAGACAGGCAAACCTACAGGTGGACCGACGGAATTGATAAAACATATTTTTGACATCTAGGGACGCTAAGATATGTAAAGCCTGCTAGGGTGATTTTATCAGATTACAAAAATTTTACTTGACAGCCATTTTGTCTTGCTGGTATAACTATCAGCAGTTTTTGCTGAAAAAAAATCGGATAAAATCATTCAAATTTGATAACAGGGGCGTGCATTCCATGGAAGCAAGGGAAGCAGTGCTTCCCCAAAAAAAACTTACAAAACATCTTCTAAAATGTCATTTTTGAAATAGGAAACCATTAATTTAGTTGATATTAAAAATGCTAAAATATTATCTTAATGATCAAGCCCATAATAAATGCGGCCTTGACTCCGACCGAGCCACAAAATCGAATAGAACCTATGCGAGCCGCTAGTTTCTCTGCAGCCAGGTCCTGTATGCTTGATTTCCTGTGAATCGAGCCAGAGGTTATTGAACTTTCCACCGGCGCGGCGGTTTGCAATTTTTGCATTTCAATCGCGTGCTTTAAGTGGGGGCGGAAGCTATCGTTGGAGTAGGTTCTTTGTTTGAACGGCTATCCGTGTGTTGTGTGATACATACGTCGCGTCGTGCATGGAAGACAATAATACGGACGTGGATATGCTAATACCGTCAACTTCGGTTGTCGGTAATAACATTGAAAAAGTTGAAAAATTTAGTAAGAAGAGTGTGTGTGAATGTGTGGTGCGCGTCTTAATAATAAAAGGATTTTCAACATCAAACTTCGCTGATAAGCTTCAAATAATTTCCAAAGGAAGGGCCTATGAAAAATTTAACCACAAAAATGAAAAACTGTATTAGACATTTTTATCCATAAAAACAATACAAACAATTTAAATGGCTAACAAGGTGTGAAAATATAAGTAAATTATTTTGTTGGTCATGTTTACGTTTTGAAAATGAAAAAGGTCTCTGGAATAAAACTGGTTTTTCCGATTTAAACAATTTCCATAAAGCTGTAAAAAGACACATTATGTCCAAAGCGCATTTGCAGGCCGTCTTAAAAGAAAAAGTTACGTTACGCTACGTTGAAACAGACGGAAGTATTCAAGGGCGATTTTTAGGTTTCAAGAATGTGTCCGAATATCGTACAGCAGATGCATTACATACCCTAGTTTATAACATTACTAAAGAAATTAATGGAGAGAAAAAATTAGTTGCTCAAAGCTATGATGGAGCTGCAGTGATGGCAGGACAATTAGGGAGTCTGCAAACTAAACTTCGAGAAACTTTCCCAAGTGCTGTATTTGTCCATTGTTTTGCTCATAAATTAAATTTAGTTTTATCACAGTCCATCAATCACATTAAAGAGTGTAAAGTATTTTTCGTTACTTTAAGCGGCATGGCTGTCAACAAAACTTACACAAGCTTTGGAGTCCATCGTCCACAAACGATTGCCCAAAGTAGCTCCTCTAGGTGGAACTATACTCGACGACTTGTGTTAACAGTATCTGAAAATCGTGAATCACTGATTGAACTATTTGAGAATATAATAGAAAATAATGAAATGTAGCAGTCAGAAGCAATAAATAGTTCGAGGGGGTTTTTGGGCTGTTTGAAACGAGATTTTAATTTTAATTATTTGTTGAACATATTTTCAGAAGTATTTCCATTCTCGGACAATGTTTTTGATATATTACAAACTAAAATAAATAATATTGCTTTTTGCCTAAAAAAGTGGATGATTTTAAGTCCATGTTAAGCCAAAAAAGAGATGACTGACCTATTTTGGGAGAAAACGATGACGTTAAATGTAGAGCCACAAGCCAAGCGTCTTCGAATAGACAAGGTGGGAGATGTTCAAACATCATACAGACGCCTCTTTTATGAAATAATCGATCAAATTCAGCAACAAATAAACTATAGATTTAACGGTTTAAATGATTTTTAATTCCTCAAGCTCTGCAATTTTGATGTATTTAAAAAAAAAAGCTTTTCCAGAAGATGCGTTTAAATCTCTTCTTCTTCATTATGGCCAGTTCTTCGACCGAGTATTGCTGCGATCTGGACTAAAAGTGATTTACAAAACTGATGACATTAGCGCAAAGAATAACGCTAAGGAACTAGTGCAATTTTTAAAAGACAAGGAGCTGGAAGATGCCTACACCGAGGTGTCGAAATTGTGTGAATTAGTATTGACAATACCTGCCACAAGTTCATCAGTAGAACGCAATTTTTCAACACTTAAACATATAAAAAATTTCGCGAGAAATTCAACGGGGCAGGATAGACTTTTGCATACATCGCTGTTGTCCATTGAAAATAAACTTCTCCAAAATATGTTGGAGCATCGACGTTTTTATGTTGACGTCATTGACGAATTTGTAAAAAATAATCGAAGAATCGAATTACATTACACATAGGTAAGTTTCTAAAAATTGCTTCCCTTTCTTAAAATTTCACCGCGCGCCCCTCTTTTGATAAAGTAAGTTTAAAATAAGTATGAAGTAATTATATTATCTTTTTTAGTTTAATATTTATTGTTCTTATTGTTGTATTAAATGAAAGTATTGTTATATTAAATATTATTTATTGAACTCAGGAAATAATCTTACAAAATATCTCTCATGCATCCAATTTTTCTTACGGAAAAATTAATTTACTCGCTGATAAGAAATTTGTTTAAAAAATAGCATTCGCAGAGGTGGAAAAATTTTCCTCGTTTCGAATTTTTAAAACCACTAACGCTCATGCTATTTGTTAAACAAATGACTTAGAAACTCGTTTTCCTGAATTTTTCTGGAGACATTAGATGCACTAGGAATATTACCCCCGATTATTGCCTTACTATCAGTTTTCACCAATCACTAACAAGAATTTGTACGCCATATTTAATTTTCAAATGGAAGTCAGCAGTTTCTTCGGAACAAGAATTCTTCGTTTTCCACTTGAAGTTTTAAATCCACTAACGTAATTAAACAAATTACTTAAAAACTTATTTTTCGGGAAGAATTAGACACACTAAAGTTGTGTTCGGTTAGGTTTTTTAATTAATTTTATAGCAATTCAAAAATTTTTGAATAAATATTCCTTCGATCATTATCTATCAAATTGTTTCTTTTTTTATTTGTTTGTTTTGTGTTATTGTGTTACTTGTTGTTTGTTACTATCTGGTAATTTCGCTCATGACATTTTTGTCGTTAATCTCACTCAAACAAACTTTCATAGCAATCGAATCATTTTGCCGACAAGATTTACTCTTCTAAAATATTACAAGGTGTTCTTAATGTCTTTTTAGAGATGTGTTTCTTTTGCATCCAAAATTAAAGCTTCTTGAGCTTTCATATTTAGGTCAAATGATACATTACAAAAAATAATTAAAATTAACAGATAGCTTAAATGCAAACTAGGTATCAGATGAATATTCAGAAAAATTTAAAAGATCCGTCATTGTCATCACTCTGCGACGATCAAATTGATTTTATTTTAGTCTTAACGTATAAATTATATACATATATTAAACACGATTATAACACAAAAATATTAAAAACAATCATATACAAGCGCAAATAATTTCTTTTAACCGAAAATAACTTGAAAACAGCTAGGCAATCAAACACATTGAAACAAGTATATCCTAATCTTGTTATATAATGTTTTTGAAATTATTCTTGGTGAGTTTGTGAGATTATTTATGTTAAACTTTAAGTGGTCAAGGGGGGCCACGTCCGTCAATGCCCCTCGGGTTACGTTACTGGTAACTACTATGCGATAAATAAATACACAAGGAAATAAATGAGTCATTAAAGGTAACTTTAACTTGTCTAAAGATTTTGGGTGTATATTATATGTGTTGAATTTCTTGAATCTACTACCAATAGTATAATGTCTGTCTGTTCAATCTTCATAAAGTAAAATTTTCAGGATGGAATAAAATATATTTTTTTGTTTTTTAGTGCTTTTTTTAGTCAGTTTTATATGAGCTTTGAAATTTTAAAAAATTCTTGGCGTACGTCATTTATGTATTATACCAGGGATTGAAAGTGGAATTAAAATTAAAGTGTCTTATATTTTGATAGAGAAGTGGCGCCTTTCAAAAACGAATGTTTTATTTAATTTTTAACGAGATAACTTGTTTTTCGAGGTCTAGGGTGATTGCAATAGCTCTGAGATGAGTCCTACAAAAGCGAACATTTTTAAATGTGTAAAAAGTTTACTAAAATTACCTCTTCTTTCTTTCTTTCTTCTATTTTTTGCCCATAATTCACTAAAGGTTTCCAACTCTTTGGCATAATAGTATTTCGATTTTTTTGGTAATAAGATTATAATGAAATTATGTGGTTATGACAATTTGACGGAACTGAATTTTTCAAATGCGATAATTCAGTTTGACGGAAAAAATGTTGATTATGTGAAATTTTGATATGATTTTATAATTTAAAATTAAGGCAATTTTTAAATTATTTAAAATGTAATATCTCGATATATCAAAGGTGGGTAAAAATTAAAATTGTGTACTTTATTTATGAGAGAGAACTTGAGCTTAAAAAGCAAGTTAAGCAATGAAATAGAGAAAATCATTAAGAAAAATAAATAAAAATGTAAAAAACTATACGAATCTAACCCAAAATAATAATATAATTAACAAAATATTGTAACGGGATCACTTTATAACAAACACTTCTTTAATAAATAACACTAACAATACAATCAATAGGTTTTACACTAACGCATTTATTTTAAGGCTCACCCTAAAGAGTCGACACCTCGGCATTATATATGGAGTGAGATCCCTCAGGAATATTTTGGGATGATCTTGGAGGTAGGATGACATGTTTGTTTACTTCTAGCTGAACGCACACAAACGTATATGGCATGGATGATTTTTGAGCAGCCAAACTATCAAACTGACTCTCTCTTGATTTTGATCGTTTCCATAAGCTTCTTGTCCAAGATATTCCTTCAGTCTATTTTTTAAACGTTTGTGAGGCCGCCATTTTGTTCCGCTATATTGCTATATTGATCGTTTCCATAAGCTTCTTGTCCAAGATATTCCTTCAGTCTATTTTTTAAACGTTTGTGAGGCCGCCATTTTGTTCCGCTATATTGCATTTTTACCGAAATATATCTATTCAAAGTTTCCCATATAAGGATCAGTTAAGTTAGTAAAAAATTATTAGAAAACTTCCCATCGAATGGACCTCAAATTTTGCACAAAAATCAGGGGTGATATTGGATAAACTGGTAAAATTTTATTTCCTGGTAGACGACCGGCTTTTTATGGGCAACATAATAAATAATATAGTTTATGTTTAATACAGTATGTAAAAAAGTTATGAACAATTAATAATAATAATAGTAATAACAATAAATAAATTAAAAACTAAAAAAACATTAAATCACAATTTATAGGATTTGCGTACAGCTATTACCAAATAATTACATGTATATATAGACTGTGTTAAATGTATGTAGTGAAACTCTGTTCGAGGAAAGTTCTGGGTAAAGACGAATTCACGGATTTTTTAAAATCTTGTATCTATAATTTGTTATAATCCCAGTGGAATTTCTGAAAAATGAAATAACTAGAATTATTCAAGTTGCAAAATATTAATATTGATTTGTTTATTTCATTTTCCAAAATATAGATCCAAGATCTTGCGAAATCCATTTTAGATTTAATTTGTTATATAAACATATAATTTTTTTTAATCGGTAGAGTATGTCCGCCATCAATGTATTTTGCAAATATTAAATATCGATTTGATTCTATGAGTTGGTTTCTATTAAACACCTTAAAATATGTTAGCTATTTGATTTATTTCTGTTCGCCCTATATTTTTATTCATATATAATAAAATTATTACAGCAATACTTCTAATGATGTTGTGTTAAAATTATAGTAATTAAAAAGGTCATCTTCAAGCATTAGCTATGCAGACTCCCTGGGAGCACTTCAGACCGTACTGGCATTGCAATTTGACACCCGCTTTGTTGGTTACCGGACATTTCCACCAGAGTGCTAGAAAAATAAAGAAATTAGTACATAATAAAAAACAGTACAAATATAATTAAAATTAAAATTTAGTTTGAAGGTGGTAGGCAATGTAGAACGTTCACTAAACTCGTTCTGTCGGACTTGCATTATTACTTCTAACTCGTTCGGGACCTTCTTCTGTATTAGAGTATGGTTAGCGTGAGTTATTATGTATTAAATGAGCTTAAATATCTGAGGGGGAAGGAGGGAGAAGGGGATGGGAGGAGGGGTTAATAGTGGGGGATTAAACAGTATTTTGGAAGTTTAAATCTATGTTTGTCAAGTGAAAGATATGGGAATTGGTAATTAAATGATTGGGTAAGATTTCTTCCCTGATGTAGAAGTTTGTGTTTAATTTACCTGTTAAATCGTCTCGAAGTTCCAGTTTGGAGTCTCTATGCAAAACTGAGTTTCTTATAAACCTTTCGACGTTGAGCAAGATTCGAAGAATTTTGTTTTGCACTATTTGTAACTTCCGTTTTTGATATGTATACTCCACGTCATTGAAGGGTATGTAAGGAGAGAACTAATATAAGCGTTGTAAATGGTAATTTTTGTTTTTGGAGCAAGTGTAATATCTGATGAATTGACTGGATTATCTTACTCTTAGGCCCAGATTGATAAGTAAGGAAAGTCGTTGGCAACTAAACACTTCTATTGACTATTACTACAGTACAGTCCGAGGACCGGACCGACAAGGTTCGCCCTTGCCCTCACTACGCCTATCGTCTATCTCTAGTTAAATCTATCCACTGCGGACTAATCTAATAAATCTAAAATACCGCATGATGCCTCGTCAGCGTGCTCATTTCGCTTATACATATTAAACAATTGCCAGTATATTAACAATAACAGCTTGCTATACAGAGTGATACTACCCAAGTTTACTTTTGTAGTTTAGTAGGTGATGAAGCATAGAGAACATTTTTCTTGCCTTTTTAATACTGGTTTGGGCTCGGATTTCAAATTTTTATTTTTATTTTGTTTTTTGATTAATATGATTTTTGCGGTTTTCCAAATTGAGGAAAATAGCCTAGTTCTAGCATCTTATTGATTATATATACAAAAAATTTAAGAATATTTGCTGAGGCTTTTTTAAGAGCAATGTTTGTAGTTTTATCTAGGTCAGGGGATTTTTTATTAAGGTCTGCTATGATATTAGTGACATCTTTATTTAAAATTGTGGGAGCAGGGCCCACAGGTATTCTAGAGTATATATTATAGCGTTTTTAATGTTTTGCTCGTATTTGCAAGTAACCACGTTCACACTGGGTTTGTTAAATACATTTTTTTTTTCTAATCGATATCCTTCTTAAAGTATTTCTCGATTTAAAAGCGGTTTTGATGTTGAGATCCCTGGCAATTCCCTGAATCTTTTCAGATGTTTGTTTAATATTGCTTATTGAGAAGAATTGTGTTGTTTCTTGTAGATCGGAATGTGTCGTAGTATGATGATTTTGATATTGTACTACTTATTGATCTTTCAGAGTAACCATTCTGCAACAGATATTTTTTTATATTTTCAATTTCTGCCTTAAGGTCCAACGTATTATTACAAGTTGCTACAGCTCTGTTGTATACTGTTCTTATGATGCCCTCTTTTGTTGCTACAGAATGGTCAGAACCCTGGTTGAGATATTGTCCAGTGTGTGTGGGTTTTTCGTACACTATAGTTCTGATGCCCTCTGCAGATCGCTTAACGAGAACGTTAAGAAAAGGCAAAGAATTTTCCTCTTTCTTGTAAACTTAATACATGTTCTTCCAATTTAAGTGGTTGAACAATTCTGTCAAATGATTGCCATTTGCAGTCTAAATATTAAAAGTATCATCCACATACTTAAGCTAAAGTTTAGGCTTGATTTGAGCAGTATTTATTGGATGCTCTTTGAACCACTCCATATTAAATATTGGTTACCACCGGAGAAAGGATGACCCCATCGGACGACCTATCTTCCACTTGAAAGTAGGAGTTACGGAGACAGCATTTTACTAATTCCTTCACACCATCCAGAGGCGAGGCACATTGGAACTGCTATATGGGATCTGTTCGACATCCCAATTAACAGCAAATGTATCTTCAAAAATCAAATTAGACAAGTGGTGTTATTATGTTCACTAAGATCAGGAAAGAAAATGTGATAAGTTGTGCCGTTCTTTAAGTTTGCAATAATTCTTCTAAATCTTCATCAATGTGTCTTCTACGTATGTTTATATAAAGTCTATTATTATCGAAAATTGTTTTTTTATACACAAAGGTGCATGTGAATCTGTTATTTTAATTATCATTTGATTTTTATAATGATTTAGAGGTTTTTCTACGTATGGAAGTTATAGTACTGGTATCTCATTTGCTGAGTGTACTGTTCTCATGTTATTTTCTACAAATGACTATTACTTCATTGGAATTTCCGATTTCATTAAGTAATGATTCACTGTCATTTGCGTCAGCAGGATTTCTCGATAGTGCATCAGCAGCATTATTTTCCTTGCCTTTTATGTAGTCAACTTCGTAGTCAAATTTTGAAGGTAACAACTTCCATCGAACAAGTTTTGATTAGGTTCTTTTTCTAGCCATTTAAGAGCTCTATGATCTGTATGAATTTTAAAATTTCGCCCAAAAAAATAAGGTTTAAAGTACCGAACAGCCCAAACTATGGCCAATAGTTCTTTCTCTGTTACTGAATGATTGATTTCACTAGGATTAGAGTACGGCTGGCGTAGCGCACTGGTTTTCCATCCTGACTTAAAACTGCTCCGATGGCAAATTTACTTGCATCTATTGTCAGAATAAATAGTTTTTTGAAATCTGGTCTGATTAAGATAGGCTCATTGCATAGGATATTTTTACACATATCGAATGCTTTTATAAATTCCTCAGTATGTTCTACTTTTTTGCCTTTCTTTAGGCATAAGGTTAGGAGTTTTGTTATTTTTGCTGGATTGTTTATACATTTCCGATAAAATCCTATCATTCCAAGAAAGCTTTTAATTTGTTTTTGAGTCTTAGGAATGGGAAATTTGAGAATAGCATCAATTTTCCTAGGATTTGGTTCGATTCCTTCCGGGGTTATAATATGTCCAAGAAATTCAGCATCCCGTTTTAAAAATTCACTTTCGTCTATTTGAATTTTTAGATTGTGTTCTTCAAATGCTTGAAATATCTTGTTAAGGGTTAAAATATGTTCTTCTAAGGTGGTTATCACGTCATCCATATAAACTAGACAGATTTGGTTTATATACTCTTTAAGAACTTTAATTAGAATTAATCATTTTCTGGAATGTTGCCGGAGCATTCTTTAACCCAAATAGCATTCTTAAGTATTTAAAATGCCCGTAATCAGTCGAAAAAGCTGTCTTTTCGATGCTGTCTTTATACGTATTTTTCTGACGAGAACCACAAGCCAAATAAAGGGTAGTAAAATGTTGTGCTCTACCAAGTTCGTCCAATATTTCGTCAATATTAGGAATCGGAAATCGATCTTGAATTGTTTTATTACTCAGCTTTCTATAGTCTACAACTTTGCGCCATTTCTGGATTCCAGAAGCGTCTGGCTTCTTTTGTACAATCTATATTGGACTTGACCATGGACTGACACTATTTTGGATGATTCCTTCTTCTAACATCTTATTGATTTGCTCTTGAACTTCTTTCTTGTGTAATTCTGGAAATCTGTATTAAATTTAAATATAATTATTAACGCAAAGCATATTATACATGGTGAATTAAATGTTAAAAGCTAATAAAGTTAGAATGTGAATCAAGCAAGAAACAATAAATCAACAAACCCTTTTGGGATTATTTTTAGCCATAATATCATTTGTGATGAGCGCATTTTGCATTTTGCTAGTAGCTTAATTATGTTATAAAATAATTTAACAATATATACAGGGTGAGATAATAGTGGAAACGGGTTATATTTCTTATCATATTCGTTCTAGCAAATATTGAACCCTCAAATTTAAAGCACATCTAGTAAACTTAAGAGCCTTATGAAATAAGTATGTGTTTATAAAAATATACAGGATGTCCTAGATTCAATGATAAAACAATATCCTTGTTAACGAAATAGTTTTAAAAAAACTTTGTATGGGTTTGGTAGACAACCAGACTTAAAAAGTTACTTATCTTAGATACTTTTTGGTAATAACTAGTTGCTAACTTATTCTAAAGCATTGCAAAGTATGGAAATTATAAACGAGTTACTTTTCTCTAGTTGCGTGTTGTAAACTTATATATTAATATATTAGAGATTAGAGGAGAAAGGTGACGTAAAATAAGTAGCATCGTAGCAAGGGCATAATTGTTTTGAGATTGAGAAAAAAACATTTGTCCCGACAAGTGAAGTCTATACCGAGTGCCACGAAATAGTGGCTCCAATATTGTAAAGCCTAATTTTGCGGGCTTGCATTGAAGGTTAATCTACATTTTTTAACTAGCAGCGTTGAAACGTTTCATTTAGTTTCTGAGTTTTTACGGCTACAAAAATATATGGAAGGTGGGGATCATCTTAAAAAAATATATACAGAGTGCTTCAAAAATGTGACAATCTAAACAAGTGATTTTTTAAATTGAACATCTCAACTAACTGTTGAAGTTAGTCATGCTAGAAATGCAACTGTATCCAATTATAATGTTTGTCACGAATTTTTGGAGCACCCTGTAGATTTCCTTTTTTAAAACTCCTGTACATTTTTTCTATAAAAAGGCAAATTTATTACAATTTTTATCAGTTTTGGGAAATGTTTCGTTTCTATATCCTTGCCTAGATAATATATGGGCATGATAAAGCAATATGACATAATACAAATTTAATCTATGAAAATATTGTGTTGTATACTTGGTGGTACAAGAGGGCAGGAAAACTAATAACTAAAATATTTATTAGACCATAAAGATACTGCTGACATACGGATGTCTGCTGGAGTTTTTTTTGTAGAGTTAGGTTAGGTTAGGTCAATTTTTGACGTATCCTGTCTCTGTTTCATACAGCTGACTAAAACAAACTTAGCTTCTCCTAAAGTGTCTAAAAAACATTGCTAAGGGTAAGAACTTTACAGTGAAAAATATAAAATTTCTAAAAAATTTCGTCCCATTAAATAAGGAAAAATTTCGTTCTAAATAACAAAAGCTTGGAGTAAGGTTGTTCTTCGCCTTATTACTAAAACCAAACTGAATTATATCATTAAATATGTAATAAATTAGACTAGATCGATGTTCTACATAACGACAAACTAAGACGTGGTGGTAAAATTTTGTGGTTTGAATTTATTCGTATGTTCAAGTTTTAGTATATAGCCGTTTCAATTTGCGACGTTGATCTTTTAAAGAGTGTTTCGAAGACGAAACACACACTTTTGCGTAATTTTGTCTAATGATTCGCATATCGGAATATTTGTGTATAATCAGATCGGGTCTACCAGCACACCTAACAAAAATAATAAAATCATTTATAGCCGCCAATTTATAGTCTCTATAGACGGCTATAACTCATCCTCTAGGAAAATCAAAGCGAGAGTCCCCGCTCTCTCCAATCCTATTTAACCTATTCACTGCAGATATTGCAAAAAATAAATATATCCAGCTATATCTTTTTGCTGATTGATACGGCGGTTACATCATCGGAAAAAAGGAAAGACCTGCTTCTTTCTAGATTACAAATCCATCTCAACGAAATCCAAAATTTGATTATTAAATGGAAAATAACAATCAACCCCCAAAACACCTAGGCAGTATTCTTTACGCAACCCTATAGAACCCTCGCTGTAAACAACGCTAACAACGAAATCCCTTGGCAAGAACAAGCCAAATTCCTTGGATTGATTTTTGACAGGCGCTTAAAATGGTCTAAAACACTACATATTATTATACAATCAAAAAAGCTAAAAAAACCTTCGGGCTTTTATATGCTCTTTTAGGCAAAAGAAGCAAACTTAATAGTAGAACCAAAATTATGTTTTTCAAAGCTTTCATTAGACCCATCCTAACGTATGGCAGCCCTACTTGGGGCACACACCACCCTAACCAAACCAACACCGGCTATCTTGTAAGATCAACAATAACGCATAGAGACCTTAAAATGCAACCCTTAAAAGACTTTATTTATAAACTGTACAGCAATTATTTCAAAAAAGTCGGATTTACAAATAATAATCTAATTAAATTATCCCATGTTAAAGCAAAACCTATCCACAAATTCAAATTACTTAGAGATTTCTTGGAGGATTACAATTTAGGTTAAGTACTCCCTCCTCCATTCCCCCAACGAGTTCACAATCACCTTCCCCAATTGAAGTTCACATCGAAGGGCCAAAGGCTGTTAAGTCTACCAGACTGACAGAACTTAAAAAAGGACCTCGAAAGTTAGTATTTAATTTACACTTGAAAACGCTTGGAGATAGTTACCATTCGAAACGTTGTAAAACCGAAATAATACAGACAATGCAATCCGACAGAATGAGTTTAGTGAAAATTAAAAGTGTTATAGTGAGACAAATGATATTAATAGTAATTGAGCAATTAACATCAAAAATTACACAAGGGCAGAGAACTCATTTTTACCCAGACATCATTATCTTTTTTCATCAGGGAATGTATCGTATGACATCACTTAGTTCTGTATATGATTTTCCGATATAAAGTCCACTTACAGCTTATTTTATCTGTCAATATATTTGTTTAAAAAAGGAGATTCTGGTAAAGCAAAATTATTATTTTTCGTTTTTCTTTTCTTTTCCATAATATGGTTTTCTTTTATATTTTAAGGCTTTTAAATTTGAAGTGAAATAAATCAATTTTTTTTTCAGTTAATTTGAATGATAAGAAATTTTATAAAAATTCGATTACTCTAAAATTGGCGTTGCGTTTAAAAACATTTTTCTGTTAATACACACTGCACATTACTTACGAACGACGCATTGGTTACAACAGTTGCATGCTTCTGCCGGACCTGGAAGAGTACCAGAAGGGCAATCTAGAGCTGGACAAATCTCCGGGAAACATTCAAGGATACACTTGTATGGAAATGAATTTATGCCGCTTAATATTGTTAATATTAAAAGCGCTGAATACATCTGAAAAAAAAAACAAAATATATACTTTTAAATAATTTAGCAAATATCCGTTAAATGATCAGGCACTAATTACAGGACTTTCATTTATATTTCAACACATAACTACAGCTTTAACTAGAGACATTCAAAAAACATTAAATATAAAAATTTTAGGAATTTTCTTGTATTATTTTTTAAGAGTATCAATTTTGTTTTTATTGCAAAGTAAAAAATCGTATATAACCTATATTTCTTCTTGTAATTGAGACTGTATATTATTATTCCATAAAATTGGACCGAAAAAAACCCAAAAAATTAATAACGTGCCATAAGAGCCACTTGTATTCCTGTTGAATGCACATTTATGTGTTAAAAGAGAATGTTCTCTTTCTAACACATTGCGTCTTATACCAAAGTTTTTAATTTAAATGACAGAACGTAAATCAAACCCTGTACATAGAATATATATATATATATATATATATATATATATATATATATATATATGTATATATGCGCTTTCACACACCTTTATCAAAAGTTCTTGGCCGCAAAAGATATATGTAGAATAGCAGAAATATATAATTTCTGCAGGTGCAAAACGGCCTACAAGAAGAATTGCTTTCGATTATGTCACAGGGTACCCTTCTGCGATCATGATTTCTGGGCCTTTACCTTCGTCAGGCAGGATTGTACCTAGGGAGATCTGAAATAACAGATTGCTCGATATGACAAAATCGAAAACGAAACGTCTATCATACAGTACTACATGCTAAGTATAACACTTAGCGCCACCTATTGGGGTTCCGGTGGTTTCCGGCTGCAAACCCATAGGAATTTGGCAAAGTATGCACTAACACCATCATGCGGAGAGTAGATATTAAAATCAATAAAAATGCGCTTTCACAAACCTTTCTCAAAAGTTCTTGGCCGGAAAAGATATATGTAGAATAGCAGAAATATATAATTTCTGTAGGCCGTTTTGCACCTTCTTTTCTACAACTCCACAGTAAGATATGTTTTTCACCGTAGTAAACACTCATAATTTTTAAAAATATGCATTTATATATTTATTTTAAAATGATATCTCTATAATCATGTCATTGACCATTTTAATGAAAAACAGGCCAAACATTTTAGCCAGAAAGTCATATAATTTAGGAAGTTATCTGAAAGTATTAAAACATTATGAGGGTTGTTTTCAATCTAAAAATATTAGAATAAACACTTCTTAAGAAAGCCACTCTCTGAGAAGGATGTATCGAGTTACAAGATATGACGGTTAAACTAAACATATTTGTTTCCAAAATATAATTGACCAAAATACATAATTTGTTTAAAGATGATATTGCTATTTATAGAAGCATTTTCAAAAAGGCGATGTTTTTTTCGAGGCACTTTTCTCCTATCCGAAAACATAAGCTGAGGGGTTTATTTGCCTTTTGTTTTCGCCATGGTCTTTTTGATCTAGAATGCTGATAAGTTAGTTTAACTTTTAGACTTTTATATAAAATATACTTTCATTTTATTTAGACCGACATGTCATTATATTTCAATTTTATACATTTCTTGTCAAATAGGTGTGTCGACCTTTTTTGTGATTTCTGACAGAAAAGTTAATATTGTGTCAAAGTTTTAGTTGTTATGGTTGTTTTTAAATGATTCTTTTTGTGGTGGATTTTGGGGCTTTGCCTATATATAATTGTCAAAGTTAGGGGTTTATCAAATATATTTTCATTTTAATGGTAGTATTTATTTAATTATTAAATTTATGATTTATTTAAAGATTTTTGTTTCCTTTCTCTCTTGTTCTAAGATTGGGGACTTAAAGTAAATTCAGACATTTTCTAGATTTTATTTTAGGTTTAATCATTTTTTGTTATTAATTTTAAGTATTATTTTTGTACAGTAATTCTCATCTGTTTATTTTTGTGAATACATGTTTAAATTATTTTTAAAAAACGAAATATTTTATTTAAATAAACCACCTGTATGTTACAAGATCTATATTCAAGAAGAAGATACCAATGTTGATGCAGTTTGCTGTTGCCCGAGATATAAGTGGCCGCAGAATTAGTGGGATAAGATATTTAATTAATTTATATTAACAATTATATTTAATACCATTGTAAATTATAATATACGAAGAAACCAACAGATTACCTTTAATGTTTGTTATTATATCTTAGTTAATTTCAGTAATGTTGGCAGAGTTGGTCTCTCTGTTTAAGTATAAGCTAAATTTGACCGCTAGTTTTCCTTGTAATCAGTTTATGTCAAAAAATTCAGGAGTCATTACTTTAACTGCCTCTAAGGGGTTCGGAGAACAAATGTAATCACTTCTGAACAATTACGACCCCTATCGAAGAGGATTTTAGTGCTACAAAATAAACTCATTAACAAAACACTGTCTTTCTTACCTTACCTTTAATGATGTTTTGTGTTGCTTGAGACTTATACAGTGGATGAAACGAGAGTTAATATATTCCGCTGTAACCAATAAAGTATGAGTATAGGTTTTCTAATATATATACCTGCAATACTCATAACTCTAACCGCTTTCATGTTATAAAATAAGCATAAATTGTTTTGTATAAGTGCAAACTTTTTTACTTAAAATACCTGACATCCTTGTATTTTTATTTATTGATTGTGATATACAACCATATAAAAACAATACTTCCATCCATTTCTTGATAATACATTTTAATCATAACCAAATAATTACGATGTAAATTATTTAAATGTCAATTTTTTATGACTTAGAAAATAATAATATTCCGATAACTGCAGTGTAAAACGTTCAAGTGCTATCTTTACAATTGATAATGATAATTTAAGCATAAGCTACACAAATTTGGCAAATGCAATAAAGCTTTCTGTAAGATAATTGTAAATATAAATAAGATAAAAAAAAACATACAATTTTAAACAAGTTTTGAATAAGTTTAAAAAAACAGGCATTTTTATCATGCTTTTAGAGACTTGGATATGGATTTAATTTTTGACCCACTTCCACATAACTGATTAACTTCAAATTTTGCAGGATACTTAGTACACCATGGTTCTTTTTGTTGACTTTAAGAAGTAAGTAAATGCCTGAAACACATTTTTGACTCCTTATTTTATTCTTCAAATTTGTAGTTACCTCCAAATTTAAATAGGTTGTATAGTTTATCAATAAACTGCGTACTTTCCCAATTAGAAACATACAGTGTAAAGTTTTTTTAATACTTAACGTGGTAAAAATCTCGGTGGAATGTTCCAAAATGTATTCTGGTCTTTTAACTAAAGAGATTTGAAGATTTTGAATTTGACGTTAAGAACGGAGTTCCAGTTCTTAAAACATGGCAAAAAAACTCAATGACCTGAACAGATTGGTTATATGCTTTTCTTAATCTGTCTCTAAGAACATCAGAGGCAACCAGCCTAAGCCGAGCGACAAGTTTTAATCGAGAAAATGTAAACAAATGCTTAATTTTCTGGAAGAAGTCATGGATCGGCACAACTTTCTGTGTCAACACATTTACAACATATAGATGAGACTGGGATCACTACAGTTCAAAGGCCAGACGGGATCATAGCTAAGATGGGAGTAAAGCAAGTCGGTTCTTCTACTTTGGCCGAAAGAGGAACTTTGGTCACATCAGCACTTGCTGTAAGTGCTAGACGAAATACGGTACCTCCAACATTTGTATTCCCTGGGAAAAACTATAAAAGCAATTTTTTTTGCAAACGGCCCACCCGGGTCTATTGGAAGTGCAAATGAATCAGGTTGGATGGTACAGGAGGACTTTGTAATATTTCTGGCACATTATTTTACATACAAGGTGCACAAAAAAAAGACCCGTCTTATTAATTTTGGATAACCATGAATCCCATCTATCTATTAAAAGCATAGATCTTTGCAAAAATAACGGTGTTGTAGTTTTATCTTTACCCCCTCCCCTCCCCACTCTCATAAGCCTCTTCACAGGACTGACAAAAAAGTACGTGAATAGTTTGTGCGATTCGTGGTTAATAAACGTTCCAGGAAAGACTATCTCAACCTATGACATTCCCGGCATTGTATGAGATGCTTTACCGCTGGCTGCAACTATAAAAACTATTCAGTCCGGGTTTCAAGTTGCAGGAATATATCTTCTGAATAGAATAGGTATATCTATAATGGCGATGAGTTTCTTACGAGTGCCGTAAAAGACCGTCCTAATCGGAATAACGAACAAGCTGACCATGCCAGTGAACACGAAAAATCTGCTAATGTGAATTCCAAAAATATAGAAGAAATCATTATAGATCCTTATCCAAAAACACCACGTAAATCTTCTGAGCTTTTGATTTTTAAAACTTCCATTGCTTTTAGTTCACCAGAACCTGGTTGTTCGCGTGATCCACTTTATTATTACACTTGCTCCATACCGACATCTAATTTAGTTGAAAATATTAAAGGACAATTTAATTCTGCCTCGCCAAAGCCTGGTTCTTCTCGTGATAAATTCTAATATAGCCATTCAGTTAGTATTTCTTCATCCATCCATGCTATATATAATTTGTATTGCTTTAATTTTGTTTAACCAGCATGAGAATATATTTTTGTTTTAATTTTCTTGATTTAAGGTCATTGCAAAAACTTGACACATATGCTTTAAATCATATATTTTTCAAAATACACAATGAAGTCCGATAACGCGGGCACTTCGGTTTTTTTCAAATTAAAAATGGAGAAAGACATAGAATTTTAATTTGATATTTATCTACGCTAATTTTCGTAAGGCTTCTGACAAAGTAAACCGTACAATTTTGCTACGTAAACTCATAACCTTTGGTAAGGATGGGACACTTTGAATGGAAATGTATTAAGTGATACTTGGTTAATAAAAAATTTAATGTCTGCTTAAGTGTATTTATGGCAACGTGCCAGGTGGGAAGATAATTGATATGAGGTTTTCCTACTCATGAAGTCTAAGTTAGAACAAAATTAATTTAACTTTGCAACCTGATAAATTGCTTTATACAAAACCGATTCCCGGTTTAACTAAAAATCCAAACATTTGTTTAATATATTTATTTTTTGCTTCTATATCTCATCATTTATTAGGTGAGGAGATAGAACATTATTTCCTCGTAGTTAGAATCTGTCAAAATGTATACTGATGAGGTTTTTTGACCAGCAATGCAAAAGTTTCAAACCGGCTTTCTTTAAAGTGTGTGCGTGAAATTTTGAAAAAAAATTAAAAACGCGCTTTTATTAAAATGCCTCAATCTTCCAGTTCATAAATTCAAAAAATTAACTTCAGCGATATTTTTCATTATATGTGTTATATATACATACATTAATGATATTGCTCAATGTTTTCATCACAAGTTTATTTTTTACGGGGATGATCTTAAAATCTATAGACAATTTTTTACTTCAGGATGATTTAAGACGTTTTGAGAATTCTGCAAATTAAAAAGCCTTTTTAATAATACCAAAATATGTAACTCAATCTCTTTTTCTAGGAATAGACTTCCGGTTAGGTGCAACTATACTGTTACTATGTATATTACTATACTATTATTATGTGTTATTAAAAAAGTGATTTTTTCATTTTTTTTTATGAAAAGCTTCTTTCTGATAAGCATATAAGTATAGTTACTAAATCTTTTCAAAACTTGGGTTTTATTAATAGACAGATTAGATATTTTAAGAACCCTAAATCGTATCTTGCACTCTATTACTCTTACTTGTATAGTAAATTAAATTTTGCCTCTATGGTTTGGAGTCCTATCTATTCCATTTACAAGAATAGAATAGAGAAGTACAAAATAAATTTTTAAAATATTTATATTACAACATGTATATAACAATAGTAATCTCCCGACGACATCTTCAGCATACTTTTAAGGTATACAAATAGCTCCTAATTTATGCCTTTGGATCGAATGATGAAGTTTGTTAACTTTTATAATTCCAACTTTGATCTGGATTTGTTTCTCCGGTGTAATAAAACACTTGTTATATTAAGGAGGGCGTTTTTGAAGAATGAGTGCCACATTTTCTGTGTGCGTTTTTTTCTCTTTTTTTTATTTACAGTGTTTTTGAAAATACTATTATATATTTATATATTTACTAAAGGTCATGAAACTTTTATTTTTCTTTAGTTAACCTTAACTTTTAAATACAAGCGCCCACGTACAGATTTTAACTTTCGTTTTAATGCTAGTCATTATTGTTCATATTTTTATCTTTTACGGCTAATGACTAAAACGTTGACCGATATTTGCATGCCCGTAGCTAATTGACAATTTTTGGGATTGATCAGAATACAAGAGTTCTAACCACACTACACCACAACTTGTTGCGTTCTGGACGGGCCTTTTCTCTAACCAAGTTAGCATCATCGGCAGATGATACATATAGTTTACATCATCTGCTGATGATGCTAACTTGGTTAGCGAAACGCGCGTGGTTAGAACTCTTGTATTTTGATCTATCTTCCACCACAGGTTCCAGTGTTAGGACTTAATTTTAGGATTAACAAATTTGCAAAGTTAAGCCAACATTTTTGGTTTTTAGCGGGTTTTACGAATTAATTTATGGTTTCCACAAATTATTTTGTTTTTTTCTGCAAAGTAAGTACTGTAAAATATCAAAATTTATAGTTTTTTAGGTACTATGGAAAAATGTAATTCTATCGTTTCGGAAAAACACTAAAGTAATCATTGATATTGCAAACTAATCATATAAGTTATAAGCTAGTGGATATTCGGGTTTTATACTGTGTTCCATATAAAAAATAGATATCTTTTAACAAAATGTGTATTTTATTTTGCTTTTACCTTATATTTTCATTTGAACATAATTAAATATATAAATAAATATAACTGCAACAATACTTCTAGAGATATGGTGTTGAAGTTGTCGTAGTAAAAAGAGGACATTTAGCATGATAAGGTATGCATAGCTTCTGGCAGCAATACGACCCGAATTGGCATGGTATTTTGACACCCGTTGTGGTGGTTACAGGACATTTCCCCCAGAGTTCTGAAAATATGAGAATTTCTAAGTATAAATAAAGTTAGTTTTAAAATTATGACTAAGAGACCAATAAAATTAATACTAATTGAATAATTAATATAAAAAACTATAAATACTAGAGCGGAGATCCCAGCCGCCAGCCTTCAAGGTATTTAAAGAACTAGCGACCACGGATTTTTTAATCAGAGCATCCCTTGAAATAAATAACTATCTTTTTTTATCAAGGAATATATAAGATGATACTATTTAGTTGTGCATATAATTATTTGGTATTACATACATATACAGGGTCTCCTTAAATCAAGTTACCTTTATCACGAATAAACCTAATTTTTAATTTTTCGATAAAAAGTCTATTTTAATAAACAAATTTGCTTGTTCAAAGAATACAATACAAAACTTACAAAACCTGAGTTTTGCAAGTTTCTAAGCTGCTCACTTTTCAACTTATAAGAAAAAGTATATCTAAAAAGTTACTCAGTCACAGTCAAAATCTAAAATTTCAACTAAACATTTTAAAATCTTTTTCACTAGGACCCCTACAATGTTAATAACGAGTTTAACTTTGTCACAAAAACGTCATTGCCTTCATTGATGTTTGTTGCATTATTACTTTCAACCGATTTATTAGATTATATTTGTTTTGAGATAAACAATCCACATTAACAAATGCTAAATACTTTTTCCTCTCCGGAATTTAAAGATACAGATTTAGAGTACAGTTTCAAAGCTTATTTTCAGCAAAATAGATTCGTGGCCCATTCAAGACTTCAGGCATGGAATAGGCTATTTGTTGGCCATACAGATTCCCTGATCTGATGGCATGTGATTACTTTTTTTGTAGAGAAGTGCACAAGTATCCTCTAATACATAATATTGATACTTAAGAAACAGAATGAATTATTTAAGCTATGGACCAAATAAATCAATAGATGATTTATTCTTTGTATGAACATTTCATAAGGCTTCTAGAAAAATATTCTCAACTCAGTGGTTTTAAAAATCGTAAATTGTAGCCGAAGTAAACCTCTTTTCACCTAATTGATTTAAATGTATACATGCTTTTATTATTTTCGAGATACAGGGTCTTCCATTGAGTAGGAAAAACGGTTTTTTTGACTTCACTGTATTTCTCAAGAAATTCAAAACGGCCAATCAATGTATTTTAGCTCGGAGAATTCCAAAATTGTAACAATAAAACAATTAAATGAGAAACAAAAGACTTGCGCCAAGGATATTGCGTGTTTTAAACGAAACGCCCTATATATTATTACATTTTTGGTAGGGGTAGCAAATATTTTTATAGAAGCTTTTGAGGAGGAAGCCTTAGGGTCATTTCCATTAAACCCAAAATCGTAGTTCAGATATATAGACAAAACTTTTGTAATATGGCCGCATGGTCCAAAAATCCTCCCTATATTTCTTGATCATCTCAATCAACAATATGCTAATATAAAATTTATAATGGAAATTAAATCTCTGTATATAGAAAACCAACGCATACGCACAGATACCTAAATGCAAATGTCCATCAACATCCGGCACAAAAGCAATTAGTTATTAATTCTTTGGTTTACAGAGCCCTCGCGATTTGTGACCAAAATTCTTTACAATCGGAATCAGACTGGCTCAAGCTTTATGAGGGAATGGATATTCCACTGAGGATATTAGACGGTCAATTTGAAAATATAATAATCCCGCTCTACGAAATAAAACTAATAAGGAATTACTGATAGGAAGTGTAGTCCTTCCATTTGCAAGATTGCATGGTTACTTCGCCTGTCCAACGGACGTACAACCTCCAACATAGCAAATTGGACAACATTTGCGATCGCCAAAGAACATTATTTTTTTCCAAACGGAAAGAGTCTATGCAATTCCTTTTTCATGTGGTGATGTCTATATTGGAGAAACTGGACGATCGCTATCAACTAGGCTTAAGGAGTATGAACGATGTATAAAAGCTGTTTTACATGCCACAATTCTTCTTGCAATATGCAATAGTCTTGAACGTGGGCATGCGCAGTTTGACAAAATCATGCAAGTCTCTTGCAATTGCAAGAGAATTGCAGGAATACGGTCTGTCCGATTTTTATTGCAAGTTTCGCGCAAGTCTGGTGGAAAATTTAGTTACATTTATATCACCAACCAAAATAAAAGTTGCTATAGAAGTGAGAAAATGAATTCTTTCATACGTACCATATTCTGGGGTTAGAAGTTATACTTCTTAACAGGGCCTACGTAATTTATTTAGGCCCCGTTCTTAATAATCATTAATTATTAAGTCCCATATTTGCTCTTTCTTGGTTTAACTATGATCTACCCTACCATCTTCTTTGTCTTCTTTCCACGTTGTTCGTTTCCGGAAGAGCAGCAGCAGCAATAATTAAGAAAACTGAAGCAGCTATTACTTTTTTTTGGTTGGATTTACTTATTTTACCACAAGTTTAAGTGAACCGACAATTGTGAACAATTTTGTATCAAGTTAATTTTTAAAAGTTGGCTACACATTGCAATTGAAACACAATTGCCACTTGTTAAACAACTTGCAAGAAAGATTGCGCGCAATGTCTTGCAAGTGCAACCCCCCGCTGCAATACACTTGCAGCAATGTCTTGCAAGTGCAACCCCTTGCTGCAATAGACTTACAGGTAAGTCTTGCAGCATGTAAAACGACCTTTAGAAAGAAACAAATTGTACAATCTGCTGTAACTGAGCAACAACATTCCACCGGATATGTTATAAAATGTAAAGGAAACTAAAGTTCTTGCATCAGTTTCGGGATTCTATAAATGGAAAATTGGAGAAATTATTGAAATAAGCAGGCGAACAATTTTAATGGAGATATGGGCTTCAGTCTAAATCGTATTTGGAAACCAATCGTTACACTGGGTCACAGTTAAGTGAACACAGGTCGCCTATAAATAGCAGGCCTAGGTCTCTCCGAGCTCATTCAGTGTCCCGATATCTTGAAGTAAAGATCCCTGAAGATGGCTTGTGTAGTCTAAGGCGAAACGTCGGAAAAATAATAAAATTATGGAATATTGCACCTTTCTTGATAAACGATTTTTTTAAGGGGGTAATTCTGGGAAAAGAGAATTTACCATCTATTTGCCATATTTTTTATTTTTTTTGAGATTTATTTTAATTTTTGTATTTTAAATTTACAATGAAATAATTTTTTTTGTTCACGTTACTACACTTTTTTAATTTGAATAAAGAGATCAATCGAAAAAAAACGCAAATTGCAATTTTTTCAAAAATATTATTTTTTTCTTCAAGGGAATTTAGTAAACAGAAAATTTTACTTTGGTTTAAAATTAGAACTCTCTGTAAATAGAAAACTACAGAACTTATCCCACAGTTCTTAATAACAGTTTAATAAAGTCGTAGGCTAGAGAAACTATGCGGGAAAAAACATTAATTGCAAATATTAAAGGTTCCGATGAGTCGAACAAGCCGGCAAATATATCGAGTGCAAGATTCGAGCATCGAACTGTACTTAATTTTTTATAAGTTTTCCAGATTGTTCAATCTCTATATTTAGGCTTTGTTACGTATTATTAATGAACTTATGTTATGACGAATTTCGTATACCTATATTTTGGGGATGAATACAGGTTGAAAAGACATTTCAAAATATGTACTACTCAATCCAAATTAAAAGCATTCATATAGAGTAATTCGGTGATCCCCACCTTCACCGGGTACCACCGGTTATGGAGCTGCGCTGTTTGATATTTGTATTCCATCAAAATGTATTGGGTGGCCCGTTTGTCTTGGGCCACCCCCTAATCTCAGAAGTGGTGAGAAAACACTTTAAATACAAAAGTTTCTTGGATTAGTTTGAATTTTTAATTGTTTTTATTTTCATATATACATGCTGTTTAGTTTCCCGTGGGAAGGTATCAATTTCTTTGTTTTAAATACAACACTTTATATATTGGCACGGCTTTTAATACCCCTCTCAAAGACCAATTCAATGATATATAATAGTATGAGTCTGTGACGCAACGTTTTACGGATTTATTTGCGTTTGTTTTCAGTTTTTGACCTATTTTCAACCCGATATATTTCCGGTAGTAATAAACATTTCTATCTCTTCCTTCTATACAAAAAAAAGACAAATTCATGTTCTATTTGTCTTGTAGTAGCACAATTTTTAAATTAAAAAATTGGTGCCAAATTTTGCAAGCCGTTAGTTTTCCCAATTTTTTTCGAATGCAACCCACTGTATATTATATCGAATCCAAATAGAGCATTGAAAGACGACATATAACAAAATGGTATTATAATCTTTCGTGAAAAAAAATAAAGTTTAATAGAATATATTCAAAATTGAGTATTTAGGATTGATTTTATTTAATGAAAAATTTTCGGCTCATAGAAAATAAATAGTAATAACGTAATAACCATAATATTATTTATTCAGGAACATGATTAAACATAATACTATAAATAATTTAAGACCTAAGAGCTATTGCAGAAACTGTTGAATATGCTCTTCATTTTGAGCAATACAAGTGGTTTATAGGGCCACTAAGCGAACCACTGCATTTCTAACAAAATTAGTTTCATTAAGATATTGTATAGCTTCCCGTATTCGATATTCAAGTTCCTGTGTTGTCAAAGGTCTTTGTTTGTAGACCATCTCTTTCAGTGTATCCACAAAAAAAATCTAACGGTGTAAAGTTGGGGCTTCTTGGCGGCCAAGTATAATTTTTGTTTTCTCCTATTCATTCCATGTAATGGAAATTCCGATATCGCGGCACTCATATGATAAGGAGCCCCATCTTGCTGCGAGATTAGATTTCTTTTTCAATTGGGCATTGTGTAAAAGTTTTAAATAACGCTGAGAATTCAGGTTGTATTAAAAAAATATTGGACAGATAATTCGGGACCGCCAAATACCACACCAAACCTTTACCAAAGTCCTTTCTGATCTTTTGACCCTCATAGTTTTTATTTTTATTATCGTAACTCCAATATTAAGTATTTTTACGGTTGAAGATCATATTTGATGTCGTAAATATTATCTCATCGGTCCAGATGATCTTATCAAATATATTTTCCAAAAAAATACATATTTATTTATGTAGTTATATATAATAGTAATATAAACTAATATACATATTTTCAACAAATTTTGCAGTAGCTAGTTCTTAACTTATATGTTTAATCTCGTTCATTAATAAATTACTATATTATAATTACTTTATGTATTTTCCAAGAGCCGAAAGTTTTACAGTAACTTCAGAAATAAATTCAAACCTAAATACTCAGTTTTTTAAATATATTCTATTAAACTTTGTTTAATTTTTTCACGAAAATTGTTTTTATAGTGCAATAAAAATATAAAAAAATCCTGTACTGAAGTACTCAATAAGTCCGAAACAGTGACTTTTAGACCCACGGTGTTATATATTGTAGGGGGTAGTATTTGAAAAAATTGAGAAAATTAACGGCTCCCAAAATTTGGCACCAATGTTATATTTTTTTAGTTAAAACATTTTGCTAATATAAGACTTTTTTTATGAATAAGAACGAATTGAAAAAGTTTATTAGTACCGGATATATAACGGGTTGGAACTAAGTCAAAAAATGAAGACAAGCGCAAATAAACTCGAAACGTTGCAGTGCAGTCTCATACTCTTATATATTATTGCATTGGTATTTGAGAGAGCTATTAAAAGCCATGTCAATATATAGAATGTTGTATTTAAAATAAAAAAGTTGATATCTTCCCACGCGAAACTAAACACCCTATAGTTATATATATATATATATATATATATATATATATATATATATATATATATTATTAGTTTATATTACTACTATATATAACTACATAAATAAATATGTATTTTTTTGGAAAATATATTTGATAAGATCATCTGGACAGATGAGATAATATTTACGACATCAAATATGATCTTCAACCGTAAAAATACTTAATATTGGAGTTACGATAATAAAAATAAAAACTATGGGGGTCAAAAGATCAGAAAGGACTTTGGTAAAGGTTTGGTGTGGTATTTGGCGGTCCCGAATTATCTGTCCAATATTTTTTTAATACAACCTGAATTCTCAGCGTTATTTAAAACTTTTACACAATGCCCAATTGAAAAAGAAATCTAATCTCGCAGCAAGATGGGGCTCCTTATCATAGGAGCGCCGCGATATCGGAATTTCCATTACATGGAATGAATAGGAGAAAACAAAAATTATACTTGGCCGCCAACTTTACACCGTTAGATTTTTTTTGTGGATACACTGAAAGAGATGGTCTACAAACATAGACCTTTGACAACACAGGAACTTGAATATCGAATACGGGAAGCTATACAATATCTTAATGAAACTAATTTTGTTAGAAATGCAGTGGTTCGCTTAGTGGCCCTATAAACCACTTGTATTGCTCAAAATGAAGAGCATATTCAACAGTTTCTGCAATAGCTGTTAGGTCTTAAATTATTTATAGTATTATGTTTAATCATGTTCCTGAATAAATAATATTATGGTTATTACGTTATTACTATTTATTTTCTATGAGCCGAAAATTTTTCATTAAATAAAATCAATCCTAAATACTCAATTTTGAATATATTCTATTAAACTTTATTTTTTTAAGATTATAATACCATTTTGTTATATGTCGTCTTTCAATGCTCTATTTGGATTCGATATAATATACAGTGGGTTGCATTAAAAAAAAAATTGGGAAAACTAACGGCTTGCAAAATTTGGCACCAATGTGATACATTTTTTTAATTTAAAAATTGTGCTACTACAAGACAAATAGAACATGAATTTGTTTTTTTTTTGTATAGAAGGAAGAGATAGAAATGTTTATTACAACCGGAAATATATCGGGTTGAAAATAGGTCAAAAACTGAAAACAAACGCAAATAAATCCGAAACGTTGCGTCACAGAGTCATATTATTATATATCATTGAATTGGTCTTTGAGAGGGGTATTAAAAGCCGTGCCAATATATAAAGTGTTGTGTTTAAAACAAAGAAGTTGATACCTTCCCACGGGAAACTAAACACCATGTATATATGAAAATAAAAAAAATTAAAAATTCAAACTAATCCAAGAAACTTTTGTATTTAAAGTGTTTTCTTACCACTTCTGAGATTAGGGGGTGGCCCAAGACAAACGGGCCACCCAATACATTTTGATGGAATACAAATATCAAACAGCGCAGCTCCATAACCGGTGGTACCCGGTGAAGGTGGGGATCACCGAATTAGTCTATATGAATGCTTTTAATTTGGATTGAGTAGTACATATTTTGAAATGTCTTTTCAACCTGTATTCATCCCCAAAATATAGGTATACGAAATTCGTCATATCATAAGTTCATTAATAATACGTAACAAAGCCTAAATATAGAGATTGAACAATCTGGAAAACTTATAAAAAATTAAGTACAGTTCGATGCTCGAATCTTGCACTCGATATATTTGCCGACTTGTTCGACTCATCGGAACCTTCAATATTTGCAATTAATATTTTTTCCCGCATAGTTTCTCTAGCCTACGACTTTATTAAACTGTTATTAAGAACTGTGGGATAAGTTCTGTAGTTTTCTATTTACAGAGAGTTCTAATTTTAAACGAAAGTAAAATTTTCTGTTTACTAAATACCCTTGAAGAAAAAAATAATATTTTTGAAAAAATTGCAATTTGCGTTTTTTTTCGATTGATCTCTTTATTCAAATTAAAAAAGTGTAGTAACGTAAACAAAAAAAAATATTTCATTGTAAATTTAAAATACAAAAATTAAAATAAATCTCAAAAAAAATAAAAAATATAGCAAATAGATGGTAAATTCTCTTTTCCCAGAATTACCCCCTTAAAAAAATCGTTTATCAAGAAAGGTGCCATATTCCATAATTTTATTATTTTTCCGACGTTTCGCCTTAGACTACACAAGCCATCTTCAGGGATCTTTACTTCAAGATATCGGGACACTGAATGAGCTCGGAGAGACCTAGGCCTGCTATTTATAGGCGACCTGTGTTCACTGAACTGTGACCCAGTGTAACGATTGGTTTCCAAATACGATTTAGACTGAAGCCCATATCTTCATTAAAATTGTTCGTATATATATATATATATATATATATATATATATATATATATATATATATATATATGTTATATCCGTTTCCCATGACCTTCCACGTGCCTCCAGAATGTCGCCACATATTATCACACAGTTGCGTCATTCACAGAAACCAACATCAGCAGTTTCCAAGAATTGCGACAGTACGCTCAAACACCGTCAGCAGTCTCCATGGAAGCCAGCGGATGCTTGCCGGTTTCCCACGTACCTCAGCAAGATTTTTAATATAAATAGACTATGTAGATTTTATTAAATACAGTATAATATTATTCTTTTAAGTTGTAACAATAATTAATGTCCATTTGATTTCCAAAGTTGTGAACATATTGTTTTATTTTATTTTAATAAAAAGTGTTTTTTTAAAAAGTGAATTTTTCAAATAGTGAGATAACAATTTGGCGCAGTCGGTAGGATTTGTTTAAACGCTATTAGAACAAGAAAAAGGTCTAACTGGTAGCGGCGGATTCCAATCCCTTAACGGAACAAAAGGAACCTGAGAAGTCCTCACTCGTAAAGCTTGGAGCCACATCGAGAACAAGACAACCCAGATGCAGATTACGATTACGTAAGAATCGTCTCGTATTTGATTTTATTTTTCTATACTGTTCGATTTTTCAAATAGGATTTAAACATATTATTATTTCCCTTACCATTTGTTTTCTTAAATTACAAAAAGGAAAACTATTTATTATTTTTGTTAAGATATTCTTAATAACTTAACGTTTTCATTTTACTCGTTTTTGATAAAACCTTTTTATTTTTAACGCATCTACATTTAAAATTCAAAATGTCTCTCGATAATACCCAAACAACCATTGAAATTGAACCTTATAAACTTTCTGAAATTTTTTCCATTGTACCCGAATTTGAAGGTGATCAAATTTCTTTAAGCAATTTTATAACCGCATGCGATTGTGCATACGACATGGCAACAACGCAACAAAAAGTGTTTTTAGTTATTCACATAAAAAACAAGCTCCGTGGTAGAGCAGCTCAATTAATTAGTTCAAGGAATCCAAGTTCATACCTTGAAATTAAACAATTGTTAAATTTACACTTCGGTGATTCAAGGGATCTTACTTCCCTTATACACGATCTGCAGCGATTAAGACAACTTCCTAATGAGTCGCCCCTTACATTCTTTAATCGACTTCAGGTCCTGAACGCTAAAATGCATGCCAGCATACAAAAGTCCCCACTCCTACATTCAAAAGAACAAAAAGATGCTCAGACCATGTTAATTGAAACTATGACTCTTAATACACTTCTTACCGGTCTAGAGCCACGCCTAGGACAACTTATCCGTGCTAGTAATCCAACGTCACTTTTAGAAGCACAATCAAGAATTCGGAGAGAACTTCAGCTTTCGTATTTCGAAAATCAAAAAGTTAATAAACCAACTATTCCGAAACCCAGTCCTCAGTTACCTAGACCACACCAGCCACAACAATTAAAGTGTTCCAATTGTAACAGAATCGGTCATACAATATCTCAGTGCAGGCAACTTTCTTCTAATTTTCCCCAAAATAATAATTTCCAACGACCCATAACAAATTCTAATTTTCAAAGACCCGCAATAAACTCGAATTCTCAAAGATCACAATATCAACCAAATTTTTCGCAACAAAATAGACCAAATAATCCTAGCCAAAATACAAACCAAGCACAATTTAGGCCATCAATAATTCAAAGAAATCCCAATTTTCAACCAGCTAAGACGCATCATGTTAATACAAGACAAGAATGCTCCTCAGAGAATTATTTGCCCGAATACGATCAGTACACCGCCGAAAACGGCAATCCCGGTTTTTACGATTTTTTCCAACCAGAGGAAGAATCTTATCAAGATATAAACTATTCAAATGACACTAGTAATTACCAGGATTTTCTTACACCCCTTACGAATACCGACCCTCCAGACAATTCACCCCAGAACCCAATGACCGAGATCCAATCGAGAATAGAAACACTAAATCTAGAGAATATGGATCCAAATCTCAATTTCCCGGAACAAGCGTTTCTTTAAGTCCTCTTCTTACTGTAAATTCCAAGAATCTATATTATATCGATGACGCATCAAAACTTCAAACCGGTGCAGGCATTTCTATATTTAAGGAAAACACCGTACAAAAATTTCCTACACGATTTCCCGAAAATGTCACTATTCAGGGAATTTCAAATTCAATCTACACTCATACCTTTTACTATTGGTGATCCACACAAAGTGTATATTTGCAATTTAGATATAGATTTCGACGGTATATTAGGATTGGATTTCTTGGAACATTATGAATGTATTGTAGATCTGAAATCAAAACAACTTATTACAAATTTTAAAACTATGCCCCTTCACAAAGTAACCACAACTACAGCCATATCAGATGTACAAGAATGCATTAAAAACCGTAATAAAATTTCTATAGAGGCTAGAACTGAAAAAATTTTCAAACTCAAGTGCGAACTATTTAATACGGATGCTATACTTCACGCATATGTCAAAGAAAATGTTAGATTGCCAAATGCCCTGGTTAAGGTTAATGAACGCGGTGAATTTTTTACATCTATAATTAACTCAAATGCTATAGAAAAAACAATCGACTTTTGAAATTTAAATATCGAACCTTTTGACCCTGGAATTGATACTGAAACAATTTTTAACTTAAATACCTACCCTATACAAAACGCAGTTTTAGATAGGCGCTCAATTATTAAAGACCAGTTACGCACCGAACATTTAAACAACGAAGAAAACGATTTAATAACTAACCTATGTCTCGAATTTTCCGATATCTTTTATTTAGAAGGCGATAATTTATCTTTTACCAACGAGATCAAACATTCTATAGATACTAATAATTCAAGGCCCGTATTTACCAAATCATATAGATATCCTCACATTCATAAAGAAGAGGTAAAAAGCCAGGTAAATAAAATGTTAGAGCAAGGAATTATTCGCCAGTCCATCTCTCCATGGTCCTCCCCGGTTTGGGTTGTTCCCAAAAAATTGGATGCCTCCGGAAAACCCAAATGGCGTGTAGTTATAGACTACCGCAAGCTGAACGAGCTTTCTATAGCTGATAAATATCCTCTTCCGAACATTTCCGACTTTCTCGATCAATTAGGGAAATGTCAATATTTCACAACCCTCGACTTGGCTTCTGGTTTCCACCAGATCGAGATCAATCCAAAAGACATCGAGAAAACTGCCTTCTCTGTTGAAAATGGCCATTACGAATTCGTCCGTATGCCATTCGGTTTAAAGAATGCCCCGTCCACATTCCAAAGAGTCATGGACAACATCCTTCTCGGTATTCAAAATGAACGTTGCTTAGTGTATATGGATGACATCATCGTGTACTCTCCAACAATACATGAACATATTTCAAGACTAACAGAAGTCTTCAAGCGTCTCCGCAAAGCCAACTTAAAGATCCAACCTGATAAATGCGAATTCCTTCGAAAGGAAGTTGCTTATCTAGGACACCTTATTACCCAAAGTGGAGTAAAACCTAATCCAAGCAAAGTTGAATGCATTCAGAAATTTCCTATGCCAACAAATCCTAAAGAAATAAAGTCATTCTTAGGTCTTGCTGGATATTACAGACGCTTCATCCCAAATTTTGCCAAAATATCAAAACCCCTGACCAAGTTATTACAAAAGAACATCCCGAGGAACACCCATTCAATATCCTCCCCTATTCAGTCATCTGTTATAATAACACAAAAAACAAAACTCATGGATTCACCCCTTATGAGCTGATATTCGGCCATACGTCTAGCCGACCCCCAGAAACCTTATATAATCAAGAACAACTTATCTCCAAATACATCCGAAATCTAAATAATAAAATGGAAACATATTACAAAATCGCACGAGCTAGAACAAACGCCCAAAAGGAAAAATCAAAAATCAGATTCGACAAATCAGTCTCCGATAAACAACCCGATTATAAAGTTGGTGACAAAGTATATGTCAAAGAATCGCAAATTAAAGACAAAAGTGAAAATAAATTCAATGGCCCCTTTCAAATTATCGAACTTTACCAAACTTCAGCTAAACTTAAAAACCTTTCTACAAACCAAATTTCCAAAATAAATTTTGATAGGCTAAAGACATACTATGACTAGTCTATTTTTTTTCCAGACTCCTTTGGCTTATTCCAGCCGTCTTCTCCCAATACTTCTTCACACCAATCAACAATACCGTTGGACTATTTTACCATGAGGAAAATTTTGTCAAAATTACTAACGATAAGTGGACGTTACTCGTATACAAAGATTTACAACCCCTTGAAGAAACTATACAAAACAACGACAAATTACTTACTACACTCAGTGACGTGTTGAATGACCCATCCCCTAGAACTGTATCTTTTAAAATAGAAATTAAAACACATTTGAGCTTATTAACCCAAATTTCAAACGCAGTTAATCAAAAATATAGAGAAATCATGGCAGATACAAAAAAGTTATCTTATAGGAACAAACGCGGATTAATAAACGGCATTGGTAGTATTTTTAAATCTATCACAGGCAATTTAGATTCAGCCGATGGCGAATATTACAATGCATGTATAAACAAAATCACGCGAGATGAACGCGAACTTGAAAGCTTACTTAAAAATCAAATATCGGTAACTTCATCTGTAATTAAAAACTTCAATTCCACCATTCAAAAGATTCAAATTGATGAAGAAACCTTCAACCAAGACATAGATATTATACAGAGCGCTATCATGAACATATCTGATGACTTAGCGTTTTACGAAGGGCAAATTAAAACTCTAAATCTTTGCGAAGCTTTAATGGAAAGTTATGTTTTTCTAGAAGATTCTTTAAACGATATTATAAATGCCATCACATTCGCTCGTTTGAAAATTCTTCATAGTTCTATAATAACTCCAGGAGATTTGATCACTTCTCTCCAAGGGATATCGCGTTCTCTATCAAAAAATAATCTTCCTCTCCCTATATATTCATCAAATATTGCCAATTATATTGACTTAATTGAATTAGAATCATACCAGTCCGATAATAGGATTGTGTTCGTTCTTAAAATTCCTCTAACTGAACCAGAATCATACACTTTGTATCGAATTTTTCCTATTCCTATTATGGACAATCGAACAGGTCTTTTTCACATAATACCAACAACAAAAAAATTCATTGCGCGAGATGACGACGCCTTACTATATGTACTACCACAAGACATCTCCAGCTGCAAGCCACTCGAGACGCACACTAAGATCTGTTCAGACCTTCTGCAATATCCAATCGACAGTGATGCTATCTGCGAAGCACAGCTACTCAGGCAGCAGAACATACTACCGAAAACCTGTCAAACATCGATATTGCTAGTCACCGATTACCACGTCCAAGAGATCTCCACGAACTACTGGCTTATCTCAGTTTCCGAGCCACTTCCTGTAACCGTAAAATGTGGAACCAGGAATATAGAAACCCAGATCCTGAAGACGAACTCCCTTCTTAAGTTACAACCAAACTGTAACGCTTTTATTGGAAGCACAAGAATTCATTCCAAGTACCTGGTGGAGGAATATAAAAATGTAACCTATAAAAGCCATCCTGTTCAGATTCCTTTCGAATGCTGCAAACAGTTCCCAGAACAGTCTCAAATCCCAAAGCTCAAACCCTTGAAGCTCAGCAACATCAATGCCGATGACCTGAACGTTGCTCAACACCGCCTAGACCAATACTCAGAAGAGCTAGACAAGTTGATGAAAGAACCCTTCATAACCAAACATATCCATTGGTTTACGATACTCACAATATCAATGGTCGTTGGAATGGCAATCCTCTACATCCTCTGTAAGTGTAGACGTAAGAAGCCACTGAAACTGTCCATAACTGGTAGTCAGGATCCTCCATCACCTCCCAGGCCTAGTCCGAAGCGCTTTGCCCCATACCAGTTGAGAAGACTAATACCAAAAAGGCGAACTAGCATCCATCCAGAAAATACACAAGAAGAGGAAGAAGCATTTGAACTTCAGTCCTAAAAGTAGCTGCAAAGCACCAACTTTTCACTAAAAGGGGAAGCTGTTATATCCGTTTCCCATGACCTTCCACGTGCCTCCAGAATGTCGCCACATATTATCACACAGTTGCGTCATTCACAGAAACCAACATCAGCAGTTTCCAAGAATTGCGACAGTACGCTCAAACACCGTCAGCAGTCTCCATGGAAGCCAGCGGATGCTTGCCGGTTTCCCACGTACCTCAGCAAGATTTTTAATATAAATAGACTATGTAGATTTTATTAAATACAGTATAATATTATTCTTTTAAGTTGTAACAATAATTAATGTCCATTTGATTTCCAAAGTTGTGAACATATTGTTTTATTTTATTTTAATAAAAAGTGTTTTTTTAAAAAGTGAATTTTTCAAATAGTGAGATAACATATATATATATCTATATATATATATATATATATATATATATATATATATATATATATATATATATATATATATATATATATATATATATATATATACATATATATATATACATAATCGAAAGCAATTCTTCCTGTAGGCCGTTTTGCACCTGAAATCTATATCTATATCTTTTCCGGCCAAGAACTTTAGATAAAGGTGTGTGAAAGCGCATTTTTATTGATTTTAGTATCTACTCTCCGCATGATGGTGGTAGTGCATACTTTGGGCTTGCAGCCGGAAACCACTTAGCATGTAGTACTGTTCCAATATGTTTCGTTTTCGATTTTGTCATATCGAGCAATCTGTTATTTTAGATCTCCCTTTATATTCTTCTTGTAGGCCGTTTTCACCTGCAAAAATTATATATTTTTTGCTATTTACATATATATATATATATATATATATATATATATATATGTATATATATAGACATATATGAAATATAGGAAATTAAAAACACAAATTAATCCGAGAAACTTTTGTATTTAAAATGTTTTCGTAAAACTCAACGCTTTTGAGATTAGAGGGTGATCCAAGATAAACGGGCCACCTTGTACCATTTTCGTACTAAAGATTTCTGATCACCCTATACATTTTACATTACTTACGAACTGCACATTGGGGACAACACCCGCAACGTCCTGCCGGGGCTGCAATTGTGCCAGAAGGACAACCATCATCATTTACAGCTGAGCAATTCCTCGGAAAACATTTAGTTAAACAATCTGGAGCTATGGATAACCCGTAAGACAGATTTATAGCATTTAATATTCTTAGTGCTAAAAGCGTCGAATACATCTGAAAGAAAACATTCACTTATTCAAAATGCATAATTTTAAATAAATTACTTTACTGACATTACATTTTAAAAGGTAGACAGTAAAGGTATGGTTGTCCTGTATAAAAATACCCTCAGCTTAAATCACACTTATACAGAGTAAACCAAGCATACTAGTCTGAGAATGTCGAAAATGAAAAATATTCTTTTTTTCGAAAAAACAACCGTTTTGTTTTTGAAAAATCCGTACTTATCGAACTTCTACATCCTAAAATCAATCTGTAGGCCAAAATTCGGCTTTTTACGTTAAGCGATTTTTTTAAATACCCTGTATATATTTTTAAGAAATTTTAAAATATGTAAAATAGTCAAATAAAACACATGAGTTTCACCGTTTTTCCAGACATCAACAGCTTTAAAAAAAAATCAAGGGTAGGTTTCACCCCTTTATAATTTGAGTTTTAAAAAATTCCTTCATATCGAATCTCTACATTCTACTATCAACCTGTGTACCAAAATGCAGCTTCTTACGTCAAGCGATTTAAGGAGAATCATGATTAATCATTAACCCGATTTTTGAAACACCCTGTATAAATACAATACAAAACAGTGAAAACTTCCTGATTGAAATATATAGATGTTCGATTATTTATTTAATTTTCCGTCAAAATAAAAATAAAATAATCATAAGTAGGCTTATATTCTGCATTGGAAACTCTTGTAGTTTTTATATGTTTTATTGTATTCTTCGCAATATTTAGGACTTTCGATGCTTTGTCTACAATTTGAAGTCGTCCATTTCCTTCGTATAAGAAATATTTTAGAGCATCTAGTATTAATGTTTCAGCTTCATGGTAAATTTATTTAATTTTCATTTAAAAATACTGTCAATTGCAAACTGAAAGTGACCTCACGTAATACTAGTCAACAATTACGAAAAAAAATTGAGACTGATGTTGTAATGGCCGTACGGGAAATTTAAAGCATGCTGAATATGAATTCAATGTATAATTTTGAGTTATAGATAGTTATATTTATTTTATTCCAAAATGTTTATATAATTTTTATATATTTTTATTTATAAGTCCAAACCAAGATATTCTAAGGATAACATGTTTTATTTGCAAAAATGCACATGAAAATACATTTATAGTGTAGTCTTTTGTAGGTAACTTTTTTGCAAATGCTGACTTTCGTTTATATTCCTGACCGCTCTCTCAAAAGCAACTAATAATAATCCCCCATCTTTGCTGGATCCCATCTGTCTTGGTAGCATTGCTTCATTCTTAGTGTATCTTGGTGGAATCTTTCTCCTTGTTCGTCACCAACCTCACCCAAGTTTTCTGAAAACAACTGCAAGAAGTGAATTTTAAGAGACATGCGATAGCCCATTTTGCAGTAGTTTTCAAGTAGTTCTTCTACAAGTTCTTCGTAGTTTTCTTCTTTTTTGGTTCCTGAGAATTCCGAAACAATTCTTCTAAAAGACCTCCACGAAGCTAGTTCAACATCACTTAATTTTCGATCAAACTTTTCATCCCTTAGGATTTATTTTCATTTGTGGTCCAACAAATGTTCATTCCATTATTTTACTTGGTAATGGCTCTTTGTTGTTCTACTATCCCAAAAACAAAGAAAACAGCAATACTTAGTAAATCCAACCTGAAGCCCTAGTTATATTCCTATAAATTTAGGTCACACATCTGTCACTTATACGTATCATGGCTTATTGCGTTTAGAACAAGTGGCATACTTTCGTATGTTTCCTTCATGTCAACTGCATGCGCAGGAGGAATAGAGGGTCTTTTGTTGCCATTATGGAGCAAAAGTGCTTTTTAAACTTTTTTTAGAAGAATCTATAAATAAGCACTGACGGCTCGTCAAGGGCGGCAGAACCGGCTGGGCGGTACCGGAAAATATACAGGGAAAATTCTCTTTAAAAAAAAAATCAAAAATAGTTTTGCAAACATCCTAAATATGCACAAAACCAAAATGTAGTTTATTATTTCCTGGGCATATAGCAAATAAGTAGGTATCCCTATTATAATTGCTTAACTAACATACAAATAACGTTATTAACAGCAGACCGCGGGCCACCGTTCACAGATATTCTAAAATATTTATTATAGGCGGCCAGCCGATTCCATCAACTCACATGCAATACTTCATCTACTAGTTCACGCGATACGTAGTACGTTCACGTGCATCCCATGCTATTACCTCGGCTATAACGTTTGTCGTAGCTTATATCACCAAACACCGGCCCATCTCGATGTGGCCGTACCCCCGGAATTTTTCCCAATTGAATACTACCATTTTACAGGTATTAATTGTAATTATTATAAAATAAGGCTACTTATTTTTAAATTAATTTTAGTTAGTTCTTTGCATTAGTCATTAATAACGATGGTTAATATATTATATTATTACATGTTTAAATGTGGTGACGAATTAATTGCAAGTGAATATGTTAAAATATCATTTGCAATTTGTTTTGGAAATCGGCCGGTCGCATCGTGATTCTTTCTGGACATGTGCTTTTTTGGTGGTGTATGTAGCTTTTACTATGTTTGTCATCTATTTTATGTTCCTCTTGAGGCAAGATACATTAAAATATCAAAAAACTTAAATTGACTGACTAGAGCGCTTTACTAACATTTTTTTCTGTTTTATTAAATTTATACTCTAGCCTAGATCTGGTATATATATATATATATATATATATATATATATATATATATATATATATATATGTTGATAGCTACCTAATTATCATTGAAGAAATAAAAGACTAGTATTTGCCCATATTTGGACGTGGCACTAATTAACACCACATTGGCCTCAAGGACGATTTTAGGAAAACTTTCTGGGAGGGGGTTAATTTAAAAAAGGTTTGTTAATATATTTTATTATAAATGGTATGAGAACAAATAAATACCTATATTTGTTGTGCTATAGCGTTTCGTAGCCAAGTTTTTAATCGTAATTTCCACGAAAAAATATGGGGGAGGGCAGAGGGGTAATTACCTCGTTACCCCTTCACAGTAAAAGCGTCATTAGTCACGGTTATGTGTAAAATCTAATTTTTCCATAATACTATTTGGATTACCACAAACCCGCATTTTTTTCAGCATAGTAAGAAACGAGGATAGGTCCGGGTTATGGTTCCTATATATTGTAACATTAATTCTAGTAGCAAGTAAACTCGATTGTTGTAATCTTGAATCTAATAGTATTCTCCTTGGATAAGTGGAGGTCCCAAACTAAATCATTTAATTCAGCTTCTTCGATTAAATGGGGTGCTTTTCCTTTACTTTTGGAGAAAAAATCGGTAAATTTCCTTTACCCGGAACTTCCCTTATTATGAATATCTCCTTTTATTAAGAATAGTGAAGTGTGAACCAATTTAGTTCAGTAAATAGTTATTTAGGAATACGTATGTTGAATTCGCACTAGTTTATCCTTATATCATATTTAAGTTTTCTCCAAAATTCAGCTGAATAAAAAGATTCTTTTACGTTAATTTGTTTAACATGTTATTCGGCCGCCATTTTGTTCCGCTATTTTGAATTCGTAACACAACTTTACCAGTTTATCTCTATATCCCACGTAATCCTTGCACACATTTTAAAATTAATCTAATAAGTAGTTTTTCAAGACTGATTTTTTAAATATTTTATTAGGCCGCCATTTTGTTTTGCAATCTTATATTCATACCAAAATGTTACCATTTCATTCTGTGTAACACTTGATTTTTTTTGCAAAATTTGAGGTAAATTGGATAAATAGTTTTTTAGTAATATTTTTTTAATGATTCACTAGCCCGCCATCTTGCTCCGGCATATTGTATTTTTACCAAAATATTACCAGGTCATTCCCATATGAGCCTTAATTGTTGTCCAAGTTTTTAAGCTATGCCGCGGACTGACAGACAGGCAGGCAAACGCACAGGTGGACCGACGGAATTGATAAAACATATTTTTTGATATCTAGGGACGCTAAAACGCGAAAATTTTATTTGTCCGCCATCTTGATTTAGTACCACAATTTTACTAGTTCACCTCTATACTACAATTAGTTATGGGACACAATTTGAAATCAGTTCATTAAATAGTTTTTTCAGGCTGAATTTCTAAATATTTTATTAAGCCGCCATTTTGTTTTGTCAACTTGTATTCGTACAAAAAATCGGGCAGGTTTTCCGTCATCTAGGAACCCTAAAAGGTAAAGATCTGAAAAAATATCGGAGGTGATTTTTTCACGATTACAATACTGCCGTTTTACGAGGGAAGTAAAAACACACTTTAAATATAAAAAGAAATATTTAAAATGAAGGGATATGTTCATATTAAGGTAGGTGTCAGGTAAAAGCGAATTTACTGATTTTTTTAATTTCTTCTAGAGTAATAATAATTGTACTATACTAATTACAGTTTCGTTTATTTTTTAAATCATTGTATATTTATTGTCTTACCTTTGATTATGTTTGAATGAAACCTAAGTTATTAACTCTCTATATCTATTCAAATATTGGTGTATGATGTTTCAAATATATATACTGGTTGCTCGTAATTTCCGTAATAAAACCTTTTTATTTCACTTGTTTTACTGGCACACTTACGTATATTCATGTCAACATAGAAATATATATTTTGTAAATTCCTTTTTCTATTTCTTAATTAAGACATGCAACTATACAAAAAGTGAACTTGCGTCCATTTGCTGATAATACATTTCCACAATAACCAAATAATTACCTCGAAAATTATATACTTCGTGATTTAATAATATCAAATAAGTGGTGTATATAATACTTAGAGACTCTTTTTACATTTATTAGTCAAGTATCTGGGGGCGTGGTTAATTAAAAATCATCCTCCGAGATATTTTGAGATGAACTTTACGTTTCAAGGTCAACAGATGACGAAAAAGTTTTCGCGATTCCGTCGGTCTGCCTATAGGTCTATCGGTCTGTCTGTTCGCGCCATAGCTAAAACACCACTTACCCCATTAGCTTCAAATTTTGGTTAAACATTAAGGGTTGCAAGGGGACCCCATTGGCTTCAAATTTTGGTTAAACATTAAGGGTTGCAAGCATGAATCTCATTTCTGTTTTAATTACTAGACGTTGTGACAACGAAAATTCAAGACTTTGATTTTTCCCTTAACATACAATATAAATAAAGTATGTAATAAATCAAAGCGTCGCGTATATTGAGTATAACATTCGTTTTTTTAAAGATATTTCAAAAACCTTTAGGAATTATAAGGTAAGTGTAATAACAAAAAATATTCATCTATTAATTCCGCACCCAACAGAAAAAAATATGGAATGATTCATTTGAAAAAATGGAGAAAAATATTTTTTTATTTTGCAAAGTTTGATACGAAAATTTACACACATGTATATACTAAAGTTATGATACTCGCAGGGCAGTAATTATAAACCTTTTACAATAAACTGGCTTACCTTATTTTTTAAAATGTTTAATATATTTTTTATAAATATTTTAAAAGTGGGTCATGAAACCTTTTTTTTTATTTTATTTTTTTCTCTTCCAAATTATTTAAAAAAAAATTGATAATATTGTAGAAATGTATAGACTAGGCAAAGTGGGTTTCAAAAATGTAAAAAAAATAAAGGGGTTCCATTTAAACAAAATGCAACTTTTATGCGCCACTATTTTTTGGAATACTCTTGTATAATCAAAGATAGAAGACGTGAGCTGAGTTGCAGGACCCTGTAGAGTTTAGGTTTCATTATCTCTATACTTGTTGTAGAGAAGACACAGTTCAGAATGCTCCAATTCTACATGCAATTTGTTTTTTTACTGTAATGTGAATGAAACTACCTGTGAATGAGTCTAAACATGGGTCTAGTTGGTCCATCCAGATACCGAGAGATCCTGATTCCAGATCTCTGCCCAGGCAAAATAATTAACTGTCAGTTTTAATATTGATTTATCTGAAATGTAGATTAAATATTTGGAAATACTATATAAATAAAGAGGTACAATAAAACAACATTGAATTTTGTTGGAAGAATACATTTACTTTATTAAAATTCCCTTAGCACACAAAGCTGTGTAAATATGTAAATGTAACAGTGCTTCACAAAATTTTCTTTTGGTAATCTATTCGATACAGAAATCACCATTGGGTATGCACATTCCATTACAACAAAACAGTCCGTATGCGCAGGATATATTGACACCTTTGATGGTACGTGGACATTTTTCATTGACAGCTAGAAAAATACAAGCATTTTTATAAATAAATATAAATGGTGTTATAAGTATTACTAGAAAGCTAGTGATACTTAATAACTAATTATTGCAGCCAAGAGCAGATTTGTCTTGTCCAGCGCAAAGCATTGGTTTTTGAGAATAATTCTCATACGCAATACATTGATATAATTGGTTGGCGAATTAACCTAAGAAAATTGTAATTGATTTTTTTTTTCGGTGTGCAAGAAATAACAATTATTTCCTTAATGTAACGTTTCTCTAAAAAAATCTGTATCAAGTTATACATCTAATGACTAGTTTTCTGAAACATTGGTTTAATGAATGAAAGGGTATTGTGAAACGTAGTAATATAATCTATATAAATTAAAAGACAAACATTTTATTTTAGAAAAAACTGGATGCGGGGTAAGGAGAATTAAAACGTTGTAAGTTACTTTTTAGCGCTGTAACTTGAAAGTTTTCAAGCCGTTTTTGCTTTAGATCTTTAAAAACTTAAAATAAAAAGTTCTTAGATTAATTTAATTATTTGAATTCGTTATTAATCATTTTCCGTTGCAATGTTCTTAATACTTAATAAAGGCCGTTAGAAAAAAATTGAGATTCCGACGTCTTTTTTAACCCGTAACGTAAAAAATTTATTTAGCATGGTAAATAAAGGCACATGTTTGTTTCTTCAAAACTGTTAGAAAAATGTTACTTTAGGAAACAGTGATTTTTAGCACGCATTTACTTACATTTTCATTTACTACCAACGTGAATTATATATCATGACTTTGTTTTACGGTAGTTCAAAATACAAGAGTTCTAACCACACTACACCACAACTTGCTACGTTCTGGACGCGCGTTTCGCTAACCAAGTTAGCATCATCAGCAGATGATATAAACTAAAGTAACTTAACCTTGCACCCGACTGCACCGTTCACCGTCAAGTAAGCAATAGAGGGGCTATAGGGAATAGGCCCACTGTCTTTATATAGTGCTTTCTTACCACATTTAACTATTTCTACACTCTCAAATGCATCCAATAATCTATTATTAGATACATTTTTAATTAACTTAAGATTATTTATTCCTATTTGGTGATTGTTTTCCAAAGCATGTTGGGCAACGCTTGACTTTTCTCTTCTTCCGTATCTTAAATGTGCCATGTGTTCTTTAAAACGAATGTTTATGGAGCGTTTAGTTTGCCCAACATATTTTAGATCGCAGTCATTACAGCTAATCTCATAGATGCCACTCCTCTCTTTCAGGAGATTTTTCAAACTATTCTCCGTTTTGTAGGCTACTCTAAAACCTACATTTTTAAGTACTTTTTCTAGACCTCTCGTATATCTGGGATCATATGGGATTACTATAAACTTATTGTGAACCTCAGGTGCTTGAAGAGTAGTGGCATCTTTTAAGATTTTCTTATGCTTATGTCTATTTACTAATTTATGTACAAAATTATCATTATATTCATTACTTTTAGCTATATTTTTAATCCGATTCATTTCATTGTTAAAACGTTCTTTACTTAGTGGAAAATTGACTAACCTGCTGCCATTTTGTGTTGACGGCAATGAAATGAGTCGGATGTTATATACCTACCAATATTAGTAAATTTCCTATAAATATCAAATTCTAATTTATCGTTATTTCTAATAACTGTTCTCCTTTTCGTGTGTAAAATTAATGGAATGATATTTATTGTTTATTGTTTCTAAGAAAGTGTCCAAATTTTCTGTTTTAGTAAAGAAAATAGCAAATATATCGTCTACGTATCTATACCACACCCTTGGGAAATACTTGAATTATTTTTTGAATTGGGTTTCTAATCTACCCATAAACAAATTTGCAATTGCCCATCGCAGTTCCCTCAAGTTGTTTATAATATTTATAGTTGAACTGAAAAAAATTTTGATACCATACCCATACCGCTAGCTTTAGAGTACCTAAAGGAATTACTCGAATTCAATAATTTGAAGAAATAAATTATTGATAAATATTTGCTTCTCACAAAATTATGTATGAAACATTTTTTTTTCAAAGCAAGCATTGCTCAACATGCTTTGGAAAACAATCACCAAATAGGAATAAATAATCTTAAGTTAATTAAAAATGCATCTAATAATAGATTATTGTATGCATTTGAGAGTATAGAAATAGTTAAATGTGGTAAAAAAGCACTAAATAACGACAGAGGGCCTGTTCCCTATAGTCCCCTCTGTTGCTTACTTGATAACGGTGCAGTCGGGTGCAAGCAACTGTGAGTACATTTACCTATAAATAGTCTCAGGATAAATTACTTTAGTTTATATCATCTGCTAATGATGCTAACTTGGTTAGCGAAACGCGCGTTCAGAACGTAGCAAGTTGTGGCGTAGTGTGGTCAGAACTCTTGTATTTTGATATATCTTCCACCACAGGTTCCAGTGTTACGGAAGTGTAAATATTATTGCAGCAGCAACAAACAATTAATTTCTATTCATTCGTTTATCTACTATTAAATATTTCATGTTTCCAAGCAATCTGGGTAAATAAAAAAGACGGTGTGAATTCATTTTTTAAATTTTGACACTTTCCAGAAAGCTTTTTAAAAAATTCGTGCATTCAAAAAATTTTTGGAAATAATTCAAGCTCTGGGGATATTAGGTAGATACAAGTGTGTTAAATAGTGTTATTAAAAAGAAATTTTAAGTAGTTTCTGTTTCACTAGTTCCTTTTTTTTTTGTTGCACCATATGCTTTATAATCGTCCAGGTATTAATGGGATCAATAGAGACCCCAAAATATCTGTTAAATTTCTCTTGTACCAGTTCATCTGTTACGTTCTATATAGTTTTGACCACGATTTCTTTATAAAATGATTCATCTTGCCCCAGTCTTGCCTAATGTGTATTATTTTTCAGAAAAGAAATTTTAAAAGTATTTCCGAGCAGAAGAGCTTAAGACCTTTTGGTCTAAGGGCAATATTTAATATTCTGATCAATCTCTCTAGCACTGTTGCTCCAAATCACGATATTTCTCACGAAATTTCAAAAAAGATACTCAGACAGTACTCAAAATTGCTTGTGCTCATAGTGCTTTACTTCATTTTTCCTGGAAACGTCAATGATGACCGGAAATTTTTCAAATGGTAGCAACGCACAGTGGCAAGCCTTAGGGCTACTTAGTGACCAGAACCTCCAAAATATTGCTCAAGTAAAACTTTTTATAGATATTTTTTATTCAAAGTTGTAATATCTACGCTTCAACCCGAAAATGAAGTATAATTCGGTTGTATATAGATATAAGGCCAATTCAGGAAAAATGGAATCCGGAATCGACTCTGAAATCGAAATAATTGGACCGATATCTTTATAAATTTGATGGAAATAGGTTTCAGGCAATTTTTTTTTTTAATTTCATGTTAAGTTAACCATTGCACTTCTTTAGAGAGAATATAAAGTAATAACAGCATTTCCACTTTTATTTAAAACAGTTATTACAGAGTTTGCTTCTACACTAATCTTCAATACTTCAAATTCACTAACGAAGAAAATAACTAGCGAAGTTGCGCTAAGGCCAGAAGGTAATGCTACGTTATGCTGATTCGCAAGATAAAAAATCTGGCTGCCCAAAGTTATCCGTTTATATTGTTGTGATTATTGTCAAAGTAGCCTTGATGAAATTCTGCTTAATCAATAATTGTTTTTCATCTCTTTTTAAGTCAATGAGAGTAGACTTTTAAATTTTTCTTTTCACTGTAAGAAAAATTTATCGTTTATTACCTAACATTTTATTTTATATTAATCACATCTGTTACCCATATTAATAGTACTCGAGGGAATCCTTCTTAGATTCTGATATTTAATGTCTTACCTAATAATAAAGAAATCAACTTGATTACTATTTTCACTATACGCAATTTTAGAAATTAGTGCTTTTCAAAATAAGTTCTGCAACTAATATTTCTCCTGAAGTGAGAATTTTACAAATGTAATACAAAAGTAGCTTCGTTCACAATGTTTAAATTTAAATAGCTGCCATTTTGTTCCGCCATATTAGATCTTTTAAAAATTGTGATTAAAATGAAAAAATTAAAAAAAAACGTGTCAATTGCACTGGCTATTTAAATATCCTAGCTATAAACAGATTAGACCTAGATTTTCAGATAATTCAATAGGTTATAAACAGGGGCGTGCGGTGAAATTTTAAGAAAGGGAAGCAATTTTTAGAAACTTACCTATTTGTAATGTAATTCGATTCTTCGATCATTTTTTGCAAATTCGTCAATGACTTCATCCTAAAAACGTCGATGCTCCGACATATTTTGGAGAAGTTTATTTTCAATAGACAACAACGATGTAAGCGAAAGTCTCTCCTGCCCCGTTGAATTTTCTCATGAAATTTTTTAAACGTTTAAGTGTTGAAAAATTGCGTTCTACTGATGAACTTGTGGCAGGTATTGTCAATACTAATTCACACAATTTCGACACTTCGGTGTAGGCATCTCCCAGCCCCTTGTCTTTTAAAACTTGCATTAGTTCCTTGGCGTTATTTTTTGCGCTAATGTCATTAGTTTCGTAAATGGCTTTTAGTTCAGATCGCAGTAACACTCGGTCGAAGAACTGGCCATAATGAAGAAGAAGAGATTTAAACGCATCTTCTGGAAAAGTTTTTCCTTTAAATGCATCAAAATTGCAGAGCTCTAGGAATTTAAAATCATTTAAACCGTTAAACCTATAGTTTATTTGTTGCTGAATTTGATCGATTATTTCATAAAAGAGGCGTCTGTATGATGTTTGAACATCTCCCACCTTGTCTGTTCGAAGAGACTTGGCTTGTGGCTCTACATTTAACGTCATCGTTTTCTCCCAAAATAGGTCAGTCATCTCCTTTTTGGCTTAACAAGGACTTCAAATCATTCATTTTTTTAGGCAAAAAGCAATATCATTTGTTTTAGCGAGAATGGAAATATCTGAAAATATCAAATAATTAAAATATTTAGCCAGTTAAAGCTTTTGAACGTTTCATTATTTTCTATTATATTCTCAAATAGTTCAATCAGTGATTCACGAAAACTGTTAACACAAGTCTTTCATTTGTACCAAGTAGGAACTTTGGGCAATCGTTTGTGGACAATGGAGTCCAAAGCTTGTATACGTTTTGTTGACTTGGAAAAATAAGCAGCCATGCCATTTAAAGTAACGAAAAATACTTTACACTCTTTAATGTGATTGATGGACTGGGATAAAACTAAATTTAATTTATGAGCAAAACAATTTGTCCACATTGGGAAAGTTTCACTGCAGCTCCATCATATTTAAGCCTAATTTTTTCTCTCTATTAATTTTACGATTTTTGGACACATTCTTAAAACCTAAAAATCTTGAATACTTCCGTCTGTTTTAACGTAGCATATTCTATAGATAATTGTGAACAATAGCAATGAACCGCGCATCGCCAAACTTGTTTAATTCTTTTTAGAATAATGGTTGCAACAGCGGAAATTAAATTCTGGATTTGATTGAAAAACTAGGCTGCTCTAAATGATTTTTTAAGCAATCATCATATTTAGCCATTAAACTGTAAATCTTGAAAATTTCCTCTATTTGAAGAAACCCTTGTTTTGTCATGACCTCTAAATCCCAATTCAAGAAAACAAACAACATCGATAAGTCTTCTTAATATTTGCCTATTTTTATCGACTAGTTCATTGTGTTGGCGGTGACTAATTTCCAACTGTTTATTAAGGACGTGTTCAATTCTGGTTTTGCCGAAGACTTTTTCTTTTATGACGGCCTGTAAATGCGCTTTGGACATACATATGTCATATATGTCTTTTTACAGCTTTATGGAAATTGTTTAAATCGGAAAAACCAGTTTTATTCCAGAGACCATTTTCAAAAAGTAAACATGGCCGACAAAATAATTTACTTATATTTTCACAGCCATTTAAATTGTTCGTATTGTTTTTCCGAATAAAAATGTCTAATACAGTTTTTCATTTTTGTGGTTAAATTTTTCATAGGCGGTTTTGCCCTTCCTTTGGAAATTATTTGAAGCTTATCAGCGAAGTTTAATGTTGAAATTCCCTTTGTTATTAAGACACACACCACACATTCACACACACTCTTCTTACTAAATTCTCCAACATTATTACCGACAGCTGAAGTTGACCGTATTTGCATATCCACGTCCGTATTATTGTCTTCCATATCGCACCATGCACGACGCGACGTACATATCACACAACACACGGATAGCCGTTCAAACAAAGAAACTACTCCAACGATAGCTTCCGCCACCACTTAAAGCACGCGACTGAAATGCAGAAATTGCAAACAGCCGGTGGAAGGTTCAATAACCTCTGGCTCGATTCGCAGGAAATCAAACATACAAGACTTGGATGCAGAGAATCTAGCGGCCCGCATAGGTTCTATTCGATACTCTATTGTAACTGGGTCGGAGTCAAGGCCGCATATGGGCTTGATAATTAAGATAATATTTTAGCATTTTTAAAATAAACTATATTAATGGTTTCCTATTTCAAAAATCACATTTTAGAAGATGTTTTGTAATTTTTTTTGGGGAAGCACTGCTTCCTTTGCTTCCATGGACTGCACGCCCCTGGTTATAAAACTTGTCTATTAAAATTCATGACCACTGTAATATCAGATATTTACAAAAATATCCGATAAAATTCTTTAATTTGCATTTAATTTTGATAAACATATCACAAATCCAGCGAAATCTGACTATTTGTTATAGTGTAATAAAGTTTTTAGTAAAAATAGGATTTTTAGTATTTTAGGTAGGTACAGTCGAATATGAAAGAAAAATTATTGGATTCTGGAATACAGCTTCACTCTGTATACGTTTATTTTTACTTTAACTTACAACAGCTTTCAATCAAAATTATTATAAGCGTCTGATCTATTTGAATACAAATTAGGTATTTAAAATTAAAAAAAAATAAAAATTTGATGTAAAATATGGAAAGAGCAAAATTCCAACTTCGCCACCCTGTATATAAAAAACCATCCGAAGGGTTTAGTTGTGAAGGCTTTTGATCAGGGGATCGAGAACTACTATGTATCAAATTTTCAGAAAAATTGACCGAACGCCATTTTTTACAAGAAATGTTCTTTCTTAAAAAATTTACTTTACATCTTCGAATACTTACGTATTACACATTGGTCACAGCAGCTGCATAAAGACGTTCGACCCGGTTCTGTGCCAATAGGACAATTTAGAATAGGACAAGGCTGGACAGGACAGACAAACAGACATTGAACTGGGACTGTTTCCCCGGATGGTACTTTTATAGCACCTATTATTGCTAATATTAGAAACACTGAATACATCTGAAAGGAAACATAATTTTAAATAACATATAATATATTTACTTCAAAATGATAGATGTTCTTTTTAAAAATGAATTAACTAAAATGATCATTATTATGAAGTTGGTAAGTGTAATTACTGTAATGGGTTATAAAAGAGCTTTTTAAATAAATCACATTATCTCAATATTATATTTATTCTGATTTATTCCATATTTTTATTAACATATGTCCATGTTATAATTCCATACATGTGTGGTCATTCAGTTTTTCTTCTATAAAATGATACGAAATTCCACACTACATATTGACCTTTTTTTAATACTGCCTGGAGAGCGAATTTTGAAGTCTGAATTTTGAGAAGTATCTGCTGTTTTGTGTGGAAACAATATCATTTGTTGTGAATGTTGATTCGTCCGAGAAAATAATATGTGGATAGAGATGGTTATCCTGTAAAAATTTGTCTCCCAGCAGCAAACAGAATTCTAAACGGTAGGCTTCGTCTCGTTCTTCAAGTGCATGAGTTACATTGGGTTTCAAATGTATCGCTTTATTTTCTATATTTTTTGCAATTCAGACTTACTTATACTTGTTTGCCTTTGCTTCGCTCTAAGGGATATTCTAGAATGTCCATTAAGTGAGCCAAGGGCTATCGTTGTGACCGTACCATTTTCATCACTTTTTTTTCTTTTTCTCTTAATACTGACACACTTCCTGTCCTTAAAAATATATTAATAATTCGACTAGCAGTCATTCTTGCCAAAACTGTGTTTGGAAATTTGTTATTGAAAAGCCTTACTATCTGATTTAATGACGTATCTCTAACTCCATAAGATTGAACAATGTAATTTTTTTCCTTTAGTGTTAAAATCATAATGAAATTAGCTATCTTATTTTGCTTTAAAAAATATTCTTTGCTTTGTTAAAAACGCGACAAAAAGTTATAAGGTAGTGAAACCAGATGAAGGTGAACTTGTTCCACTGTAAGTGAATTACATATAAAGGAAGATAGAAAATATAACTATATATATATATATATATATATATATATATATATATATATATATATATATATATATATATATATATATGAAGGGTGCAGGCAAAGAAGGGGGAATGTCAAAAATCGTTATTTTTCAATAAATCAATTTTTAAGTTAAAAACCCTATTAGTTTTTATTTTATTACTTTGCACTGAATTTCTTGACGGATAGAAATAGAAATATGTATTTAAATTTTTTAATAAGAAATTATTAATGAAATTATTTACATATTTTTTATAATAATGCAAAAAATATTAGGAGACTACACATTGTAACGAAGAAGAAGGGGGAATGTCAAATATTTTCAATGCAAATTTGTAGTCAATGAGTATTTCCGATTGTTTACCTACAAAACCCATTTTCGAAGCAAAATATCAAAGATTAATTAATTTGACTCTATTAGATTTCACATTTCTTTTATTAATTTTTAAAAATATAGAATATGTTATATACTTTTTTTTGGGCCTGTTGTATATATTTTGGAAAGGTAGTTTTGTCTTTACATTTTCATATGTATAATATAGAAAAATATTTTATAGCAGTTGGATTATACAGAATTTCATCAAGCATTGTATATATATATTATATATATATAAATATATATATAAATAATATTTTGTATATAGTTATATATATAATTATATATATATATATATCATTGATATATATATATATATATAATATATATATGCCATTCCAAGTGGAGCGATGGTAAACAAGCCTGGGATGATCTCTAACGACTTTCAGTTCACGTATGGGTCGTACCTTCATTGGACACTTACGTTTGTATATTGGAGAAAAATGCGTACTCCAGCATTTAAAAAAATCAAAAGTGATCTCCACAACATCAAAAGGACTTGGTTTTACTCTTGCAGCTCTAAAAACTTCAGCCCATTCATATGGAAGTTCCACACGCGCCTTTTGCTTTATAAGACCAAAATCCTTGTCGCATTCCATAAAGGAATGTCCTCTAATCGGAAAGCTGATCTTGATTTCATCAAACCTTTTCTGTACATGTACTAAATGATGGAGGTAACGGATGACTGTATAGTTTTTATTCTGACCCCTACATGAGTTGCAAAATATGTAAAGGACTCGAACACTGTTGGGCAAAAAGTTGTAGACGAAATGGTGCAACATCGAACATACTTCGTCAGAGCCTTTTCGTCCATTTGTTTCAGGATAAGTGTAAAAAATACTTTGGCTAGTCGACAAAACATGAATATTGAAAGAGAATATAGACAATTGCCTCTTATAATAAATATCATTTGTGCTGATGTTGGGCACTGGGAGATTTTTAGCAAAATCCATACATATAGCCTCTTTATTCTCATTTGTTCGACTAGATAATTTTGCAGCCTTTTTTCTTGAAAAAAATACTTCAGCTTTATGTTTGTGCAGCAGGTTTTGCTGCTGGAGTGTACTGATTTTGTTATCTAGTTGCTTCTTCTCATTGACATCATCCGAAACATTTTTTATTTTGGCTTCTAAAGACCTAATACTTGCTAAATATTCGTCACAGATACTGCAGGTATCTGACCTTGGGTATCCAAATGATATGTTGAATTCTTGTGAGAAGATGGATCTATAAGTTTCATATGACACACAATATTGTTCTTCAGTGATGTTTTTATACATATTGTACATTTTTTTGATATTTAACTCTTCGGGCAGGTAGATTTTTGACGAATCCTTTAGGCTGTAGTGGCTTTGACGACCTTTAAAAGACTTGATATGATTGACTACCAGATCTTTAGCTTCCGGTTTCAACTTGAGAGGCCTGTTAAAGTGTTTTCCTCGTTTGTCACTTGGGGCCTTGCCAGTCATTTTTAAAGATTTCTGGAGAATTTCAAGTTTTTTTTTGGTTATACCATGTAAGGAAAGAAATGCCTTGTAACAAACAGGTACTTCTTTTATTTCACCATCTACAAAAATTCTGACACGATAAGTAAATGAACTGTCATGTAATATTGCTACTTCTTCTGCGTTACGTGGACGCCGGTTTTGGACAGGACAGACACTAATAAGTCCGCACAAATAGATGTTTTGCTCGTCCACAGATTTTAATAAATTAAACTCATTTACAATTTTTTTTCTTGCGTCACCCGGTACTTTATCAAAACATTTGAGACGCTTACAGTGGCAATCGCTCCCTGTCTCGTGGCTTTGTAAGTTAAGCTTCTTAGAAACATCGGTTAATCTCCCGTAACGTTTTCTTTTTTTCCCCTGAACTTGGGTAACAACAAAGTCTTCACTGGCACTAACACTTGGGTTCATTTTACTAATAATTAGCACTTCAATGTTTTACAAATTTCTAATATAAAAATAAACAACACAACTGTGAAACACAATCAAAACAAATCAACTACAACCACTAAAGTGAAGAGTGTGTCCAGTTAGAATAACGCGCATTTGTGACATTCCCCCTTCTTAGCATGTGCCGCACGGACTATCCTCCTTTTTAGCCAGTACAGCATAATTTAAATTGTCGATATCTGGTGACTATTCCCCTTTTTCGCCTGTGTGATGTTACTACGTGATAGATCTCTCTGTTTGAAACCGAATGAACTGAATAGCTTAAAATGACCAAAAATTGACATTCCCCCTTTTTAGCCTGTACCCTTCATATATATATATATATATATATATATATATATATATATATATATATATATATATATATATATATATATATATATATATATATATATATATATATATATATATATATATATATATATATATATATATATATATATATATATATATATATATATATATATATATATATATATATATATATATATATATATATATATATATATATATATATATATATATATATATATATATATATATATATATATATATATATATATATATATATATATATATATATATATATATATATATATATATATATATATATATATATATATATATATATATATATATATCCCTAACGGACACCTCTGCTGAACGGACAATTTTGAAGTCACCGACCCCGAGTATATGTATTCCTGTGTGTTAAACCCTTTTGACAACGGACACGCACAGTAAAATTTGGAACATTTTTAATAAAAACAGTAAAATTTACCTCCTCAGAACGGAGAGATGGTCGGAAAATTTTTGAAAATCCTACATTTAATGCCGGTATTTTTATTGCAGATTAAGGGCAATATTTAGATCTATGCTAATAAGCTGCGCGGCGCCTACCTATTGTTAACAGCACTAGTTTAACAATAGGCTGGCTTATGCTGTCTGGCTTGTAGGTACATTGCGGTGAATTGCATAATAAATAGATCACCTTATTTTTATAAAATGTAGTCTTCATCAATAGACTGTCTTAGTTTTGATGTTACTCTGGTGCGATCAATATGTCTTCAAACAAAAGAAAGTTTTTGAGTCTTCAACAAAAAGTTGAAATAATCCAGTACGCGGAAAAAAACACACTTAGTGTTAAAGTATTAGCCGAAAAATTCTGTGTAGGAAAATCTCAAATTAATGATATTTTCAGAAACAAGATTGATCTTAACAAGTGATTCGCCGAGACCTGGAACATGAAAGAGAAAAAGAAATTTGTTGACTGGTTTCGTAAAGTACGCTCCAAAAGCATTCCAATATCCGGTACAATAATAAAGGAAAAAGCACAAGAAATTGCGAAGAATCTAGAAGTTGATGGTTTTAAATGATCAAATGGATGGTTGGAGAAGTTCTGTAAACGTCATAATATCTTTTTCAAATCCATCTGTGGCGAAGAAGCGGCTGTAGACTCGATTCAGGTAACTGATTGGCGGACGAAATTATGTGTAATTATCAAAAACTACGCACCGGGAGATATTTATAATGCCGATGAAACGGGACTCTTTTTCCGCGCCTGGCTAAGTAAAACGTTTTCTTTAAAAGGCGAAATATGTGCTGGCGGGAAAGCGTCCAAGTAGAGACTCACTATTTTACTTTGCTCCTCTATGAATGGAGAAAAAAAATGCACTGGTGATTGGAAAAAGTAAAAAAAACTCCGTTGTTTTAAAGGATCAAGCGTGGAAAAATTGCCACTTGAATGGTAATTTAACAAGAAAGCATAGATGACAAGGGATATAATGTCGGATTGGTTGATGAAATTTGACCGAAAAATGCAAGGGCAAAACCGAAATGTACTTTTATTTTTAGATAATGATGCATCTCACCGAAATCTGGAGTTAAAAAATGTTAAAATAATTTTTTTACCGCCAAATACGACATGAAATTGCCAGCCTTTGGACCAGGGCTTAATTCAAAATTTTAAAAACCACCACAGAAAGTTTTTAATCAAGCGACTTTTGTCATCCATAGAGTATTCTGAATCTACCTATCTTTTAAAAAAGTCGAATCCAAGACCATCAATAACTGCTTCCTCAAAGCTGGATTCGATGAAATTTTCAAGGAAAACGTTGACTACGATAGTGAAGATGATATGCGGTTATCGGAATTATGTAGAAACATCAATGTATTCTCTTTCGACTTAGCTTCATATTCAGAAGTTGATGAAAGTTTATTCATGGAACATCCTTAACATAAGTGTACGGGAGTGCATCAGTGAATTTTAAAATAGTGAGAACGGTCATTTGACAGTGATGAAGAAATTATTTCTTCCAATATTAAGAACATTAAGGAAGCATATAAAATGTTAAGGGATATTGGCAACTTTTGTATGTTATCTGGAGATTCTGTTTTAGGGGAAAAATCTCAGAAGATGCGTATAAAATGGAATCCCAAAGTACTAAAAATAAATTAACTGGTTTAAAGCAAACAACGCTTGATAATTATTTTAAATAGACACTTTTTATAAAGTAGAACTGTGTCAAACTATATACGTAGGTAGTATAATATTTTATACTAGGTAGTAACTTTTTATTGTATGCATATATGTATGTAAACGATGTTGGTGTATATGTAGTAAAAATAAAATATTTTTTTAAATAAAATTACATTGGTATTTAATTTATTCACTCTCCATAACGGACACCTCTATACAACGGACAGTTTCTGCAGCACGGCTACTGTCCGTTGTTGAGCGGTTTCACTGTATATATATATATATATATATATATATATATATATATATATATATATATATATCAAATGACTAGTTGTACTCGTCTCTAACTAGCTAACTGTACTGATGAAGATTTTAAGTGAGAAACACGTGTCTACGGTTGGCCATTTTTCATTATGCTTTAGGGGTCATCCCAAAAGAATGCCTTTTTTGTTTTTTTTTTAGAATATAGAGAATTCCTATTAAACAAGTTTTCTACATAGTTTTTTTTTTCGATAAACGTCCAATAGCTTATTGATTTGGACACACCTTGTGTAGTTCTTTTCGTACGCTGTGGAACAAATTAAAATAGCCCCTTTTTCACAATTTAATAACTAACTTCTTCGTTTTCAGTCGATTTAAATGATTTTTTGGTGCAATTCGAGTTTTTGAAAACATAATGTAATTTTAGACCAACTTAAATAGTATTTTCACAAGTCAACATTTGCCTTAATAATGTCATTGATTTCGGTTCAGATACAAAAAAAAACGAAACCGTATAAAATACATTAAAAGACTTACAGAATGTCTTATGAACATTACTCTGTTTGCCACTTTACAATCGACCTTAGTATCTTATGGAAAACAATTGCCAACTGCCAAATAAACATTATTAGTAGTACTTTAGTCAACTCGCTTTAGCTCTAAGCGTCAGGTTTAAGGAGTCGTTTTTATTTCAAGTAATCGTTTTTTATTTCAGGTAATTAAAAGTATAATCTCTTTTCGAATTCTATTGTAACATTTTACGTCGTTTTTTACATACATTGTAAAGAATTCAGAAAATTGCTTTAAAACGGGCTGAGCCTCCAGTAACTGCAGTTGTTGACTATGAGAAATTAAGGCAAATTGAGCTCATATTTTTATTTCTTAAAGCACTTTATATTTTCTCTCTTACCTTCAATAATAGTTGGTACTGCTCAAAATTTTTAAACTTGTTAAAACTTAAGTTAATGTGTCGCTAGCAACATTACAATAGCGGTAAACGTTTTCCAGTATATATACTCGTAATTTTTTTTTGCTTTTATTAGATAAAAAAACATAAATCATAATATGATATTTATATTCATAAATTGCTCTGTCCTAGCACAACCTTTTAAAATTAAGCCTTTTTTTAGATAACTGACGCATTTGTGTTTACAATTCTTTGCACATGTCCATATCAGCGTAACTTTTTTATATTAGTAATATAAGCCAGCTATTATTTTTCCTTTGTCTTGATATGCAATTTAAAAAAAAACACTCTTTTTATTAATTTAATGATAGTACCTTTCAATGACATTCAACCAATATCGGTAAGTATATGTTAGCTTACTATAGTATTAGCAAAATAAGTATATATTGCCGGTTAGTGACTAGGTGAGATTCCAAACTTCTTTATCAATATTCTATACCTTTTGAAAAGGTTCTGACGTTCTATTTAATTATGAGATCACCTATTTACTAATTTAGAGAATGTACAATTGAAAACAAAACACACCATTGTATTATTCTACTTTTCTGAAACAAAACATAAAAAATAATCGTTAGATTGGCTTTACTCAGAACTTTCTCGTTATAATCCTTTCTTTTGCTAGGGATATAAAAGTATGACTTTGTTTAGTTTCGCCCATAATTATTTAATAATGCCAAAAACAGATGGAATAGACGGTTCCTCCAATGTAAATACTATTAAATAAATATTATTTTCTACGTAGCTCAAAGGCCAGAGTTGCCAGTCCACGACGCACAGCCTCCAGATCTGCTGGCTCTTTAAAGCGTACTCATATTGTAGTTCTCAATAAGTACATTTAAATCACGCTACTGGTAACACTGGGCCAAATAATGTTGCGTGCGTTTTAATATTGCAATTAAATAAAATAATGATTATGAAAATGAAATGATGATTATAAGAATGCTTAATGGGCTGTCTACCTGTACATACACTGTATGTACAAAAATTGTACTATCTTTCACTTCTCTAGATATAAAAAAGGGATTTATTATTTCTATTTTCGGGTAATTTCATAAAACGGATCTGTATATACATAATGCAAAGAAAATGAAAGATAAGACAATTTTCATATTACGTTGCATTTCATATTTTTGATATTGATTTTTTTTCATATTTTATTTTATCAAATTATTGGAGAAATATAGATCTTAATAAGTATTTTAAAGAAAAATAAAAATGAAGGCTCTTTCACGGCCGACTCCACAACAAGTCATGAAGTAGTAAATGCGGCAACGGTGCTTACGACTTTGGAATCAGTATGTAAAATGGCTGTTCTCGCGATTTTCTGCTTATACGCAGCAACGAATAAATTATGTTTTGTTTATGTATATAGTACAGGGTGTCCCACGACGAACTGCGGCGATCGATTTCTCAGAAAGTAGCCTTTGGAAAAATTTGAAATTTTTGCAGCTAACTAAAATTGATGGGGGCAATTCGCGCAAAATATTTTCAAGATGGCGGCACTTCCGGTTATACGGATTCTTCGAAAAATTCTAGGTATATTTCATGTATAATATCCTATACCTAAGTTGAACGGTTTTTGAGATATCTTGAATTTTATGTAAAAAATGACGTTTGCAGGTCTAGACATAACTATAAATATTTGCTTATCGAAGTCTATTATTTATTTGCGGGTGGCTCCTTGTCCAAAAGGATCCACTTTAGTGGCCTGTGCTGATATTTTTATAATAAATAAATATAGGGTGATCAAAAACTGACATTATAAATATACTTTAAAAAATCGTTAAAAGTTACTTTTTTCAAACGGAAACCCCCAATTTTTATAATTTTATCTTATTTAACACTTAAAATAAGGGTGTCTTTGTATAAAGTTGTCTATTCCAAAAATTTGTAGTTTCTGAGTTATTGACGATTTAATATTTTTTATTCTAATAATGCCAGACGGCTTCTAAGTTTTCTTGTTAGTTGACCATGATAGGGAGGCCTGGCGAGAACAAAACCAATTGGTTACTATAGAAACGTAATATTTATTGTCGTTTGACAATTACCTACTAAAATATTATTTATTTATTATAGTAATTATAATAATTATTAAACTAATAATCATGCCGGGGCGATTAAATTACACGCAGAGGATTATTTGAATTTGTTTATTATCTATGGGGAATCTAACAGAGTTTTAACAAGAACATGCCAGAATATTTGCTGATAGATATCCAGATAAACGTCACCGAACAGCGTTAAACAAATGTTGGAAAACTATAAAAATTTTGGAAACGTGAAAAAGGCAAAAATTAATAAGAGCCCATTGTTGATAATGAAAATGTCGAGATTGCAATTCTGGGATATTTTGCAGCATGTCCAATGACATCCCTAAAGGCCGTTTTACATACTGCAATTCTACTTTGCAATATGCAATAGACTTGAACAAAGGCATGCGCAGTTTGACAAAATTTACAAATGTCTTGCCACTGCGCATGCTTTTGTTCAACACTATTACAACTTGCAAGAAAGAATTGCAGCATGTAAAACGGCCTTAAGAAACGTGGCAAGACAATCAGAAATCTCGAGGAACTCAGTACATAGGATTCTGTTAAAACATAACTTCCAACCTTATTTAATATCACAAGTTCAACATCTAAAAGACACTGATTTGCCAAAAAGAGTACAGTTTTGCGAGTTTATTTTAACAATGGTACAAGATAACCCTAGATTTTTGGACAATATAATTTGGACCGATGAAATTTACTAAAAATGGCCTTTTCAATAGACACAATTTCCATTTTTGGAGTGCTTTGTATCCTTATGCAGTAAGAATCCTGGCAATTTAATCTATTTTTGTGCAGTAAGGAACGATGGAATAATAAAACTGATTTTTTACGACGAAAATTTGAATGGTAAGGTATACATTGCCTAAACACTTTTTTAATGAAAAATAATCCATTTAGGTAATATTACAATAATTTTTTTTATCAATTTAGCGTCAATACAAAATTAGATAAATCATTTAGTAAATATTATTACATAAATAAATTAAATTAAATTATTTATACAGGTCACACTACACTACTTCATACAAATACTGGTCCACATATTGTAACACATCATATAAAAAAATATATCGTCCTAAGTTTTATAGGGTAAAGATAAAATCTTAACCTTTCTTTATTTATGAAGAGTTGGACAACGAATATTTAAGTAATTTTTTACCTTTGAATCAATGAACATGGATGAATATTATCAAAATTTTCTACCTTTTGTAGGAACACGATGGCGCCCCACCATATTAGAACCGTTGCAGTTACTAACTTTTTACAAGCTACGTTTTACGACAAGTGGATTGCAAACAATGGACCTTTCCTGTGGCCCCCTCGTTCCCCCGATCTGACAGTCTTAGACTATTTTATATGGGAAACGATAAAAGGAATCGTTTATTTTAATCCAGTAACAACGAAAGAGGACTGTATGGCAAGAGTAAGGGATGCGTTCGAAAGTTCATCTCCAGCTTCAATTAGAGCGGCCACCCTCGAGGGATTTATTCGGAGATGCGAAAAATGTTTGGAAGTACAAGGTGGACATTTTCAACATTTATTGAAAAAATAAGTTGTGCTCTTGTGTAGATTAGACTATAATGGGAATAGACTTTCTTTAATTAATTTTTATCTTCACGGTTTCAACATTTTTATAGTTTTCCAACATTTGTGTAACGCTGTTCGGTGACGGTTTCTATTTATCTGGATATCTATCAGCAAATATCTGTCATGTTCTTGTTAAAACTCTGTTATATTCCCCATAGATAATAAACAAATTCAAATAATCCTCGTGTGTGTAATTTAATCGCCCCGGCATGATTATTAGTTTAATAATTAATATAATTACTATAATAAATAAATAATATTTTAGTAGGTAATTGTCAAACGACAACAAATATTACGTTTCTATAGTAACCATTTGGTTTTGTTCTCGCCAGGCCTCCCCGTCATGGCCAGCTAACAAGAAAACTTAGAAGCCGTCTGATATTATTAGAATAAAAAATGTTAAATCGTCAATAACTCAAAAACTACAAATTTTTTGAATAGACAACTTTATACAAAGTCACCCTTATTTTAAGTGTTAAATAAGATAAAATTATAAAAATTGGGGGTTTCCGTTTGAAAAAAGTAACTTTTAACGATTTTTTAAAGTATATTTATAATGTCAATTTTTGATCACCCTATATTTATTTATTATAAAAATATCAGCACAGGCCACTAAAGTGTACACTTTTGGACAAGGAAGTCAACCGCAAATAAATAATAGAGACTTCGATAAGCAGATATTTATAGTTATGTCTAGACCTGCAAACGTCATTTTTTACATAAAATTCAAAATATCTCAAAAACAGTTGAACTTAGGTATAGGGTATTATACATGAAATATACCTAGAATTTTTTGAAGAATCCAAAAATTCGACTATATACAGGGTATTCTATTTAAAATAAGAAAGTTGACGTCTACTTCCGCCATCTTGAAAATATTTTGCGCGAATTGCCCTCAACGACTTTAGTTAGCTGCCAAAAATTCAAATTTTTTTAAAGCCTACTTTCTGAGAAATCGATCGCCGCAGTTCGTCATGGGACACCCTGTATAAAGGGTGTCAATTAGATCATTTGGCAGACTGTTTTCCTGTTAAAAACAAAGTTTCGATTTGAAATTACGAAAAATTATACATCTTAATGTTCTGAATTTCCACGAAAATGGACATTTTCACAGAAAACAATTCAAAGTTAAAAGTTTCACTAAATCACCTCATTTTTAGTTCGTGAAGCAACTACATGACAAAAAAATTACTTCCGGTTCAAAAGCAAGTGGTACAAAAATTCAATTTGGAACACGCCTTAGTTGAATAATTTTAAATTCTTTATCAACTCTTCAAAAGTTACATGTGTCGCTAGTCAATGATAGTGAAATGTATAAGACCAAGAAAATCAATTTTGAAGAAACTTGGAAGTGAAGAATATTGAAGAACAAATTATTATTTTCTTATACACTCTGTGTATAAAATTCACCAATGTATTGGTAAGAAAATTGCTGGCAGGCGCATGCCGATACCTTTTTTGGTTTTTAAAATACTGTGTGCGTCAGCCCAAACTATCTATGAACTGAAAGTGTTTTAATAGCCTTATATCTATTAAACTAAAAGTGATAAAAGGATGCGGTTTGCACCATTGTTTTAAATTATCCCGTAAATTGTTTGTCCTCATTAAACATGTTTTTCGATAGTTTACCAAGTGGCTCAAAAAATGCATTTAAATTTTTCAAGGGGAGCGAACTAGACGATCCAACAAACTTCCGATCGATCTCTCTCTTACCCTGTTTATCTAGGGTCATCGAGATATTATTTAAGAGGAGAATGAACTCTTTTTTAGAGCGGCATAATTTTCTGAGCCAAAACCAGTTTAGGTTTCGGGAATTTAAGGGCACTAATAATGCAGTATTTGCTTTCCTTGAAAAACTATATAGAGACCTGAATATGGGGGACGTGGCTGCATCAGTATTCTGTGATATCTCCAAGGAAGTTACAGAATACTGCTGTAGAAACTCTCCCATTGAAATCACAGAATAATGAACCACAGAATACTGCTGAATCACAGAAAAAGGTTTGAATCAAATATTAGGTTAGTTAGGGAAGGTTATTAAAGGAATTTTGTAACATTTCTTCAGCTCCTCAAGATTATATGGAATAGAGTTACAGCACCTATCTTTAACATAGCCCAAAAAAAATTGGTTAGAGTGAGAAGCGTTCTTCACGGATTCCCTGGCTATAGCAGAAAAATAGGGAGGGGTGCGCGCCGGCGCCGTCTTGTTAAAAATAAGTACTTCCAAAAATTTCATCTTGCTGTAATTGTGGGTAAAACAACTCTAGCAGTCAGTATAGATTGCACTTGTGATTGTTGCTTCATTAAAAAAGGAGTGTTCATGCATTTTTTCTCGGGGAATAGCACACCACACATTAATACTTTACCAGACACCCCCTCAAACTTATTGTAAACTCGAAGATTTTTCAGTACCCCATTTCTTCAGCTATGTTTGTTACAACGTCAACTTAAGTGGAATGTCACCTCATCAGACTTGATAAGTATAATATCTGGCTGGATTTTGAGGATACCTATTAATGTTTCCCAAATAAACAACCTCTTTTCGTAGTGTACTGCGTACAATTTTTGAAAAGTTTGAATTTTATAAACATTGAATTTTATTACTGCAAAATATCTTTGACATTTGGTTTAAAAATACCTAGTGAATCATCTACTGCACTAGTCACCCTTTCCTACCGACATTTTGTAGTTATGGGATCTTAAAACCTCTTGAACAACAAATAACGTATCTTAACTGCTGGAATTTCGAAGGGCAGCCTCAGAACACCATAGCAACCGTCTTATACAGGGGTTTATATAAGACCCACTCATTTTTTAAAAAGTTTGTTCGACCGGAATTCTTACTATGGGAGATTTATTTTTCTCTTTGTGCAACGAAAATAATCTAGAGCTAAGTACGGAAAAACAATTTCTAGCGATTTTGAAATATTTTCTTCGTTTCCAACATACGGGGTTTCATTAAAATAATCTGCTGAAGAAATTCCACTTCTGGACATCAAAGGTATATCTATCAAATTATGATCAAAGTTGGCACCCTTAAATTTTCTAACGTGAATATTGTATACTGGGTTCACCAAAAACTGAGAGGTAGACGTTAAATCGTGATTTGTTGAGTTGGGTTTTTTTATCAATCTTCAATTCGATATTGCTTCTAATATCAGTTAACTGCCGAATTAACCGAAAATATGTCCCAATAATACAGTGGATAACAAAGATATCCTTGCGGAGCAGAAATTCGATATTGTTAAAGTTTAGAATCGGTAGAGTTTTTGGTGCGCCCTGTATACAATATTCATGGTGAAATACTTAACGGTGCCAGCACTGTTCATAATCTGATAGACCATACTGAATATGATTGCCACAAGTGGGCTTTGTTCAGCAGACCATTTTTAAAAAAATCAAATTTTCTAAAAAATACAGGTTCGAAAGGTGAAAAGAATTTCAAAACCGCTGGAAATTGTTTGAAAATATTTCATTTTGATTTTCCAGTAAAAACTGCCTTGCTGTACTTCAAAGTTCCAGTAGTGTAGATAAATTGGATCATTTAAGTTTCTTACAAGCCCGGCGCACTGAAGCCATTCTTTAATTTTTTTTGTACAAAGTGAACCTTGCTCGAAATTTTCTTTTAGTAATTACAGTTGATCTTGGCTCAAAATAAATTAATCCGGCTTGGGATTTTTCAATTGAATGGGTGATTGGAAAAATGATAAAATTCCGAAAAAACTTGTTCTTGGGAAGTCAAAAAAAACTGTTTTGCGGCGAAACCGTTAATTTTACAAAAGTCAATTCTATTGGTCAATTGTATACTTTGACAAACTGCATTTAATGCCAAAGTTCGAACGGTCTATACCTATTAGGTAACTAGATATTGGTGTTTAAAACTACAAAAATGTTATCCTTTTTTCCACTCGAAATGAATAAAGTTAGTTAAAAAAAGGCATTTATAATAAACTGGTGTGTATTTAAAAAACAAACTTTGTAGCAAATAATAACTACGCTTTTCAGTTTCTGGGTCACTGTTCTCCCTATTTGTTGTGCCATTTGTAAGTATCTCATCATAGAAGGCCCTGTATCTTCGGTTATGTAATGGATTATTTTGGAAATATCTTCTAGCTTCTTAGAGTTGATAGGAACTTTTCCATTGTATGCTTTTAATTTGGGAAGGTCCACATTGTCTTGTTTCTTCACATTAAAAAGACCATGCTATGTCTATACTTGCTTATGGTAAAGGACTGTTTTTGTTTTACAATCTTTGAGAGTTTTTTTTTAATATTGGGGCAACGAGCCTTTAAAATCAATTATATCGGTATTTGTTAGACGTTTTACTTCAAACTTTGGGTTTTTTTCTTAGATGACGTAATGATTTCGTTGTATTGATCAGGAGAGTAAGCCCTATCGAATTTTTTCAAAGAGCGCCTAATAACTGAAAAGTTTCAGTCGCAATGCAAAAAACTATGGCCTCGGATAGGAAAATATTAATGGATTTCTTGAAATCTACCATGCGTGGTAAGTGCAGTAAACAATCTGGTTAAAGTGTGATTGCGGTTTTGTCCTGCGCACGCATGACTGAAGACAGGCAGAGTTCTTACTTCTTCAGGGATATGTTGGACAATAAAGTCCATAACCGATGTACTGACTTCATTCGGGCCTCGCTGAGCATCTCCATCTGTGTGTGTGTAAAATAACCGATATTAAGGTAGTGGACATTAAAAACGTAATAACAAAGTTTGCGCAGATAAAACATACCCTGAACCGGCATTAAAGAGAGGGGTAAGTTTTGCATGTAATCAAAAACTATTTCTCTTAAAGGTTTTTTAATATTTAGATGATCGTCTTTTATGAACCATAACTTCTGCAACCGCGCCTCATTTTGCTGTTGACTTTATTTTTACATTAAATCTTCGCAGGTCGAGCAAACATCCGCTTGAGGTCTACCAAACCGGTATCCGTAGTTTTCTTGGAAATGTCTTGGTACTTAACAATAGTTATTAAATCAAGATTTTCATTAGTAAAAGGCTCATACATCTTAGTTGCGTTTAAACTTGCATCTAAGTAGGTAGTTAACTTAGAAGAATAATGAGACTCTTTCTTGGGAAATAATTTTATATGGTCGTCAATTTTGGCAAAAATCGCGATATCGAGTTTATTTGCACCGCGGCAAATTTCGACCCTGTACGTACCTTTCATAGCAAAATACTTGAAAGAAAAAGAATATTGTCTAGACTCTGCTGAAGCAGGACGATGTCTGGCAGCATCATGTCTTTCTATTAATCCCATCAGGTAGATATCTTTTTCATTTTTTGGCCGTCCACTATAAACGAATTCGATGGTTGAAAGTTTTTCTTCAATAGCGGAACCGGCCATACATTTCTTACGACAAGTGCAATCCTGTCCGGATATTTTAACATTAACTAGTTTACCTTTATGTGTAACAAACTCTGCCCCTTCTAGTCTTGCCAATTTTTCCCTTTCTTTTTTATGGAATTTCTTGTTTAGCTTTTGCTTTTTTCCTTAGTATTCTACTTCTGAATTCGTCGAATCCGACATTTTTAGAAACAAAGATTAAATTTAAATACTTTATTTAACAATCACTAAATACTAACTTACCCTCTAAACTGTTAATTTCTAGATTATGTGTAGATAACTTTTAAAATTGGATATTTATATTTAAAACACGTGTACACTCGAACAAATTGCAAAACAATATGAAAAAGAGCTGAACAAGACGCCAACCTCGGCGGACGTTGCAAACAGAGTGCGTATTTTATAATGCGCGGAATAACGATAAACTTCCAAAAATATTATCCTTTTTCCGTTCAACACAAAATTATTAGATGCAGGGTGCCGGCGATTAGATCGTGTTTGCGTTCAGCGAAAAGACCATACAAATAGTAATAAAATATATATCCTTTTTCGAATCACCCATTCGATTAGGCTATCAATCATTTTTACACAATAAATAGTCAGGCTCTAAAAATTCGAAAGATTTAAAATTGATATTAATGACAGCTCTCCTCCGTCTTAGGCTACTTGATAATGTGAATTAGTTGCAATAAATGGGAAAGTCTTGAACGCTTCATACCAAACTTCAGCATACTCTATACGAACTTTCCCATGATGTAAAACTATACGTGGCATTGAATTAAAAAAACTGTGATTTTTCAAGATAAAAAATGACTTTTTTTGATCACTTGGTACAATGCGGAAAAAATTTTCAATGAGGGCAAAAAAATGTACATGGTAATTAAAAAAAAATGGTGCAAATAGCATCTTTTTATCAATTTTAGTTTATTATACAGGGTTGTTCAAAAGAAACGCACAAAACTCATATCTTCTGTATGAGTCATTTCTCACAAAAACGCTGGAACACGTGAAGTGGTTTAAATGGTCGTTTGTCTTTTTGTAATATTTTCAGCCCCCTCACTGCAACCCCTTAATTTGCAGGTATACCAACTTTTTTTTTCCAAATAGCAACCAGGTTATGTGAAGGTCTTCTAAAACTGAATCCGATACTAGCAACAAGTTCTGCGTCTGCTCATTTCGTTACAGTAAAACAAGTCTACTACGCTTTTTAATTATAATTAATATTCGTGGGGATCCTTTGCACTCACCTGATTCGGCTAATGTAACAAATGTGTAATCTCAATCTTTTGACAACCACACTTAGAATACTTTCGGCTGATAAGTTAATAACCTCTATTCTTATTCTATGTTGTAGGGCCACAACGCTGTTTGGTCTATTTTTAGACGCTCTCTCCTTCAAATACCGTCATAAAAACAAATCCAATGGTGTAAGGTCCGGAGATCTTGGTGGCCATTCAATGTTCATTCAGTCGACCTAACCACCGATTTGGAAAAATTTCGTCCATGTACCTTCCACTATTTATACCAAAATGCGGTGGTGCTTGGTCTTGTTGAAACCATATTCCTTCATGGGGAATATCTGGTTCATCCTCGTTAGGAAACGAGAGGAAATCTAAGGGACGCTCAGCTGTAAGACTTCCTTCAAAGAAATATGGTTCTAAAATTCGGTTATTTATTATGTCCCTCATGTATCCACTGTGGGTTTTGATCAGACCAGAATCAGTAATTATTTTTTTGATCATTGCATTTAGATAAGTTGTGGCCTCACCGTAGAAGATAATATTTTGAAAAAATATGTTATTTTTATCATATCTTCCCTTCATTTTTTCAAAAACTCGCAATGGATGTTTATTCTAGTTTTTTGATAGTTTTTTATATAGTGGTGCTTTACAAATCGGATTGCGTTTTGGTTAGCCCTGCTTAGACCTTTTTTTTTTGAGGTAATGTAAAAAAGAGTATCTATATTAAAACAAAGATTTTTTAACAAAATCTATACTGCTTGGTGGCTCCGTCCCGTTAGTTTAACACCTGTTCGTTAATAAAACCACTATTAAAGCCATAAAGCCGTAGTTTGACTCATACGTGCATGCATGAGGTAGCTTGGAAGCCAAAATAAAAATGGTCCGGCTAGACGCTTGTAGAAAGAAGCGATGCGTATGGCGTATGTCACTTATACATATGGCCAGTGTTTAGTGTAGCTTTGTCTGTCATGGTGAACATTAACTTGTCGCAATGCTGCGCAGAGCGTGTAAATATTCACCTGACTCATTTCGTTATTTCTCTGGAGATTTTATTAAGATGAAAGAAAAGAAATTTCAAATGCAACCAAATGAAAACTTGCATAAAGCATACCAGGCATATTTTAATCCCTATGAGAAATCTTGACAAACAGAGGATTTCGCATTACTGTTGCACCTCGTACAGAGCAAATTTGAAAAGTAAATACGTTTGCAAAACAAAATACAATAGGAGTTGTTAAATGAAACCAATTTTACCCATCCCTAGAACGTTTTAATTTAGCCTTAACGTTAAAATACAAAAATAGGCAAAAAGCGCTCATTTTCTGGGGAAAAAGTTATAAAAGTACTTTGTCATCTATATGCGGTTATTACATACTTTTTGCAGTAGAGGGTAAACTTCTTTAGTCATTTAAATTTAAGATACCTCTGTGTTAACTTCCAGAGCAAACATAAGATACAAAATCGACAAAAAAGGTTAAGGTAAAAACAAATGAACGCCATTATACAGCTAATTTGATTTCGTTTTACATTAAAAGAAACGAATCACACATAAAAAGAAACCATGTAGACAAAAAAACTTAAAATGTGCTAATCTATGTTATATTCAGATGCGTATGGCAAAGAAAATTGTTCTGTATTTGAATTTTTCTCTAAAATTGGTCTAAAAAATCGAAATATTATATATTTCAAAGTATATATTATTTAAAAACGAGTTATTCCAATTTCCAACTATCATCTTTATGGGTATTTTTAACATAATCTTAAATACCCCTGAGAAATTATACATTTTAATAACTCTGATGTAACTATTTCTTAAAACTAATTTTACTTATTCGCTGATTAAATATAATTAAATTAGCAAAGACTCTAAGGATGCGATGGTTCTAGCCTAGCTTCGATTCCTTAGTCAGGACATCGGTCGCTTAACTTTATGCACTTTCCATTGCAACACCTGTATCCGTAAACACATGGTATTTTTTCACCCTCCTCTGTAGTAAGTGGACAATTCGCTCCTGGGGCTAAAAATTAAAAACATTTTAATTCTGAAATTATATATTTCACTTTGAAATTTTTCTCAAACACGGCGTGTATTCAGTTTTTGATATTTTTTCAATGAAGGTGTATTGTATTAATTACCTTATAAATGTTTGAAAATATAAGGTAAAAATTCTATTCAATTGATTTCAAAATGTACACAAAAATTACATGTGATACAGTGATAAAATGGTGATCTAATAATGTGTTTGAAAAACAATATAAAAAAGACGGTAAATTTTTCTTTTTGATTGAAATAGTGGAGTGTGGCCCAATTTAGTTCGGAACATAGTCATTTAGTAAACACATACTGTTTTTTCAAATATTTTTGTTGGGCGCCAGTTAGTTCAACTATATTGGATTCGTACATTTTACCAGTTTCTCACTACGCCACACTTAATTCTTAGGCTTAATTTTAAAACTCCGATCGAGCAATAGAATAAAACCTATGCGAGCCGCTAGCTTCTCTGCAGCCAAATTCTGTATGTTTGATTTCCTGTGAGTCGAGCCAGAGGTTATTGAACTTTCCACCCGCTGTTTGCAATTTTTGCATTTCAATCGCATGCTTTAAGTAGGGGCGGAAGCTATCGTTGGAGTAGGTTCTTTGTTTGAACGGCTATCCGTGTGTTGTGTGATACGTTCGTTGCGTCGTGCTTGGTGCGATATGGAAGACAATAATAAGGACGTGGATATGCAAATACCGTCAACTTCTTCTGTCGGTAATAACGCTGAAAATGTTGGAGAATTTAGTAAGAAGAGTGTGGGTGGATGTGTGGTGGGCGTCTTAATAATAAAGGGATTTTCAACATTAAACTTCGCTGATAAGCTTGAAATAATGTACAAAGAAAGGGCAAAACCGCCTATGAAAAATTTAACTACAAAAATGAAAAACTGTAGTAGACATTTTTATCCGGAAAAACAATTTAAATAGCTGACAGGGTGTGAAAATATAAGTAAATTATTTTGTTGGCCATGTTTACTTTTTGAAAATGAAAAAGGTCTCTGGAATAAAACTGGTTTTTCCGATTTAAACAATTTCAATAAAGCTGTAAAAAGACACATTATGTCCAAAGCGCGTTTGCAGGCCGTCATAAAAGAAAAAGTCTTCGGCAAAACCAGAATTGAACACGCCCTTAATAAACATTTGGAAATTAGTCACCGCCAACACAATGAACTAGTAGATAAAAATAGGCAAATATTAAGAAGACTTATCGATGTTGTTTGTTTTCTAGGACAGCACGAATTGGGATGTAGAGGTCATGACGAAACAAGGGTTTCTTCAAATAGAGGAAATTTTCAAGATTTACTGAGTTTAATGGCTAAATATGATGATTGCTTAAAAAATCATTTAGAGCAGTCTAGCGTTTTTCGCGGAACGTCGAATCGAATCCAGAATGATGATGAATTTCCGCTGTTGCAACCATTATTCTAAAAAGAATTAAGCATGAGATTGGCGAGGCGCGATTCATTGCTATTGTTTGGACAAAACAACTAATATCACTAATTTTAGCCAATTATCTATAGTAATACGCTACGTTAAAATAAACGGAAGTATTCAAGAGCGATTTTTAGGTTTTAAGAATGTGTCCGAAAATGGTACAGCAGATGCATTGTATACCGTAGTTTATAACGTTACTAAAGAAATTAATGGAGAGAAAAAATTAGTTGCTCAAAGCTATGACAGAGCTGCAGTGATGGCAGGACAATTAGGGGCTCTGCAAACTAAAGTTCGAGAAACTTTCCCAAGTGCTGTGTTTGTCCATTGTTTTACTCATAAATTAAATTTAGTTTTATCCCAGTCCATCAATCACATTAAAGAATGTAAAGTATTTTTCGTTACTTTAAGTGGCATGGCTGCTTTTTTTTCCAAGTCAACAAAACGTACACAAGCTTTGGACTCCATTGTCCACAAACGAATGCCCAAAGTAGCTCCTACTAGGTGGAACTACAATGGAAGATTTGTGTTAACAGTATCTGAAAATCGTGAATCACTGATTGAACTATTTGGGAATATAATAGAATATAATGAAACGTGGGACTCCGAAGCAATAAATAGTTCGAGGGGGTTTTTGGACTGTTTGAAACGAGATTTTAATTTTAATTATTTTTGAACATATTTTCAGAAATATTTCCATTCTCGGACAATGTTTTTAATATATTACAAATTAAAAGAAATGATATAGCTTTTTGCCTAAAAAAAGTGGATGATTTTAAGTCCATGTTAAGCCAAAAAAGAGTTGACTTTGACCTATTTTGGGAGAAAACGATGACGTTAAATGTAGAACCACAAGCCAAGCGTCTTCGAACAGACAAGGTGGGAGATGTTCAAACATCATACAGACGCCTCTTTTATGAAATAATCGATCAAATTCAGCAACAAATAAACCATAGATATAACGGTTTAAATGATTTTAAATTCCTCGAGCTCTGCAATTTTGCATTTAAAGGAAAAACTTTTTCAGAACTAAAAGTGAGTTACGAAACTGATGACATTAGCGCAAAAAAGGAACTAATGCAATTTTTAAAAGACAAGGAGCTGGAAGATGCCTACACCGAAGTGTCGAAATTATGTGAATTAGTATTCACAATACCTGCCGCAAGTTTATGTTTAGTCATTGACGAATTTGCAAAAAATGATCGAAGAATCGAATTGCATTACAAATAGGTAAGTTTCTAAAAATTGCTTCCCTTTCTTAAAATTTCACCGCACGCCCCTGATAATACTTGATTTTTCTGCAAAATTTGAGGTAAATTGGATAATTAGTGTTTTAGTAATAATTTTTCTTATTCTTCCATTTACATTCCAAAAATATTGCCAGGTCATCTCCATATGACTCTTAATTTTTAACCAAAGTTTGAAGTCAATCCGCTAACTAGCATTTTAGACGGAATTGTGAAAATACATTTTTGGCATCTAGAGACGCTAAAACGATATGTAAACCAGTGATTTTTTCCACGATATAAAATTTTTTTTTGGCCGCTATCCAAATTCTTACCACAGTTTCATCAGTTCATCACATGGCGATTCATCCTTGCACAAAATTTGAAATCAATTTTTCAAGTTCTTTTCAGGCTGACTTTTTAAATATTGTATTAAGCCGCCATTTTATTTCACTATCTTCGCTTCGTACCAGTTTTTTTTTATTTTAACAGTTGATTCCTACGTAATATTAGATTTTTGTGCAAAATTTGAGGTAAATTGGATAAATAGTTTTTTAGTAATAATGATTTAACTTATTGGATTTTTACTAAAGTGTTACCAAATTATTCCTATGAAACCCTTAATTTTTGACCAAAATTTTTTACTTCAAATTTTGGGTGAATAGTCGAAGTCAAAGTCAAACATGCTTTATTATCGAAAGATGTAGATCTCATTGACAAAGCGATAAAACTTTATAGAAAAATTAAATTAAAACTACTAATTGTCTAATTGAGAATAAAAAACACACATACAAAAAAAATAATTAAAAAAAAATGATAACTATATATACACATAAAACAAGATGCTAATTATTATATTATAAAAATTAATATATACATACATACACACCAGTTACTGTTATACAATCAAAAGGCAACACATTCAGACCATAAAAGGGAGATACAGTCTTAGTCACAAATAAAGACAAACAAATTAAAACCGATCCTCAAAATATTCATTGACACTATAATATGACCGTTGAGATAGAATTTTTTTTGTTTCATTTTTGAATTTTGTAAAGCTTGTAAAGATATTAATAGGCAGATGATTGAACAACTGTTTCCCATTGTATATAAAACTATTTTTTATTTTAGTAGTTGTTGAGATTGGCAAAGGAATATTTTGAGCCTGTCTAGTGCAATATGCTCCCTGAGTAGCTAAATACTTATACTTCTTAAAAACTAGATAAACACACTCAGCAATATACAAACTTGGAAGGGTCATTATTTTTGCATTTATAAAATAAGGCTTACAAGAGTCTCCTCTTCGTATGCCATACATAAATCGTAAAGCTCTTTTTTGCAACATAAACAAAGAGTTAGTATGTATGTATGCACTGCAACCACCCCAGAAGCAAATTCCGTACCTCTAATGAGATTCAACAAGAGCATAGTATGCCATTCTTATAGCATAAGGTTCTAGTTCTTTAGCTATCGTTCTTAATGCATAACAGCTGGAAGATAGTTTTTTAAAAGTGCTTCAACACGAATATTAAAACTAATTGACTTATCTATATTAAGCCCCAAGAACTTTACATTATCTGTGTTGTTGATAGGTATTGAGTCTAAATCTATCTTGTCAATAGTGCATCTAAAGGTTATAACGTTTGTTTTGGCCACATTGAAAGTCAACAAATTACTGTCAAACCAGATTTTAACCCCCTTCAAGTCTTCAGATATCAGTCCATCTAGCCCATCTGAGCCAGACGTGTGCCACAAAATGGAAGTGTCATCCGCAAAAAGAGTGAACTCGCCTTCAATATCAAGTGCAGCCAAATCGTTAATATAAATTAAAAATAAAAGTGGTCCCAGGACAGATCCTTGTGGAACACCACAGATCACTGTGACATTATCAGACAATGATCCATTTATATAAACGCTCTGCGACCTCTGTGAAAGGTAGGACCTAAACCAATTCAGGGACACATCCCTGAAACCATAAACTTCCAGTTCCCTTAATAGTATTTCGTGACTGACACAATCAAGTCACAAAACACCGCCGCAGCAAGATCTCCCTCATTTAAACTAACATATAAGCGGTTCAGAAAGTTAAAAATGGCATCATTTGTTCCCTTCTCGCTCTGAAATCCAAACTGCCTTATACTTAGAACATTAAATTTAGTTAAAAAAAGACATAAGTCTGTTCTTCACTAATTTTTCGATTATTTTAGACAAGGTCGGCAAGAGGGATATAGGTCTGAAATTAGATGGAGACAGATCTTTGCCACCTTTATGCAAGGGTATAATTGTAGCCTTTTTTACAAGTTCTGGAAATTGACCATAAGCAAAAGAATGGTTAATTGCGTCAGCTAATAACAATAATGCAGAGTGATTCAACTCAGAAAATACCCTGACTGACATGTCATCCCACCCTGAAGCATTCTTGTTTTTGATGTTGTGAAACACACACCACCTTACCCCGAAGACATCAGGTGAGTACAGAAAGAATGTTTCGGGGATATATTTATTGGTTAAATATTGTAATGGGTCATTTTTTGTCTTTATCTTAACCGAAAGATTATGACCCCCAGAACAGTAAAATCTGTTAAACTCATCAGGTGGCCGTGTTGCAAAAGTCTGTTTACTGATACCATTCTGCCTCAAATTATTAATAACAGACCAAGTTTCTTTAGAAATATTTGCCCACTTTTTTACTCTGTCACTGTAGTAGATTTTTTTAGCAAACTTCACCACCCTTCTGTAAATTGCTCTATATTTAGAACAATAAGACATGAAGAACAAATTGTCGAAAAGGAATTTTCTGATATAGTGAAGGGCTTGCATGTTCTTACTAGATACTCTTATTGCTTTGGTAAGCCAGTGTTTTTTCCGTTTATTTTTTAACTTTACAATGGGAAAAACTGTTTCAAAAGCCATTGTTAAAGTAGAATGAAATATTTTAAGTGGATTTTTCTAGTGTTTACTTACATTCCAGTCATTTTTTTTACAAGTATCACGGAAAGTATTAAAGTTTCTTTTAGAAAAAATACGGCCCTTCGTAACGGTATGGTTTGCTTCTTTTGGCTTAAATTTAAACTTAGCTAATACAGACTCGTGATCAGAGAGAGATGAGTTTTTAGCTGAACAAACAACATTTTCTATGTTTGAACAAACATAGTCAATAGTTGTAATGTTTGTAACTCTGGTAGGCTGTGTGACATGCATTTGTAGATTGAAACAACACATTTTTTTTTGAAATACTATGTTCATCTCCATAATTAATATTAAAATCCCCTAAAAGAACTATGGAGTAATGAAGAGGAAACTGACAGTTTTTTTAGTTATGCCGCGAACAGACAGACGGACGGACGGAATTGAGAAAACATGTTTTTCGGCATCTAGGGACCCTGGAACTAAGATCTGAGAAAATCTCGGAGGGTGACTTTTTTCACGATTCGATTTACGAGGTAAGCAAAAATAGATAAACTCGCTTTTACCCAGTTTTCTTGCACTGAAATCCACTACACACAGATAATGCAATCGTGAAAAAATCACCTTGCGAGATTTTTTCAGATTTTTACGTGTCAGGGTCCCTAGATGCTGAAAACCGTGTTTTCTCAATTCCGTCGGTTTCTCTGTTTGTCTGTCGCTCGGTCTGTCTGTTCGCGGTGTAGCTAAAAAACTACTTACACGAAAACGGGCTTTCACGGCTTTGGTCAATTAAGAAATCATGGTTCTTGGGATTATACCGTGTCAAATTGGAGTTACTATCCGACGTTTCGCCTTCGATTGCACGAGGCATCTTCAGGGATCTTTACTCCACGAGATCTGAACACTAAATGAGCTCGAAGAGATTCAGGCGGGCTTTTATAGATGTATGTGTTCAAAGGAAGGAAAATGGTACATTAGGACAATCTGATTCTAGATACTTAAACGCAAATTCTCATCACCATCCAGCACAAAAGAAATCGGTTATTAACTCACTAGTATTCAGAGCTATTTCGATTTCTGATTAATATTCTTTAACATCGGAAACATCGAAACTGACCGAAGCTCTCAGAGGGAATAGCACTGAAGATATTACGCGTTCAATTAAAAGACATAGTAAACCAACTCCGCCAAAGAAGAATGATAAAGAGCCACCATTAGGTAGTGTTGTTCTTCCCTACATACATGGCACTACAGACAAAATAGGTCGATTACTTCGGCGGTCCAACATACGTACAATCTTCAATACACATAAGAAGATTGGACAATGCTTGCGATCCCCGAAAGATCTTGTACTTTTCCAAACAGAAGGAGTATATAAAATTCCTTGCTCCTGTGGAGAAGTGTATGTGGGAGAAACAGGACGCTCAATATCAACTAGACTTAAGGAACATGAACGATGTATTAAAAAGAAACAAATGGTTCAATCTGCTGTAGCTGAACACCAGCATAACACTGGCCATTTCATAAATGTAAAGGAAACCAAGGTTCTAGCATCGGTTCCGGGTTTTTATAAACAAAAAGTGAGAGAATCTATTGAATTATTTAAACATACAAAAAATTTCAATAGAGATACGGGATACGGTCTACATCATACGTGGAAATCGATCTTAATGCAGTATCACGGTTCGGCGAGCACAAGTCGGGTATAAAAGCCCGCCTGAATCTTTTCGAGTTCATTCAGTGTTCGGATCTCGTAGAGTAATGATCCCTGAAGATGCCTCGTGCAATCAAAGGCGAAACGTCGGATAGTAATTCCAATTTGACACGGTCTAATCCCAAGAACCATGATTTCTTAACTACTCACCCGGTTGACTTCGAGGTTTGGTAAAAATTAAGAAATAGCGGACTAGTGAAACGTTAGAATTATTAGGAAAAAACTACATGTCCAATTTATCTCAAATTTTGCACACAAATCAAATATTGTTAACTGCTAAAATTTTCGTACGAATCCAAGATGGCGGAACAAAATGACGGCCGAATAAAACCTTTTTAGTTGGAAAAAAAAATCACCCTTTCAGATTATCTTCACGTTTTAGTGTCCCTAGATGCTAAAAAATAAGTTTTTTTTTCAATTCCGTCTGTCGGTTTGTCTGGCAGTTCGCGGTATAGCTTAAAAACTACTTACCAGATTGACTCCAAATTTTTATGAAAAATGAAGGGCCACATGGGGATGAGTTGGTAATATTTTGGTAAAAATCCAACATGCCGGAACAAGTTGGCGGCCTAATGAAACATTAAAAAATTATTACTAAAAAAATTACAATTTGCACCAAAATCAAGTGTTACATAAGAATAAACTAGTAACATTTCGGTTTGAATATAAGATAGCAAAACAAAATGGCGCTCTAATAAAATAGTTAAAAAAATCGGCCTGAAAAAACTACTTATTAGATTAATTTCAAATTTTGTGCAAGGATTAAGTGTGATATAAACTGGTAAAATTATGGAACGAGTTCAAGATGGCGGAACCAAATAGCGGACAATTTTTAGAAATTAACGTAAAAAAACGTATCCAATTGACTTTAAATTTTGCAGAAAAATTAAATGTGATATAGGGATAAATTGGAACGAAATTAACATGACGTAACAACATAGCGGTGCGTGTCAATGTAAAATGATGGAACAAAACGGCGCCCAATAATATATGTGTCACTATGAGTGACTATGAACTCAAATAAATTAGGTCACATTTAACTATTTCAAATAAAATGAAAAATGCATAACGAGGGAAGTTGCGAGTAAAGGGAATTTACCGATTTTTATAGTATTTGTATAAAGTTATTCTGAAATCATTATCAGTATATAAACTCTTTTATCTGTACGTAGTGGAATTTTATACAAGGTAAGTTTTGAGTGAAGTAAAATTTACAGTTTTTTTGTAATATGAACATTAAAAAATCTACGCAGCGGCCTCCGACCTGCCAGGTCGAACTTGCTTCGACAGTTTATAAACCTAAATCGCTATCGTGGAAACATTGCTTCAAATTTTTTCTCATGGGAGTTGCATTTATAGAACTACCTGGTGGTCTATTTATCCGGAGTGGGGATGGGCATTGTATCGATAGTTACCGACATATCGCAAATATTGAAAGGTAGCTATGGACTATCAATAGGTAGCAATACCTATCGATAACTTAATTATATCTAAATATTTCCTATCGATAGGTAAAATCTATTATGTCTCATCCCGAATCCGGACTATAACTGGTAATTAATGTAACTTACAAAGTATGCAGGTATCACAGCACTGACACGGTTCAGCTGAACCCGGTTCTGCACCGAAAATACAAATTGGAGTAGAACACCTCACTCCGTCACAGTGGTTTTGACATTTTGGATTTGATTCTATGAGGGATATGTTAATAGCGCTTATTAAAACAATAACTAAAATTGCTGAAAACATCTGAAAATAAAAAGTATTATTTTAGCATTAAAAATTTAAAACATTTTTGTGTTAATAATAGATAAGTATTTAAAGACAAGTTCAGATAGATGTGTGTGGCTCTCTAATACCCCTTGTTTATTTAAAGCATTAGAGAATTTGTAAATTTGACATACTTGAAAAGGATAATTACCCCAGATTCACTAAAAAAGTTTAGGAGTTATACCAGATCTAATTAACATGGAAATTATAACTGTTAGTTTATCGGGCGTGTTTTTCTTATGTCAGTGTCACTTTGTAATTGTGTAAAGAATTTGTTTAATTGTTACATACGACGGCTTAAACCTAGTACTGTGAAGTTAGACCTCTTCTAAATTTAAACCTTTTTAGTGAGTACGGATGAAAGATGTGACAGCGAAGTATAGAAAAACAATGACAAATACAGGAAGCAAGATTAAAAAACTCAAGCAAAATATTGTCAAATATGTAATGTGGGTCACATGGGGATGACCTGGTAACCTCTTGATAAAAATCCAATATGGCAAAACAAAATGGTGGTCTAGTGAAATGTTAAAAAAATTATTACTAAAAAAGTACTCATCCAATATATCATAAATTTTGTACAAAAATCAAGTATTACAAGTATTATGTAGAAATAAAAAAATGATTACTAAAAAGGTACTTTTCTAATGTACCTCAAATTCTGTACAAAGATCAAGTATTATGTAGTAATCAATTGGTAAAATTTTTTTTATCCAAAATGGCGGCAAAAATCCAAAATGAACTGATTTCAAATTGTGTGCCATAACTAATTATAGTATAGAGATGAATTAGTAAAACTATGGTATTAATTAAAGATGGCGGAACAAAATGGCGACCAAATAAAATTTTTGTAATCTGAAAAAATCACCCTTTTAGGTTTTACATATCATCGCGTTTTATCGTCTACATAATAATAATAATAAATGTTAATAGATAAAATAAAATTCTCAGTGCAAACAAACACAAAAAAACTGGAGGAGTAACCTCTGTGTGCAGGTTCTTATCTAGTTTAATTAAATTGATCGGAACTATACTAAAATATTAATAGAAACAACATTGAACTATATATGCTATAATATAAGATAAATTCGTTGATTAAAAATTACGTGGGATTATGTTACATCAAAATCTTAAATTAAACAAAAGGAAATATTTATAAAGAGGGAAGTTTCGGGTGTGTTATTAGTGTTGTATGCCGAGAAAGTTTCCCAGGGAGCATATGAAATATTCTCGGAAATGTTTACTTTGCCTCAAAAAACAAGAGAAGTCTCTGAAGTTTGTCAAATTTGTTTTATTTCTATCTTTACTGGTTCCAAAACTAATGGGAGGGGGGGGGGGGGTTAAAATAAAGGTTTGAGGAACCTGTTTCTGATTAAATGACATTTGTTTTCATTTTTTATAGTACTTATTCGAACAAGATTGTGTTTACATACTATCTAATTTTTGCACAAAAAATAATTCATTGCTAACAAGTTTTATGTTTTGAACACTTTTTATTTATTTTTATATTTAATGTGCTTTATCATTTACTTGAATACACTAATTAAACAGTTTATTTTAACAGTAGTTAAGTACCCCATGTCTATTTTCCCCTAGTATATCTTAAAAAATAGTGTATATTTGATAAACTTATAAATTATATTATTAATAAACAATAACAAACAGCACAATTACAATGTTAACATATCTAACGGCTTCTGTTACTTTAACGACAGTTTGCAATAAATAGAAGCTGAAATTATTAGATATTATTTTATTTAAACTTATATTTTTTATTTTTATTTAATTTTTTCAATTTGCTCAAAATTCTTTACACATTTCATATACTGCAATTATTAACATCCGAAATGTGTATCGTTTTAGATTCCTACAGTATCTTTAGTTTTTTCCAACATTCTGAGTGTTTTTATAATTTATTTTAATCTTTGTTAGTTTATATACGGGTAATTGAACACAAAAAATAAATTTAACAAAAAAAAACAAAAAAATAGGAATTGAGCAATGATTGCTGTACCAGTTCAAAAAACCTAAACACTTTTTATAAAAAACACCTAAACAATTATTGCTTCGTTCTGTATATGTTCTTAGTCAAATATATGGCAATAATATACATTCTTACCTGGGCACCAGCTTTTTTAATTCAGTCGCGACTACATTTAGTAATGCAATAATATCATTGCATGACTTGTGATTTTTCCGTTTATATATCTTTGAAATATTCCTAAGTATTGCAATGTTGCGCTGTATTTTATAATTGAACAGAAAAACTAAAGATAACACGATTTTTTTACACCCATAAATTTTCAAGACGTAATCAACCAGTCTAGAACCTTCTTTTTTATGATTTAAACATACCGCTTTATCAACTTTAGCCTTTGTATTTTAAACATGTTTTTTTTTACTTTGCTATTACATTTTTTTTTTCTATTTTTGGTTGTCGTTTATTAATTAAATAGGGCATAATATATAGACATTAGACATAAACTAATACACAAATCCAAACCTTGTTTGCTATTAATTCTAATTTAATTTGTGCCCAAGAAAACGGGTTTTAGATATTTTATATTAAGAGGATAACCAAGTAAATTTAACTTTTTGATTCTGTTAAGTCCTAACACTGGAACCTGTGGTGGAAGATAGATCAAAATACAAGAGTTCTAACCACACTACACCACAACTTGTTACGTTCTGGACGCGCGTTTCGCTAACCAAGTTAGCATCATCAGCAGATGATATAAACTAAAGTAACTTATCCTAACCGAGACTATTTATAGGTAAATGTGGTCACACTTGGTTGCACCCGACTGCACCGTTGTCAAGTAAACAATAGAGGGGACTATAGGGAATAGGCCCTCTGTCTTTATTTAGTGCTTTCTTACCACATTTAACTATTTCTATACTCTCAAATGCATCCAATAATCTATTATTAGATACATTTTTAATCAACTTAAGATTATTTATTCCTATTCGGTGATTGTTTTCCAAAGCATGTTGGGCAACGCTTGACTTTTCTGTTCTTCCGTATCTTAAATGTGCCATGTGTTCTTTAAAACGAATATTTATGGAGCGTTTAGTTTGCCCAACATATTTTAGATCACAGTCATTACAGCTAATTTCATAGATGCCACTCCTCTCCCTCAAGTCGACTTTGTCTTTGGGGTTTCCAAGGAGATTTTTCAAACAATTCTCCGTTTTGTAGGCTACTCTAAAACCTACGTTTTTAAATACTTTTTCTAGACCTCTCGTATATCTGGGATCATATGGGATTACTATGAATTTATTGGAAGCCTCAGGTATTTGAAGAGAAGTGGCATCTTTTAACATTTTCTTATGCTTATGTCTATTTACTAGTTTATGTACAAAATTATCATTATATCCATTACTTATAGCTATATTTTTAATCCGATTCATTTCATTGTTAAAACGTTCTTTACTTAGTGGAAAATTGACTAACCTGTGAGTTAAGAAATAGAATGCTGCCATTTTGTGGTGACGGCAATGAAATGAGTCGGATGTTATATATCTATCAGTATTAGTAAATTTCCTATAAATATCAAATTCTAATTTATCGTTATTTCTAATAACTAACGTGTCGAGAAAAGGTAATTGCCCATTGTTCTCCTTTTCGTACGTAAAATTAATGGAAGGATGTTTATTGTTTAATGTTTCTAAGAAAGTGTCCAAATTTTCTGTTTTAGTATCAAAAATAGCAAATATATCGTCTACGTATCTATACCACACCCTTGGGAAATACTTGAGTTCTTTTTTGAATTGGGTTTCTAATCTGCCCATAAACAAATTTGCAAGGAACGGAGATAAGCAATTGCCCATCGCAGTTCCCTCTAGTTGTTTATAATATTTATTGTTGTACTGAAAAAAATTTTGATTCATACATAATTTTGTGAGAAGTAAATACTCATCAATCGATGCCAAATTTTTGAAGAAAATGTGTTCACTTAAAAACAAACTGAGAAAGTTGAAACCACAAAAACAAATTTCTTCGGAAGTCGAGAACATTGTAGAAAATCTTTGTTCTCAGTCTTTTGATAATAGAGAAATCGCCCTTTTGAATAAAGGTTTGAATTTTGCAGAGCCTCCAGTAAAAAATAGTTTACCAACTATTATAGGGAATATCGAAAGTTCCATTCAATACGTGTCAGAGTCAACTAAGGGATTCATTAGAGAGGCTTGCAGAAATCAAATCTCAAAAAACGTTGTTAACAACAAGTCAAAATATGTTTCTCGTAAAAACACTGAAGTTATCCAGGGACTGAAGAAAAAGGAATGTTTTTATTTAAAAGCTGACAAAGGAAATAAGGTTGTTATACTAGACAAAACAGATTATTTTGAAAGAGTAGACAATTTGATTCAAACTGGTCCTTGTGATTTAATTGAGAAAAACCCGTTATCAAAAATGATAACAGAAGTAAAAAGTACTTTAAAACAGTGTAAAAACCTTGTGTCCGATAAACTAAAATTCAAATTAACACATAGTAACCCACAGTTATCTAAACTGTATTGCCTTCCCAAAATTCATAAACCTGGGAAGTCCATGAGACCTATTGTTTCAGCTGTTGGATCACCAACGTACAATATTTCAAAATGGTTAGTAGAAGAATTCGGCAAATTAAATATCTCGTATGATAACTTTGAGGTTACTAACTCGTTAGAATTCTTAGATAAAATTAAGAATGTTCACTTAAAAGAAGGTGAAATTTTAATATCTTTTGATGTAAGCTCATTGTTTCCTAGTGTACCCATACCACTAGCTTTAGAGTACCTAAAGGAACTACTTGAAATCAATAATTTGAAGAAAGAAATTATTGATGAGTATTTACTTCTCACAAAATTATGTATGAATCAAAATTTTTTTCAGTACAACAATAAATATTATAAACAACTAGAGGGAACTGCGATGGGCAATTGCTTATCTCCGTTCCTTGCAAATTTGTTTATGGGCAGATTAGAAACCCAATTCAAAAAAGAACTCAAGTATTTCCCAAGGGTGTGGTATAGATACGTAGACGATATATTTGCTATTTTTGATACTAAAACAGAAAATTTGGACACTTTCTTAGAAACATTAAACAATAAACATCCTTCCATTAATTTTACGTACGAAAAGGAGAACAATGGGCAATTACCTTTTCTCGACACGTTAGTTATTAGAAATAACGATAAATTAGAATTTGATATTTATAGGAAATTTACTAATACTGAGAGATATATAACATCCGACTCATTTCATTGCCGTCACCACAAAATGGCAGCATTCTATTTCTTAACTCACAGGTTAGACAATTTTCCACTAAGTAAAGAACGTTTTAACAATGAAATGAATCGGATTAAAAATATAGCTAAAAGTAATGGATATAATGATAATTTTGTACATAAACTAGTAAATAGACATAAGCATAAGAAAATGTTAAAAGATGCCACTTCTCTTCAAATACCTGAGGCTTCCAATAAATTCATAGTAATCCCATATGATCCCAGATATTCGAGAGGTCTAGAAAAAGTATTTAAAAACGTAGGTTTTAGAGTAGCCTACAAAACGGAGAATTGTTTTAAAAATCTCCTTGGAAACCCCAAAGACAAAGTCGACTTGAGGGAGAGGAGTGGCATCTATGAAATTAGCTGTAATGACTGTGATCTAAAATATGTTGGGCAAACTAAACGCTCCATAAATATTCGTTTTAAAGAACACATGGCACATTTAAGATACGGAAGAACAGAAAAGTCAAGCGTTGCCCAACATACTTTGGAAAACAATCACCGAATAGGAATAAATAATCTTAAGTTGATTAAAAATGTATCTAATAATAGATTATTGGATGCATTGAGAGTATAGAAATAGTTAAATGTGGTAAGAAAGCACTAAATAAAGACAGGGGGCCTATTCCCTATAGTCCCCTCTATTGTTTACTTGACAACGGTGCAGTCGGGTGCAACCAAGTGTGACCACATTTACCTATAAATAGTCTCGGTTAGGATAAGTTACTTTAGTTTATATCATCTGCTGATGATGCTAACTTGGTTAGCGAAACGCGCGTCCAGAACGTAACAAGTTGTGGTGTAGTGTGGTTAGAACTCTTGTATTTTGATTTTGATTCTGTTGTTGCATATTGGCCACATGATACCTGCTATGTGTCCGGTATGGATCACCGAGAGACAGTAAGCGAGTCGGTAATACAGCGAAGTACGAAATATGGGGTTGACTTTGACAAACCAGTTTTCTTTAAATAAAAAGATGTTTTTTAAAACAAGTTAAAATAAATTTCACCTAAATTTTGTAGCAAACTATAGAAAGGTTCCTAGTTTTTGAACAAACAAAAATATACTTTTTTTGATTATAAAAAAACTTCAAATTAAGAAAATACTTGCTTGTTTATAATCTTAATGAAAAAACATACTTAGGGCATTTTTCCTCTTTGGTGTAACAACCTTTTATACTTGTTGCAACTTATTTATAAATTTGTAAATTTTATCTAAAAAAGAAATCAAATTATTTAATTTTCTGAAAGCCTAACTGCGAACATGTTTATTTTATATTTATATAAATTCTGGTAGATTTTGTGACTTCGACGTTCAAACATAACATTGAGAAGAGAGACTGGTTCTGTGTCAATTGTTTTTTTCTGCAGTTCGAAAGGTTATTTATCCCAAATAGTAAATTTTAATTTTCCCTCGCATCCCGCCAATCAAATTATAGGTTGTTCAATGGCGTTCTATTACTTGTCTTGTAAAAGGGAAGTATTGTATTCGTGAAAAAATCATTCTTCGAGATTTTTTCAGATCTTCACGTTTTAGGGTCCCTAGATGACGAAAAACATGTTTTCTCAATTCCGTCGATCTATCTGTCTGTCTGTCTGTTCGCGGCGTAGGTAAAACACTACTTACCCGATTGACTTCAAATTTTGGTCAAAAATTAAGGGTCCTATGAGGATGACCTGGTAACATTTTGGTAAAAATCCAATGTGGCGAAACAAAATGACAGCTTAGTGAAATGTTAATAAAATTATTATTAAAAAACTACTCACCGAATTTACCTAAAATCTTTCAAAAAATATCAAGTATTATGTTCAAATGAACTGGTAATATTTTGGCACGAATCCAGGATGGCGGAACAAAATGGCCACTTAATAAACTATTTAAAAATTCAGCCTGAAAAACTACTTAATAGATTGATTTCGAATTGTCATAGCTAATTGTGGTATAGTGGTCCACTAGTAAAATTGTAGTACTAATTCAAGATGGCGGAACAAAATGGGGGCCAAATAAAATGTTTGTAAGTGTGAAAAAATCACCCTCTCAAGTTTTACTTCAAATTTTGACAAAAAATTAAAAGTCATATGGGGATGATCTGGTAATATTTTGGTAAAAATCGAGTATGGCAAAAACAAAATGGCGGCCTAGTGAAATGTTAAAAAATTATTATGAAACATACTTGTCGAATTTATTTCAAATTTTGCATAAACATCAACTATTATGTTGGAATTAACTGCTAAAATTTTGATACGAATAAAAGATGCCGGAACAAAACAAAAAACAAAAAAACTACTTAATGATTTCAAATTGTTTGCCATAACTAATTATGCGTTAGGGCTCAACTAGTACAACTGTGTTACTAATTCGAGATGGAGGGACAAAATTGCGCCAAATAAAATTTTTGTAATCATGAAAAATCACCCTCTCAGGTTTTACATATCTTTACGTTTTAGCGTCCCTAGATGCCAAAAAACATGTTTTATCAATTCCATCGGTCCGTCTGTCTGTCAGTTCGCGAAATAGCTTAAATATTACTTACCCGATTGACTTCAAATTTTGACCAAGAATTAAGGGTCATATAAGGATGACCTGGTAATAATTTGGTAAAAATCCAATATGGCTGAACAATGTTAAAAAGAATTTGTTAGAGTGTTATACTATTTGGGGTTAAGATCCAGTAAAAAACAAGCCTTTTTTTAAGTTGTCGACGTCTCGGAACTTAATTTGTGCATCCTCAGGACACATATATAGATCCTATATCCTGCATGATACTCATATTATTAGTCTTTACCTACTCCGTTGGTCCGCACATACTTATTATATATGAAATTTCTAAATGGTTTTCCTCTTGTTGTCATGTTACAGTGGTGTATTATTTGGGGTTAGGGTCCAGTATAAAAACAAGTTTATTTTTAAATAATCGACGTTTCGTAACTTTATTATTGTTACATCCTCAGGACACATATAGGTTCTATATCCTGCATGAACCCCATATTATCAGTCTTTACCTACTCCGTTGATGCGCAGATATTTCCCCAATATTAATATTATGTTACTCTGGTTTTCGTTAACGATCCTCTTGTTATGTTAGAGTGGTGTATTATTTAGGATTAGGGTCTAGTAAAGAAACAAAAGACTTTTTTAAATTTTCGACGTTTCGCAACTTTATTGTTGCATCCTCAGAACACATATAAATTCTATATCCTGCATGAAACCCCTATTATCAGTCTTTACCTGCTACGTTTGTCCGCAGATAATTTCCAGATATTAAGTTTCTATATGGTTTTCGTTCACGATCCTCTTGTTTTTATGTTATAGTGGTGTATTATTTATGGTTAGGATCCAGTAAATAAAAGTCTTTTTTTAAATTGTCGACGTTTCGCAATTGTATTGTTGCGTTCTCAGGACACATTAATTTTATATCCTGCATTAAACCCATATTATCAGTCTTTACCTACTCCGTTGGTTCGCAGATATTTCCCAGATATTAAGTTTCTAATTGGTTTTTGTTAGCGATCTTCTTGTTGTTAGAGTGGTATATTATTTGGAGCTAGGAAATATCTGCAGACCAACGGAGTAGGTAAAGACTGATAATATATGTTTCATGTAGGATATTAAATCTATGTGTCCTGAGGATGCAACAATAAAGTTGCGAAACGTCGACATTTAAAAAAAAAGCTTTTGCTTTTTTACTGGATCCTTAACCCAATCAACTTAATATCTTTGAAGTATCTGCGGACAAACGGAGTAGGTAAAGACTGATAATATAAGTTCATTTGGCCATCTTGGATTGGTACCAAAATTCTACTTTTTGATTTCTACGTGATACTTGATTTTTGAACAAAATTTCAGGTAAATTTGGTATGTAGTTTTTTAGTAATATTTTTTTAACATTTCACCATTTTGTTTTGCCATCCTGAATTCATACCAAAATTTTACCGGTTGATTTCTACGAATTACTTGATTTTTGTGCAAAATTTCAATTAAATTGGATTAGCAGTTTTTTAGTAATAATGTTTTTAACCTAATATTACCATTTCATTCCCTTATAATGCATAATGCAGTTTTGACCAAAATTTGAAATCAATTGGATAAAATGGTTTTTGAGCTGTGCCGGTTACAGACAGACCGACGGAATTGAGAAAACATATTTTTTGGTATCTAAGGACCCTAAAAGGTGCAAATCTATAAAAACCTGGCAGGGTGATTTTTTCACAATACTTCCCTTTTACGAGGGAAGTAAAAATACTCATTTTTTATTTATTTATGTCATCCAATGAAGCCACAGTGTTGGCGAAACATGTCATAAGTTTGTTAATATACTGAAATAATTGCTTTTTTTACTAACTGCCATATATCTTATTAAATGTTGATCTTTTCAAACCTGTGAGATTGAATTTTGGGTAAATTTCCAGTAACGAAAATTAAAATATTTCATTAAAAGAAATTACCACTTAACCTTAATAAGTAATATTCAGACTTCGTGTTTTTAATAGAACTTTTTTTAAAGTGTAACTATATCTACCCGCCTAAATTTATGCGAATGAGCAGCTCAATTTAAAACATTATTTCAACTTTCAGGCGACGAGGAATATTTTAAAATTTAACAATGAGGGTCGCACAGAAAAAGATGTTGGATATTTCACTTCAGTGGATTTTTCATCTTTTAAGACTTATTGTTAAATTTTTCTCATTTATTTATTTTGCTAGCTGGTGTGATAAGGATGCTATTTGGCTTTTGTTATTTTATAAAAACCATTAAATCTAATATTAGATTACACAGGGTCACATAATGAAAACAAAAATTTGGTGCCGGAAATCTAACATCTGATTTTAGATGTTTTTAATGTGCTGATTTCAAAAATGCCACCAGATTTTTCTATCAGCTCTAGTTTTTGAGATACAGGTTACAGGTTAATTGATATTTTTTTTCTGATAAAGGACAACAAATAAAGAGATAAATATGTACTTAATCGTCAAAATAGAATTCTCAGACTCTAATTAACCAAATGGATACCTGAAATTGTCCCTGTCCCAATGTTCCTATACTAGGAACTACTCAATACACTGCTCTTAATTACTTTTATACCTGTAATTGCCTATGACCCGATCCTTCTATAGCTGCTTGGCTATACTCGATTTAGTATATTACTGAGATTTCCCAAGTAAAGTTGTGCTATCATTTTGTGTAAATTTTGGTCGTTTTGTAGTATCAAGACACTAAACTGAAACAATGGCATCTACAAGCAGACGTACCTGTGTAAATCATCACGATGGTTTTTGTTATATGTGTGGTGAATACACTTTGAAAGGGAGCAGAAAAACGTTTATTTAGGAGATCAAGATAAATCTTGGGCCTCACATTTCATGTGTAAAACATGTGTTGAACATTTGCGACAGTGGGCAACTGAAAAGAGGAAGTGCCTAAAGTTTGGTGTACCAATGGTTTGGAGAGAACCGCGAAACCATCATGACGACAGCTATTTTTGTCTCGTTAATATTAAAGGAATAAATAGAAACAATAAACACAAATGGACATATCCTGATCTAGATTCTGCAAGAAGGCCTATAGCGCATTCGGAAGAAATACCCGTTCCATCATTCAGCAGTCTACCCGAACTGACAGAAGATGATACAGAAACATCAACGTCTGACGAAGTTCAAATTAGAAAACGACAGCGAATTTGAAGCAGATTTAGCAACTCCGCAGTTTTTCAATCAAGAAGAACTAAACGATCTTATAAGAGACCTGAATCTGTCAAAGGAATCCGCTGAATTACTTGCATCCAGATTAAAAGAAAAAAATCTACTTTGTCCAGGTACTAATATTACATTTTATCGTAAAAGAGATAAGGATCTGCTGCCTTTTTTCGCTCAGGAAAATGACTTGGTATTCTGTAACAATATAAAAGGGCTCTTAGAAAAAATGGGTTTGCCTGAATACACTCCAGATGATTGGCGCCTTTTTATTGACAGTTCAAAACGTAGTTTAAAATGTGTTCTTTTACATAACGCTAACAAATATGGCTCAATTCCTATTGGTCATTCTACTACCATGAAGGAAGAATATGAAACAATTGCATTAGTTTTGAGAAAAATTAAATACGAAGAACATCAGTGGGCAATTTGTGTTGATTTAAAAATAGTTAACATCTTCCTTGGACAGCAGAGTGGTTATACAAAATATCCTTGTTTTTGTGCCTTTGGGACAGCAGAGCTAAAAATGAGCACTGGGTTAACAAAAATTGGCCTTCGCGAGATGTCATGATTCAAGGAAAACAAAAGTGATCAACGAACCTTTGGTTTCAAGGGAAAAAATCTTACTTCAGCCCTTGCATGGTGTTCATTTATTTAAGTAGTACAAAATTTTCTTGGCAATCATAAAGCAGAGAATTACGTAGAATTAGTGGAAACTATGCTTTTAAATTTTAATATTCTCGGCTGTAACATGAGTATAAAAGTTCACTACCTCCACAGCCACCTAGATCGTTTTCCAGAAAACGTAGTTGATTGTAGTGAAGAACAGGGGAAACATTCCATCAGGATATTAAAACTATGGAAGATCGTTATCAAGGACGATGGGATAGCCACATGATGGCGGATTACTGCTGGAGCCTTCAGCGAGACTGCCGTAGTAAATTTCATTCTAGAAAGTCGTATAAAAGAAAATTTTTATGTGATTAGTGACTAATGTAATTATGTAAATTAAGTTTTTGCAATAAATACTTAAATCCATGTGTCTTTGTGTTTTTAACTGGCAATAGTAATATTATATATTATAACAGTTATAACGTAAAATATATGCACAATTTTTTTTTTAGATCTGATAGATAAAATCTGAGAACTTTTTTACATTCTGCATCCAAAAATTACCCAGGAACAGTTAAAAAATCGCAGGCACCAAAATGTGTGATGGCCTGTGTTATTGGTACATTTACTCGATATCGACGTTACGTAATATTATATGACTAGAAAAAAGATACTTTTAAACTGTTACAATTATAACAGCGTATCTCTTTAAGAAACCTTAATTTCTTCTAGAGTTTTCCGTAAGAAAGACCTAAAATGCATACAAATGAAGGCAGTATTTCTTGATGGCCATATAAAATTTCGAGTTTAATTAAACAAAAAAAAACGTATCTTCCCTCGTTAAGAATATTTCCCTTTATTAGAAGAAATTAAGTATGTCCCAATTTAGTTCATTAAATAGGCATTTAGTAACACATATATAATGTCTTTTTAAACATTTTTAATGGACGACATTTTGTTCCATCATATTGGATTCCTACTAGTATTTTACCAGTTTTTACCTATGCTATATTTGATGCGTATAATTTAAAAAATCGGTAAATTTTCTTTACCAGAAACTTCCCTCGCTATGATTTTTTTCCATTTGTTAGGAATAGTGAAGTGTGACCCAGTGTAGTTCTGTACCGGGTGTCCCATTTTCGTAGGTTTTACGGGGTTTCCAGCTTATGAGTAGAGATAGAGAGATGCGGTTTTCGCGACACCGTTCTACTTTTCGATGAAACTAAAGAGGCCGCAAACAGATTTGCCCTAACCATTTTAGTTTCCGTGCTACAGGGTGATTTTGAAAATTTGTCATTTTCGGACACCCCCTGTAACTCAGCTATCGTAAAATATATTTAAAATGTTTCAACTGGTATTTATAGATTTTTTCACGTAGAATTCAGTGGCGTACTCAGATTTTTGCTGAGAGTCATAGTTTTTGACATATTGGCATAACCTACTATTTTTTAAATGGGACACCCTATATATTATTTTTTCATCTTATTCTTCGTGTCGAGAGCTTTTCAAAAACATACCATAAGTCATATTTATTTTCATAAATAACATGAAAAAATGCATTTTTCTTTAAACGGATTTATGGCATAGCAGATCAATCGAAATAAGAGAAGGTGGCTGTGGAGCCATGGAAAAAGTTAACAAATATTTATTAACGAAATAACAAAGTAACAGCATCAGAAAAAATTAGGAAGTAGGTAAAAGGTAATAATTATAATTTCATTAAAACTACAAATATTGTTCAAATTGTAGACTATTATGTGTCCTACAAGTGTGACAAACTTTAAAAATTCTCTTTAATGCATTTTCTATTGTAAATGACTGTCTTTGTAACTCTGCAAAAGCGTTTTCGGTGGCCATTCTTAGTTGTTCTAAGTTTTCGTATCGCCTTACATAAACCTTGTTTTCTAAATAACCCCACAAAAAGAAATCTAAAACTGAGAGGTCAGGGGATCGTGGTGGCCATCGAACAGGTCCGTGTGTTCCTATCCATCTTCCAGGAAAATGGTCGTTAAGCCAGTTTTGACTTATTCTGGCATTGTGGGCTGGAGCTCCGTCTTGCTGGAAATAAATCCTATTTAGTTGAGCCAAGGGAACATCATCCAAAATTCCTAATGCGTCTTCTAGGATTCGCACGTAACCAATCGAATTCAGATTTCCCTCATATATTTGGTAAACTATTTTTCGGTTGAAAATAAAACAGGAGACATTGAATCCAAATCTGCCCTGACGCTCCCTAGGAAAAATAACATGGTTGTTTTCTTGACTCCAAAATCGCGTGTTGTGTCTATTTAAAATCCTTGAACTAGTAAAATGTGCCTCGTCTGACCAAATAATCTTTTTTTCAAAATCGATATCTTCTGCCTTCATATTTATAAACCAATTGCAGAACTCCAATCTGCGCTCTGCATCACCAGGATGCAGATGATGCACAAGTTTGTATTTATAGGGTTTGAATTTGTGCTTTTTCAAAATTTTCTGCACTTTGGTTTTCGGTACACCCGCCTCTTCGTCTATTTTCCTGCAAGATGTTTCAGGAGCTGTCTGAACGAGGGCTAAAACGTTGACCTCAGATTCTTCGTTGTCTTTATTGTAAGTTCGCGATCGAGGCTTGTTAAAAGATCCATATTGGCAAAGATTATTTTTAATTTTTTGAAAAATTCTTTATTCTGGTTGTCTTCTCTCGGGATATCTAAGATAAAATAAAGCGAACCAATAAAGTCAAAATGCAGGAAGATAAAAAGGAACTAACCTGTTCAGATAAAGCTCTGCCGCCTGATCTGCATCTTCATTAGACAATATAAAACACGCGTTCATATCATATTTCTCAAAATATTCAAATTTTTGATTCTGAGCCATATTAAAAACAATAATTATAATAGACGTCAAGAAAAATTTAAACGCAATAATGCCAAAAATGACAGCAGTAATGGCTGCCTGATCATATTTTTGTTGGCGTTGCCATGGCTACCACAGCCACCTTCTCTTATTTCGATTGATCTGCTATGCCATAAATCCATTTAAAGAAAAATGCATTTTTTCATGTTATTTATGAAAATAAATATGACTTATGGTATGTTTTTGAAAAGCTCTCGACACGAAGAATAAGATGAAAAAATAATATATAGGGTCTCCCATTTAAAAAATAGTAGGTTATGCCAATATGTCAAAAACTATGACTCTCAGCAAAAATCTGAGTATGCCACTGAATTCTACGTGAAAAAATCTATAAATACCAGTTGAAACATTTTAAATATATTTTACGATAGCTGAGTTACAGGGAATGTCCGAAAATGACAAATTTTCAAAATCATCCTGTAGCACGGAAACTAAAATGGTTAGGGCAAATCTGTTTGCGGCCTCTTTAGTTTCATCGAAAAGTAGCACGGTGTCGCGAAAACCGCATCTCTCTATCTCTACTCATAAGCTGGAAACCCCGTAAAACCTACGAAAATGGGACACCCTGTACATAGTCACAGTATATATGTGTTACATGTTATGTCTTTTCATTTTTATTGGGCGCTATTTTGTGCAATGATAATAGATTCCTAGCAATATTTTAGCATTTTCTTCCCACCTATGCCACATTTGACTTTTGGGCATAATTTAAAAGAAATGCAATAAGTAGTTTTTACATTGACACATTCCGCCATTTTGTTACGTCAAGTTGAATTCGTACCAGTTTATTTCACATTTAATTTTTCTGTAAAATTTAAAGTTATTTGAACGAGATTTGTTTACGATGATTTTATAAAAAAATTGTTTGGCCGCCATTTCGTTTCGCTGTCTTAAATTGAAACCCATATTATTAGTCTTTGCCTATTCCGTTGGTCCGCAGATATTTCCTAACCCCAAATAATACACCACTATAACATAACAAGAAGATGGTTAACCAGTCTTCCGGTTCGTCTCGACGAAGGCAGACCTCTGTTATTAACATAAGTAGTACCACGTGTTCGGTTTTGCTGCTTTATTTCGGTGGGAAACGGGACACTCAACCGCTCAGTGTGGAAACTAATGACCTCACTAGAAAGGGAGCAGACGCTATGAACGTGTGGCCTAGTTGTTCCTGCATTCTATCTCGTTCGTCTGCCGCAGTTCTACAAAGAATATTAGCGTAATGGCCGCTATGTGGCGGGAGTGGAAGTGGTAAGAGGATAGCTTGAAAGAAAGGGTCATCTCGTAATATCAGTAGTACTCTCAAGGGGCACCTAGTGAAAACCAAGATGCATTTCAGAAATTAAAAGAGGAAAAGTCAAGAAGTATTTTAAAGATTCAGGGTATCCGGGAGTTTAGAGATCGCCATCCGGAGAGCAATCTGGCGACTGCCTTGTAGCAAAGCCAATATGTCCTGTTATGTAACAGGATAAACAGGAAAGTCAAGATGGTAAACGAAACCCATTCAGAAACTTAATATCTGGGAAATATCTGCGAACCAGAACTCAGAGTAGGTAAAGACTGATGATATGGGTTTCATGCAAGAACGCTAAAGCGTAAAGATTTGTAAAACTTGAGAGGGTTATTTTTTCACGATTACAAATATTTTATATGGCCGCCATTTTGTTCAGCCATCTCGAATTAATTACACAACTTAACTAGTTGACCCCTATAAAACAATTGGTTATGGACACAATTTGAAATCAAACTATTAAGCAGTTTTTCAGACTAAACTTTTAAATATTTTAAGCCGCCATTTTGGATTCGTACCAAAATGTTACCAGCTGATTCCAACATAATACATTATGTTTTTGCAAAATTTGAGATAAATTGAATGAGTAGTTTTTTAATAATAGTTTTTTTCCATTTCACTAAGCTGCTATTTTGTTTCGCCATATTGGATTTTTACCAAAATGTTACCAGGTCATCCCCACCAAAAAATTAAGGGTCGTACCCTTAATTTTTTACCAACATTTGAAAACAATCGAGTAAGTAGGTTTTTTAGCTACGCCGCGCAGCGAACAGACAGACCGACGGAATTGAGAAAAGATGTTTTTCGTCATTTAGGGAAGCTGAAACGTGAAGATCTGAAAAAATCTCGGAGAGTGATTTTTTCACGATTACAATACTTCCCTTTTTACGAGGGAAGTAATAAACTCAATAGGTTCTAGAAACTATTTTTTTAAATATTTAAATAGACCGCCTTTTGCTTTGCTATCTTGGATTCATACCAAAATGTTACAAGTTTATTTCTAAGTAACACTTGAATTTTGTGCAAAATTTGAGTTAATTTGATAATTATATTTTTTTATTAATAGCTTTTTGAACGTTTCATTAACACTTGATTTTTGGTAATTTTAAGGTAATTGGAAAAGTCTTTTTTTATACTGAATTTTTAAACGTTTCATTAAGCCGCCATAATCGATATGCATAAATATTTTACACTTTATTTGCGCAAATTTTGAAATTTATTCGATAAGCAGTTTCTTAGTAAAGGTTTTTTCACCTTTTGTAACGCCGCCATATTGGATTTTACCAAAATATAACCATATCATTCCCTTATGACCTTTAATTTTTGAACAACATTTGAAGTCAATCGAAGTGGTTTTTAAGCTAAGCCGCGTATAGGCAGAATGACTTCAGACCGACGGAATTGGGAGAACATTCCCAGAAACACAAAGATATACAAAAATTTCGTTGGGTAATTTTTTCACGATTACAATAATTCCCTTTTACGAGAAAAGTAATAGTCGGAAAGGGCAGTTTTAAATTTATTGGTCTTAGGCTGCCATTTTGTTCCGCCATCTTGGATTTGTAGCAAAATTTTACCAATTCATTTCATATCATTCATATCATATCTAATTCTTGGGCAAAATCTAATTTTTTTTACCTTATATCTTTAATATTTTGTTAGGCCTTTAATAATTTATTAGGCGACAATTTTATTCGGCCGTGTTGGATCTGTAGCAAAATTTTACCAGTTCGTCCTCAAGGCACACCTAAATTTTTTGCAAAATTTCGGGTAAATTGGATATTACATTTTTTAGGTCCTCATCTTGTTCCATATTGGATTTTTACCAAAACATTACATTATTTCAACCCCATATGACTGTTAATTTTTGACCAACATTTTATGAGCTGTACCGCGAACAAATAGACAGACCGACGGATTTGAGAAAAAAGTTTTTTGGCATCTAGGGACACTGAAACATAAAGGTTTGTAAAATCTTAAAGGGTGATTTTTTTACAATTACAGGGGAAGTAAAACATGATTATATTTAATGGCTATAAAATAATATACACACATTTATCTTTAAAAATGTTTACTTAGTAAATAACATTAGTAACTTTTACGGTGTGTCTACTGTAGAAACCTCTGTTGTGGCAAGCTCAGTAGTAGTGGACTCGGTGGTGATAGTCTCAGTAGTTGTAGTCTCTGTTGTGGTAGTATCAGATGTGCTAGATTCAATTGTGGTAGTTTCATTACATTCTGAATAAGGCAAACAGGTTCCCTGACAACAGGTCAGTCCGTCTTCGCAGGGTGTAGGAACGGTTGAGGAAATACCTAAACCCGGTGAGACGACAGTTGGAAGTAAACAGAAACCTCCTTCAGCTAAAAAAAAATGGAATCAAAAATTAATAAGTGAGATATTTTATATTAAATATTATAAATTATAAAATTTAATAAAATTTTTATAATATATTATAAATATATTAAATATATTAAATTTAATAAAATTTTTATAAAAAAATGAAATCGACTTCAAAGAAAATACACTAAAAAGTGAAAAATAATATTTTATTCTCAATCATTTAATCGCAGAAATATAACCATGTGTTCAGTCAATTCTGTGTTATGATATCTAATACTACGGGTATAAGGGTATCTATGAGTTTGGCACTGGCTTCACTAAAATTTTTAAGGTGGAATAAAATATTATTTTTCACTTTTTTGTGCATTTTATTATGTTATTTTTATTTAAAAATTCGATTTCATCCTTTTTAATTTGATCTATACGAGTATTATTGTAAAAATCAGTTATAACAAATGGGCCACTGCATAATGTTTTTCCTGATATAATGGTGAACGCGTTGTGCCGAAACGCGAAAATAGAATATTAAAAAACTTCTTGCAATATATCTTGGCGCAAAAACAAAATGACGCCATACCGCCATTTTTAACATTATTTTAACAGGGTTCTTAGCGACCTGGAAAACCTGAGAAATCCTGGAAAAGTCAAGTAATTCAGAAATCGAACTAAAAATCAAGGAATAGCCTGGGAATTTACAAAAAATAATACACTCATGGACAAAATTATCGAATATTTTTAATTTTTCATTCTTTAAAAAAAAACTGATGAATCAAGTTATTTAAATGCTACCATTTACAAGAAACTGTTTATTTTAAAATATTTTAGTGAACAATGTTGTTTTTACCAGAAGAAGATCGTGAAAAAAATTAATGCTAAACGTTATAAAAATTAAGGATATTTACATCTTATTTAAATAATAATTGGAAGGCAATTACAAGTTTTTTGATTAAAATTGAAGCACAGTTAGTAACGAGTATTCCCGCCTCGAGATCTAATTACTGCTTCCATTCTTCTCGGCATGCTGCTAAGGAGGTTCTGGTTATATTCTTGAGGAATTGCATTCCACTCTTCTTCTGCAGCAATCCGAAGCTGGTCTATTGTATTTGGAACGGGATTTCTTCGTCGTATGCGGCGTTTAAGATAGTCCCATGCATGTTCTATTGGATTTAAGTCGGGGCTATATGGTGGCCAATCTAATCTTTGAATGTGGACCGCATCAAGGTAATTAGTCACTATATCAGCTGCATGCGGTCGAGCATTATCGTGCATTAATATGAATTCTTCATATCCAATATGGCCGACATAAGGCAAAACATGTTCTTGAAGAATGTTTTCAATATGCAAGTCACTTGTCATTCGTCCAATCACTTCCACAAGTTCGGTGCGTCCCTCCCAAGAAATACCGCCCCAGAACATTATACCGCCACCGCCAGAACTAACGGTCTCTACGAGATTGCAGGGAGCAAACCGTTCTCCAACTCTTCTGTAGACGTGGTTTCGACCATCGGGCTTCCATAATTGTATTCTGGTCTCATCCGTAAAGAGAACATTCTTCCATATTTCGTTATCCCACTGAATATGCCTTCTAGCAAATTCTAATCGTTGAACTTTGTGATTTTGGAGAAGACGTGGAACTTTGGCGGGCCGTCTTGGCTTCAAACCTGCTTCTTTTAATCTTCGCCTAACTGTTTTTGAACTCACATTAACTTGTCTTACATTAAGTAATTCATTTTTGAGATGCGACGATGTCAATGTGCGATTTCGTGTAGAATTAAGTATCAAAAATCGATCATCAATTGCTGTTGTACATCTCTTGCGCCCTTGACCAGGTCTACGTACGTAATTTTCAGTCTCTTCATACCTTTTTAAAATATTCGATACTGTAGATTGACCTCTCCTTAGACGTCGTGCGATATCCTTCTGTTTATATCCTTCGTTATATAGAGTTACAATTTGCACCGCTTCAACTTCAGTGCAGTGTCTAACTGGTGGCATACTGATGTTTTTTAGCAACAAACAGAAACACTTTTTGCTATTACTTAGTTAATTAACCTACAGTCACTTAAGTTCAAGCTTAATTCACAAAATATGTTATTATTTGTTTTTGATAAAATGCACAAAAGAAAATAACATGCGCCATTAATGTTAATTAAACGTCAAAATATGTTAAAACAAGCGAGTAATCAGCCTACTAGATCCTAATATTCAGCTCATGTAGGTTTACGGCGATTATTTAAAATTTATTTTGAAAAAATAATAATTACAAAAAATATTCGATAATTTTGTCCATGAGTTTAGAAAGTCAGGAGATTTTATACTAAACCTGGAAAATAATAAACTTAGTCACCGTTGCTTGATTGTATTTACCCAAAATTATTTCATAGCGTTTATATAACTATAGTTATATTTAACATATTTATATATTATATGACTCTAATTTATTTACCATACCTTGTATTACCTAAAATTATTTTGCGGCTCTTTCATAAGAAATGTATTTAAAATCTCCTGTATATTCAGACTTACCCGCCGCGGCGCCATTCACAATAACAGTAACTCGGACGACTAGAAAATCGGGTTAAGTAGTGTGACTTTTTAGTGGGAGCATATTATGTTTTAAAAGATTCACCTGCCAGGCGAGCTAGTTTTACGCCTCTTACAAATGATGGCAAATTCCCCTACAAATTTTGTAAAATTAGATGGATAAAAAATGTTCGAGTCTGTGAAAGTGCTTTGGACATTTTATCTTCCATTAAAAGTTTCAGTTACTAAGACAAAAAAGCTTTTAAAAGATACGTTTTTAATATCAAGACTCACATTTTTTTCACATATTTCCGCCATTTTAGAACCATTTAAAAAAATCAGAGTGATAAACCTATGGTTCCTCTTTTGTATGATGATCAATTACAAATACTAAACGAATTAATCAAAAAAATCTTAAACACACAAGTTTTGGATGAAGGTCTACAACAAATTTTAAAATTAAATTTTGATAATATATAAGATATAAGATATTCTTTTACCAACTAATAAGACTGATGTTGATTTTGCCACTAATAAAGTACTAAAAGAACTAAATGTGCCCGAACAGGACAAACTTATTTTTTGTCGGAATGTCTGACATTTTTGATAAATCAAATAAAGAGGTTAATAGAACGTTGTTGTCTAAGTTAATTAAATATGTAACATGCATAAAACCAAACATCATGATTAATTAAGGAGTTTCACATATAACAGCCTAAAATATGTTAAAGTATTTGTACGAAAAAGAATTTATTTCCGGAGAAATTGCGGAAAAAAGTGGTCAACGGTATAGCCAGCATCTAATAGATACCGAATTTAAAAATTTTTGCAAAATATATAACGAAACTACTTGACATTTTTTACAATGTTTGGGACAAAATTACAACTTTAAAAATTGTAGCATGTTATTAAGTAATGGAATTATAAAAACGCCACGTTGAGTCGGAGCTTTCCATAAATAAAAATATCTTAGTTGAAAATCTGTTGGAAGAGTCCATTATCTGCCAAAGACAAGTATATGACGCAATTTATCAACTAGGTGGTACATTAAATGTAAATATTTCCGACAAAATGAGGTTATGTGTTAAAAATGCTTACAAAACTTATCAGTATGCCCTTGACGAGCAAAATCGCCGAAAAGGGAAAGAAAAAGAAATTGATCCGGAAAAAAAGAGGCTAAAGTGACCTTTATCATTTAGAAAATACAAAGAAAAAACTAGAAAAGGAAGCAACATCGATGAAACTGAAAATATCGGAAGGAGTTATGTACAAACAAACAAAATGGCCGCCATTTCGTAATTTTTTTTAATATGCTTGCTATGGGACCACTCCAGCAATCTTCTGAAAGTCCCCGGAAACTTTTATCCAAATTGGTCAAACCATCGCGGAATAATCGATTTATAAACATAAAAAAACAACAAAATGACCGCCATTCCGTCATTTTTATAATTTTTTAAATATGCTTGCTTTGGGACCACTGAATATCCCTAGAAAATTACATTAAAAAAATACATAGTGTTAAACCCATAACCTCTTTCTTTTTCGAAGTCGGTTAAAAATTATAATGATTGTGGTCGGTTACTAACATTTTATTCAAACTGAATGTTTATGTTTCGAAAATGTCAAGTAAAATACTAGATTTTGAGGTTGCACATTTTCATGGTCACCCTGTATACATAAAATTACATAACGGGATAGCAAAAGACATACAATTTAGCAAATGGGGCTGTATGTATATTAAACACCTGAGTGCTTTAGTTTGAAAACGGTGTTTAAAAAAATCGGATACCCGCAAATTCCTCGTTATGAATCTTTCCTTTTATTAAGAATAGTGATGTGACATTGTTAGTCGTGGCCATTTTGTTACTTCATATGCCTACCTATGCCATACTTGATTTTTGGACATAATTTAAACTAGATTCAATAAGTGGCGCACCACCATTTTGTTACGTCATGTTGAATTCGTATCAGTTTATCCTTATATCACATTTAATTTTTCTGCAAATTTTAAACTCAATTGAATAAGATTTTGTTTATGTTGATTTAAAAAAAAAATTTGGCCACTGTTTTGTTCCGCTATCTTGAATTCGTACCATAACTTTACCAGTTTATATCTATATCACACCTCAAACTTGCACAAAACTTGTCATTAATCTAATAAGTAGTGTTTACAGGCTGATTTTTTAAATATTTCATAAAGTCGCCATTTTGGTTTGTTATCTTATATTCGTACCGAAATGTTACCAGTTCATTCTTATATAACACTTGATTTTTGTGCAAAATTTGAGGTAAATTGGATAATTAGTTTTTTTCAGTAATAATTTTTTTTAACGTTTCACTAGGCCTCCATCTTATTATGGCATATTGGATTTTTATGAAATTATTACCAGGTCATCCTCATATGACCTTAAATTGTTGACCAAAATTTGAAGTCACTCTGAAAACTAGTTTTTAAGCTATGGTGAACTGACAGATAGACAAACAAACCGACAGACGGACCGACGGAATTCATAAAACCTATTTTTTGGCATCTAGGGACGCTTAAATGTGAAGATATGTAAAACTTGAGAAGATGATTTTTTCAAGATTAGAAATATTATATTTATCCGCCATTTTGAAACGTCATTTTGAATTAGTATCACAATTTTACTAGTTCATCTATGTAGCACAGTTATTTATGGCACATAATTTGAAATGAGGCCATTAAGTAGTTTTTCAAGCTGAACTGATACTTCATTTTTGTGCAAAGTTTGAGATACATTGGAGAGTAGTTTTTCAGTAATAATTTTTTAATTTTTTAATTTCACTAGGCCGCCATTTTGTTTTACCATATTAGATTTCTACCAAAATGTTACTAGGTTATCCCTATATGACTCTTAATTTATGACGAAAATTTGAAGTCAGTCAACCTGACAGACGGTTAGCTGCCATTTTACCCGGCCATTTTGAATTAGTACCACGGTTTTACTAGTTAATCTGTATACAACAATTATTTATGATAAACAATTTGAAATCAGTCCATTAAGTAATTTTTCAATATTTTACTAAGCCGCCATTTTGTTTCGCCATTTTGAATTCGCAAAATTTTACCAGATGATTCCTACATAATACTTGATTTTTGTGCAAACTCATTAGTCGTTTTTAAGCAAAGCCGTGAACTGACAGACAGACCGTCAAACCAACAGACAGAATTGATAAAACATATTTTTTCTACGAACGTGCGCGAAGTGGCTACTCTGCACGATCATTTGCGTGGCCAAATTCGCAGAACTATCCTCTTTAAACAGGACTTTTACGTATTTTAATGTTTTCAGCATTAAATAATATTAAAAAAATAAAGGTTTATCGTGTTTTTTGTTAAGCTTGTAGAGAGCTTAGCCAAATTTACTCCATATTAGATTACCACAATTTGATAACTAATTAAACGAACTGTATCCTTCTTTGCCACCTTGCAATTTTTACAATTTCAGTCTTTTTGCTATGTCAACCAAAATACAAACATTCAATAATTTGAAAAAAACTTAAAAAAAATTCTGATTAAAATGGATAGTACAGATGAAGAAATGCCAGAAGAGGTACTAAAAGCCGCGTATTCAGCAAATTTGGAGCTACTGCCAGTAAAATCAAAACAGAAGTAGGAAAAACAGTACGACTTGTTCCGGAAATGGTCCAAAGGGAAAGGTGTGAAAACGATTAAAAAAGAGGAACTATTAGCTTATTTTCTTGAATTAAGCAAAGAATTTAGACCAAATACTTTGTGGGCTAAATATTCAACGCTTAAGGGAGAACCACACGCAAAAAGTGAAAAATTAGCGACAGAGTCTAGTCAAGTTTAAAGTAAGATGAAATGGTAGCGACTTCAAAAAAATGTGTTATATATAGGCAATTTAAATTACCATTTCGGTTAAAAATTGATTCAAAAGCGTTCACGCGCTGCAGAAATACAAAGACTTGAGTACGATTTACCATTTCAAATTTTGCATTTTCGTAAGCAAAGGATCAATGCAAGGCGGTAAAGAGCCGTTTTGTGAATACAAAAATTATATGCGACGGCATTTGCGTCAAAAAATGGTCAAAAAATGGTCGAAAATGGGCAAATCTACTTCTGTTTTATAATTCTAGTTTTAATTATTTCATAAAAAATCGTATTTAGCGCCCAACCATACATATTTCCCTAATTAAATCACATTGAAGCTAATAAATATCTCTTACAACTTTAACATAATATTGCAGCGGCGGAAGGCTTGCAAATGATCCGTAATACTGGATCCAGTTCCTACTTTTAAGAGCGTTTTAAAAGTTAAAAAAAATATAGATATAGTCAAAAGCAGTGTTATCGTGCGACGACAAACTTTTTAAGTTTGTTTTTCTTTTATTACGTGTAATCATATCCTCCGCATAAAATCCGGAAGATGAATTAGATAAACCTATGATATGACTTAAGTGACAATATAAAAGTGGATGTTCGTAATGCAATTTACGATTTATACACATCAAAAACTAATATAACCCTTCAAGTTTTAAAAGAAGCTTTAAAAAATCGAGGCATATTGGAAATTGGACTAAAATCGTTGTCAAAATTAATAAAAATGTTAATTCAAAATTTAAAAAAGTGGTATATTTAGACGAGACTTGGGTATTTTCTAATGGAAGTGGTTCGAAATCTTGGCAGGACGAGTCTGTAAAAAGTGTTAAGAGAAAAAAGGAATGTGGGACGGGAAAACGGTTCATCATTTTGCATGCAGGTTCTTCAACAGGATTTCTCCTAGGTGCAAGCAACTGATTCCAAATTTAGATGCTCCATCTTTAATCATTCTGGACAATGCATCTTATCTTTCAAGAATCTTAAATAAACAACCTACTTCATCCTGGAAGAAAAGTGATATTTATGACTGGCTAATAAAACAAAGACAAAATCCTTTACCCAATATGCTGAAACTAGAACTTCTTTTAATGGCAAAATCTATTAAAAAACCAACAATATATGCCGTAGATGAAATATTACGGGAAAATGGACATGAGGTTTTACGACTGCCGCCGTACCATTGCCAGTATAACGCAATAGAATTAATATGGGCTGGGGTAAAATCATATTATGAAAAACACGTGAACGATGGTCTTACATCAGATGAAGTGCAAATTGTTTGGCAAGATTCATTAAATTATATAACGCCGGAGTACTGGAAGAAATCTGTGGAACATACGGAGAAATTAATATGGGATTGATGAAATCGAAAACAAGTTCTAGATGTCGAAATAGCACCAATGATCATTGCGCCATTTGAGGGCGACTTAGAAAATGAGGACTTTTTAAGTGATGATGATATTTTTTAGTCTATAATATAAAAAAGTTTCTCATGGATTATATTAGTCTTTGACGTGTATAAATCATACATTGCATTATAAATATCCGTTTTTGCATTGTAACTTTGTCTTTTGCCTTTGGATTTTTTCGTGTACGTTTCTCAATCTTCTTTGGAAGTAAATTATGTTTTTTTTTCATGCACAAGTTTCTGTACATTCCTTATACCGACTCTCAGAGCTTTTGCCACTGGCTCCTGGATATTAGCCAGTGAAATTGAATTTAAAAATTTTTTTGTTACATTTAACACCATTTTTTGCTTACTTGTTTAGTATTGTAAATTTTTTTATTAATTATAAAACAAAATTTGATATATAAAAATCGGTAAAATCGCTTTACCAGAAACTCGGAGCTAACGAAAAAAAAAAAAATATATATATATATATATATATTTAAAATAATATTATGTGGCTATCTTAATAATATTGCGTTATATAATAAAAAAAAACTATTTTCTTTCTCCCTGTATATTTTTAAATAGCTCATCGAGATTTAATAGGTCGATAAAAGAATCACACACCATTTTATATTTTTACAAAAGAAAACATATCGGATTTCATGAATAAGGCGCCAGATGATATATATCTTTTGTTGAAAGTTGCGACTATTTTTAGGCTTGCAGGCGCCTGCAGAACAGAGGAATTAGCAAAACTAACAACAGTTGACATTGAAGACACGGGAAATTTAATTGTGATCAAAATTCAGGATTCAAAAAATTACACTTCATGCTCTTTTGTTATACCCAACGAAATTAACAATAGAAAGTGTCTACTATTTTATAGAAAATATGCAGCCTTACGACCACCATCAACAACGCATCAACCTTTTTTTATACATTTCAAAAGAGGGAAGTGCACAATACAGTGTGTCGGGATTAACAGATTCAGGAAGACGCCCTCATTTCTAAAGTTTTTTTCTTAAGTTAAATTATTTATTAAGTCTGGGATACTGTTGAAATTTTGTTCACGTATGCGGGATCTAAGTTCAGGTAATAATTGGGAAATAAATAGTGAAATTAACTGTTGTTCGTCGTCGTTCGGCTCTAGACGTGTATGTAGGGCATATTTTCTAAAAACGACTTACTCAGAGGTTTCTGAGGCCGATTGATTTCTCCATACAGTTTAGTACATAGTTCTGAGATTTTGTCTAGGTAGGAAAATTAGCGACAAATCTCTGACAGAATTGCGCTAAGGTTAAGTTTAAGTTGGAGAATGGTTGTGCCCATCTATGAGCAGAATCCCTTAAATGAGTCCTAAGAAGTTCTAATTGTTCGTCTGTGTCTAGGATCCGATTTTCTCGACAATAATCTCCCAATTGTGCGAGGAAGATTCGTAGATCCTCGTGTTCGAGGGCACTGATTTTTAACTTTTTGTCTCATTTTTGTTTATCAGGGATGCCAGGCTCGAAGTTATTTGAGCCAAATGTTTAGCCATTTCTAATTGGGCATTTACTATTTCACGATTTTGAGGGTTGACATTATCATTTTTATTATTTGGACTATTATAGGGTTGATCGGAGATCTCTTGGACTCCGTCAATTTCAGACGGAGGTGAAGAATTTGTTCCTGAATCCGCGCTAGTTGATTGCCTAACTACTTGGTGAGTTCGTAAGGGACGTGAATATTCCTAGTGCATAAACTCAGGTCGGGCATTATGAAAATGATCAATTTGTTTTTTACGTGATCCCTCAATAAGATATCTACGTCACATTGGATTTATCGGAGGGTTTGTATATCCAGTACAGGTCGAATGACAGAATGAATTGAAATTAAATTAAGTTTAGAGTACAATGGCCTATTATCAGAGTTAGTCGACAAGGGAATTGCATGCTCCCCACCAGGGATACCAAATTCTGATGATGAGTAGGTTTGGTAATCGAAAGTTTGGAAATTATTATTTTTGACATTTGGAAAATTGGAATTTGAAATTTGTTGTTTAAAAGGATGGTTCGTACTGAATAGAGTGCCATCTTAAGCTGAGTAATTATTGCGGTTGGGTCCTCCCATGGCTTCTGGTTCACCTGCGAACTTAAGGAAAGGAGTGTTAATATGTTTAGTTATGGTATTTAAATTTATTGGATTAGTTACCTTATAAAGTATGTTAACATGCAATTGTACCTTTTGATGGTGAGAAAACCAAACCGAAACGTCGGTTTTTGCGGCGTTTTTGGATTGTTTATTAATTTGCCCTGTAGCTTCATTTCCATTTTTGGTTTGGTTAAATCTTGTACCTCTAGGGTACCACTCTCAACATTGATGCTTTGATTGAGAGTTTTATACTCAGTACTGCAATCAGCAGATACTAAAGAACGTCGGCTAAAAGATTTATAACTAGAAGTTCCTCTTATGTTTTGATTTATTTCTAATGAACTGTCCTTGAAAATTTGACGCTGACGACAGCGACGTCGGCTGACCAGCAGGTTAGGCAATACTTTATTTCAGCGCCAAGTGAATCTCAGATTCCGGCCGGGTATACCGCACCACTTGAGATCTTTTACATGTCGTAGAAAGACAGGAAAAGTGGTCTCGCTGCTCTGTTATTAGACTGATTTTAAAGTTTTCTTTGAGATTTTTGTGGACAACATATAGTATCGTTGTGAATTGTTTTTTAAAAGTTGACTTGTTTTTAGTTAATGATGGGACTAAAAGTTTTTTATACTGAGGTTCCTATAACTGAGACATATGGTCAGTAGTTAGTTAAAGAGATTCGATTTCACAACAATAGGGCGCTTCAGCATCCAGCATAGAGTGGTTACTTAAACCGAAGGCCGCGCTCAATCCTAGAGTAAAAGAAGAGTTTCTGTAAACATAGATTTACAAACATATGAAGTATTCTAGGATATAAGATACACCCATTAGAAGCCAGCCAAAAAGTGATGTTTTAAGCAAATACATGAATTTTTAAGGTCCAAATCATGCTCACAAAAGCCTAGAAAGGAGGTAATCAAGCTCACGAAAGCCTGGACAATGGTGGTGGACAGTAATTTTTAAAATTTAGTGGCAAAAATATGATATTTATTTGTGCACTTTTGAAATATCAATAAATAAAATTTGTAATTTTAATTTAAATAAAAAATTTAGTACTGGAATTTGTAGAACAGGGTGACCGGTTACACCTGAAACAGCTTGTATTAAATATTTATTAAATTCTTTGTTA